>JAUIMM010000128.1:21930000-22382500 GCA_031769625.1 Taudactylus pleione
TTCTGTCCACAGATCTAACCCACATCCTGGTGCAAATTAGGGAGGAGCTGAGAACAACAAGTGGCCATTTATTGGAGGCCTACTGCTGCCTCCAACGTATTGTGGGGAGTTTGGATCAATTTTAGCTTTTGTTTATAATCTTTGTACATTTAAAAAATTATTATATTACATTAAAGTTTTTGTTGCAACAACATTTGTCCTCTTTTTTTAACAAATTAAAGGGTGTAATTCAGCATTTCAAATACTTTGTGAACAAAGCTGGGTGCCTTTCCATAGTGTAACAAATTCAAAAATGTTTTGGTAAACCTTAAGAACATTTGCAGTAATGTTGTTTAAAAGTTTTGTTTTGGTTTGGCCTACATTATCCACCTCAAAATGGCTTTCCTAAAAAATATCACAACAAACATTTTTTTTTAGGAAACAATTTTATTAACTAACAAACATGTTGCCAACATGCTTTTACTCGTAAAAAGCATTTCATCACAGAATCACACATAAAAAATGTCCACAGGGTTTTTCCAAATAAAATATCTGGCTTACTCAGACATAAACAACAATAATAAAAAACAAACAGACAATTTTGATGGAAAAATATAACATAATAAGAGAAAAGGCAAATTAACTAAACATGTTGGGGTATATCCGGTCAAAATTTGTTAGTTGTCCAAAAACAGTACACGGTATTGCCATTGGGTTCCATTAGTTTTGCAGTTTTGGAAAGTGTTTTGATTTGGGTGGAAGAAAAAGAAAACAAAAAATTAGGTACACCTTCAAATACATTTGCTCGAAGTGTAAAAAACAAACTAAATGTAAAAATTATTACCTAAAAAATCGAGAAACAACAGATTCGCGTCTGCCCCCCCGACAGCATCACAACACCTTCCTCCGGGGGGCAATCCTCGGGCAAGGCATCCTCTGGCTGCATGGGTACTCGACTCCTTATTGCAATGTTGTGTAAAATCCCACACAGGACCACAATGCGAGAAACCATATCCGGCGAGTACATGAGGGCACCACCAGAGTGATGGAGACACAGGAACCGGCCCTTTAAAAGGCTGATACAGCGCTCCACCACCTGCCTGGTGGCAGTAAATGCGGCATTATATAGAGTTTGGGTCCCTGGTGTGGGATTCAAATAAGGAGTCAGCAGCCAGGGAGTGCAAGGATATCCACTGACACCTAAAGGAAATGGTACACCAAAAGATACATAAATTGACCATGAAAACATGTTGACACTATTACTATAGCTACATCCTTGATTTATACTTACCAAGAAGCCATGCATCACCAGCTTGCAGTGTGCTTAATTTTGGCCAAATCCCTGAATGCTGGATCACGTACGCATCATGGCTGCAGCCTGGAAATTTGGCATTCAGGGAGAGGATCTGGAGGGAGGCATCACATAGCACCATTACATTGAGCGAATGGAAATGTTTTCGGTTCCTATATATTTGTTCCCTGCATGCAGGGGGCTGAAGTGCTATGTGAGTGCCCTCCACTACCCCTATGACATGTGGAAAGCCTGCAATCTCAAAAAACTTCTGCTTTACCACATCAAGGGCTTCTGTATCCAAAGGCATACTAATAAAATGTGCTATATGATTAAAGAATGCATCTAGCACACGCCTCAGGATCCATGAAAATGAGGGCTGGGAGAGTCCACCCACCAGCCCCACAGTGGTTTGGAAGGACCCTGAGGCACAGAAATGTAACACTGCCAACAACTGTGTAAGTGGTGAGATAGCTGTTGGAATGTGAATCTGACTTTCTAGATCATTCTTTATTATTGAAAGAGTGTCTACGATAATATTTGGAGGCAGGCAATAAGTGGTTACAACCACATCATTAGGCATTCCAAAAAGGGTGACACGTGTTCTGTATATCTTGGCCCTTGCACGTCTCCTATGCCTACCCCCAGGAGGAGGCTGAGGAAGGTTGGTGGGGGGGCAACATGGCCACTATTAGCTGGCCCACTTCGCTCTGTAAATTTAAAAAAAAAAGTTTTTGAGAATGATTTCCGAATATTTTCCCCAAAATACTTAGCTTTGTAATAATGGTGCATATTCTTACAGAGTCGGGTAGTGCCATCTTCAGGAATCCCTACAGGTGTATTTGGTGTACGTTTTTTTTGGGGGGGAAGAAACAGAAAATAATATTATATTTAAAAAAAAACACTATTACTACTATTATAGTTAAAACAATCCTTAACTTTTAAAATGGCCAATATTAATTGTTAAAAATTTTAATATTGTTTTTTCTAAATATTTTAAAACTGCATTATTAAATGTTTAAAAAACTGCAAAAAAACACTTCATAATTAAAATAAACAAACTTTTAGGTTTGTAAAAATAGACACTTACCTGATTCAAGTACAAAATGAACTGTTAAACTCCTTAAAAAATTAAGAAAAACAAAAATAAATTTTTTAGAATAATGTAATTTTTTTGGGTTTAGATAACAAAAATAAATAAAAAAATAACTTGCAGTAGGCTGGCACACTTACTGGAGGCTTCAAATAACCAAAAGCACGGCCACCCAAACACACCAAGTAACCGGGTTTGGGAAATGTATGCCCCAAACAAAATTAGAAATAAAAAACCAACAACACAATCCAAAAAAAAAACCACCACCCAAAATAAAATCCCAAAAAATCCACCACCCAAAATAAAATCAAAAATAAAAACCACCACCCAAAATAAAATAAAAAAAATAAAACCACCACCCAAACCAAAATAACCAAAAAAACACCCAAAAAATAAGAAAGAAAAAACAACCACCCCCCAAAAAATAAAAAATAAACCCCCCCCAAAAAAAAATACCACTCAAACAACACACATAAGCACCACTCAAACAACACACACAAGCACCACTTAAACAACACACACAAGCACCACTCCAAAAACACACAAAAGCACCACTCCAAAAACACACAAGCACCACTCAACAACTCCAAACAATGTAACCACTAGCAATCCCTTCCTGCACCACAAATCATTCCAACTACAACCCACAAGTAAGGGAACATTTGGCTTTGCCTTAAATAAGGCAAAAAAAATACAATTATTGATTCATGCAGGCAAGGTGTGCATTGTACGTAGGCAAATAGGGATGCACGGGTAACCAATCAAGGGGTGCGCTCACATCTAGCCCAACCCACGCAGTGATTACGGAGTGCAGGAAAGGTGTGCATTGTATTTAGGCAAATAGGGATGCACGGGTAACCAATCCAGGGATGCTCTCACATCTAGCCCAATCCACGCAGTGATTACGGAATGCAGGAAAGGTGTGCATTGTATTTAGGCAAATAAGGATGCATGGGTAACCAATCCAGGGATGCGCTCACATCTAGCCCAACCCACGCAGTGATTACGGAATGCAGGAAAGGTGTGCATTGTATTTAGGCAAATAGGGATGCACGGGTAACCAATCCAGGGATGCGCTCACATCTAGCCCAACCCACGCAGTGATTACGGAATGCAGTAAAGGTGTGCATTGTATTTAGGCAAATAAGGATGCACGGGTAACCAATCCAGGGATACGCTCACATCTATAAAAAAGTCTGCACAAGCAGTATTCTTCATGCTCTCTCACATGTTTGAAAAATGTCAAGCGAGGAGCATGGTGAGCAGAGGCCAACTGAGGCAGGTAAGTGCGAATCACATTTTTTAAACAACACAAGAACAGTTCATATTTCCACAAATATACTTTTTTTAGTTTATCTAATTTTAAAAATGTTGTAGGTGCTGGGATTCCAATTCCACCACTAGAGGAGGAGGAGGCGGGCCCAAGCAGGCCAAGGCCAAGAAACCCTCCATTTTCACAGATCGAGCTTGAGACATTGGTGACCATGACAATGGATAACCTTGTCCATGCCCCAAGAAATATGGGGGCTGGAGTCAAAGACAGGATTTGGGAGGAGATATCCAGGGCTGTTAATGCTGTGGGGACAACCCACAGAACCATGAAAGTCGTTAAAAAACGGTAAGAAAATGATATTGAGAGTGTACTGAAGTCAAAAGCGAGATCTTATTTTAAAAAATTAACCCTTAAAAAATGCAAAATCACATTGACAGCTGGACTGATTTTAAGTACCAACTGAAGAGGAAGCTACGGAGTAGGGTGGACCATGCTGCGGGAACAGGTGGTGGTCCCATCCCTGAGGAGCTGGCCTTGACGAGGTTGGAGACGTTGGCTCAGGGATGTGTGATGGAAGAGGAGATAGTCGGCATGTCCACTATGGACACTGACATGGCCAACTTCAACGCTCCGCATGTGCAAGAATGTAAATATTTTGAAGACTCAAAAAAGTATAAAGCTAAAATGTGTATGCATTTTTTTTACATGAAAAATACTAATGTTTTTTTTATCTTTTTTTTCCAGACTCAGAGGAAGTAGTGCCTGCTCCTGAGGTCAGGTCTGAGTCCAGCACAGATGGAGACTCTGCAGGGGAGGATCCAAGTACTCCATCTGGGAACCGTGTGGAGTCTACTCCAGGGCAACCATCAGACTGAGCAGTGCCTCTCCTCACCAGGTTGGTCTCCCAAACTCAGGAGAACAGATGTGTTCTTCTGAGGATGGAGACCACTCTGGTGAGGGTGGCGGTGGCCCTGGAGACCATTGCTGGGGCCCTAGATCATTTGGCCAATACCCAGGAGCAGGCAAACCCACCTCCCACCTGCCTCCCAGGACCACCACCTCTGGCAGCCCAACAGCCACCCCCGCAAGTATGGAGAGCCCTATGCCTAGGCCAGAGGAAATCCCATCTACCTCTGGCCAGGCCAGTCGGCGTGTTACACGCCAGTCGGCTGTCCGTAGCTTACCTCTTCCTCCGAGCTGGCCAAAACGACGAAAGTAGCCCTGGATATCTCCTCCCTCACCTGTTGTCCAGTCCCCATATTTCTTGTCACCGATGTCTCAAGCTCTTTTTTTTTTTTTTTTTTAAATTATATGCAAATGTTGCCCTAACAATTGTTAGTTAAATTGTGCTGAAAGGCGAATTAAAAAAAATAAATAAAAAAAATTTTGTTAAAAAATGTCTATATTTAACTATATCAATGTATACAAGGTTTAAAAAGTATGGTATCTGAAAAGGCTGCTACGCAAAACACAATGCTAGATGTTTAAAAAACTGTTTTAAAAAAATTAGTTAAAAAAGCACAAATAAACATTTGTGTTACGAATTCCCTAATGCACACGCAAGTGAAAACAGTTAGAAGGTAATTAGCAGTGTTAATAGTTACAATGCAGCAATCTGAGCTGCTTGGTTTGTGTGGTTCCAATTAGAAACATCGCAAGTAACATCGGATTAACGATTGTACTGTTGTGGCTTACGGACGCTTCTTGCCTACCTTAGCCTAGACGATCATCCTGTTCGTAGAGTGACGTTTTCATGCATCCGCAATTCTTGGTCGTACGAAGCAGATAATTTATGCACTCCCCTAAAACGCCTGGAAACGCTGAAGAACGCCTCCGTTTGCAGACCACCACCCCCGTATACTCCCACAAACGGTCTTTCCTGTCAATCAACTTTAGCTATCCACTTCCGTGTCGGAAGCCCTACGACCGTCAGTATTTTTCATCGGTAGAGCTCGTACGTACATGCGCACAGCTAGCCGTGCGCAGACGCAGAAAGAAAAACATCGGATGCGTACGACCGTGCGGCCGCTACGACCGACTCTGAATGAGGTCCTGTATGTGCATATCAAGTTAGTTGTGGACAATCAATATTGTGAGATTGATTGGATTAGGTTGAGATAGGGTACAGGACCTTATAGTGATTTGTGCAATTGGCAATACAAATATATATTGTTACTTGCTATGAGGGTAGAAGAGGTTGTATGTTTCAAATTACTTGAGCTTTAAATGGTTGAGGTGGAAACCATAGTGTGCAAAGCTCAACACGTGTATTGCACTTTACATAAGAGATAATATTCTGCCCTAATAAAGATATTTTGAATATTTTAAATCCAATATCTCCATGACAGATGTGTAGCACAGAAGATTTTCATGAAGGTACAGTACACAGGCTGTTCAGCTGTGGCAATAGCTCGGCAGAGCAACACAGTGTAAGTGTAAGGTAATTATTTTCCTGCCTAGTTGTATTATACAGTAATTGTACTTATTTATTCTGGGCTAAACTAAACAGCTGATTTGCCCTCTGCCGACCACATGCTAAAAGTATGCACACATTAAAAAGAAATAGTCTGGATGTATTTTAGCCACATACTGAGAAGAGGTAATAAATACAGAAATAATAAAATGAGAGATTTTACATTCAAATTATGTAGATAGACGCCAAAGGAATACTTTACTGCTCTGCTAGAGCAGCCCCCAGTGGTGGCAAAATATAGTGCAAAATAACCTGACTTAAGCTGGGTACACACGTAAAGATTTTCTGTCCAACCATCCAACTAGCTGATTGGTTGGAATGAAAATCTTGTAAGGTACGAATGCAAATGACAATCAGCAATTGTTATCAAATGCCGGAAAATGGACAAAAAATGTTGTTTGAACAAATTGTTTAGATCAAACATTTAACAAACTTGTCTGACGACCATTTTCATCTGTTTTCTGGCATTTAGGAGCAAATTGCTGATTGTCATTTGCTTTCATACCTTACCAGATTTTCATTCCAACTACTTGGATGATTGGACAGAAAATCTTTATGTGTGTACCCAGCTTTACTGAAAGAATAGGACATTAAGTTGTATTTTCTATTTTCAACACCTTTTTCCAAAAAAGGTGGGGTAATGTCTCAAGAGACCTGCTACCTAATGCAGCCACCAAGCTTGCCATATTTGCATTCGGAATCTGAAACCATACACATGATATACCTGCCAATCAGGGGTGTTTCTAGAGAGGAGGGTGCACGTGTGCAGTCTCAGTCACAGGCCCCCTCCTCTCCGTCCGGCGGCCAGCAGCGCACTGAACGGTGCGTGGCCAGTGTCGCACTTATAGACTATGGGCACTAGAGTGTGCCCAGAGTCTATAGCCCATGAGCAGGTCACCTGCGGTGGCCATTTTCCCTGTACTGCGCATGCACAGACAACGAGAAAATGGCCGTGGCGGCCATTTTCCAGCCATTTTTTACAGCACAGACATTGGCGCTGACATGGGACTCCATAGACGTAAGTATAACATGGGTGCCGGGTGTGCGGTGCGGGCCCCCCCTGCTCCCAATACTTTAACTGTGTGCTGACAAATGAACATAGTCACACAATACTGCGGCACACCATGTATTATGGTGACTGGGCCTCTCTAGCGACAGGGAATGCATAATCCCCACAATGCCATGGGTATCTGGATGGAAGATCGACAGTAATTAGATCGACAGTCAATAGGTCGACACCAGATGGTCGACAGGCTATAGGTCCTCCACATGGTCTAAAGATCGGTATGGACAAAAGATTGACTGACAAACCGTCAACAGTGCAGAAGGTCAGTAGTATTAAAATGCAGACAGGTTCAAATGGTCAACACACAAATGGCCAACACAAACATGGTTGACTTTTTTATGGTTTTTCAACATTTTTAAGGTTAGGGTTAAGATTAGGTACATGGGGGAGAATTAGGGTTAGGCTGCCAAAGAGGACAGCTCGGGTTAGGCATTAGGGGGAGGGTTAGGGTCTGGCTAGGGTTAAGTTTAGGCACAAGGGGGAGGGTTAGGATTAGGCACCAGGGGGAGGATTAGGCACTATGGGGTGCTAGGGTTAGGATTAGGGTTCAATTACAAAAAAAAGTCAATTATTTTTGTTTCGACTATTCGTGTGTTGACTCTTTGAACTTGTTGACCTTTTAACCCTGTCAACTTTCTGCACTGTTGACCATTTTTCAGTCAACCTTTTGTCCCTGTCAACCTTTTTACAATGTCCATCTATTGTCTGTCGACCAACTGGTGTGGACCTATTGACTATCAATCTAATTTTTGTCGATCCGTTATACCACACCCAATGCTGTGACCATGTTCCACCACAGTGGCCACACGACCCCAGTACTGGGGCCCACTTGTTTTCTTGGCAGCTCCGACCAAACCCTTTCCCCTCCCCTAAAAACACCCCTGCATTGCTACATGCACCTTTGGCATGTTAAGGGCACCCATTCATCACAGCTCCTCTCCAAAAGACCTGGCAGTGTGAACTGTTGTGATGATGAAACAGACCCCTAAAATGAGGACAGTCTGTCCCACCAAAACATGGACAGTTTAGAGGTATGACCTGGTAAAAATATACAAATTACTTTAATAAAAGTATGACATTTCTGTGTATTATAGCAGGGGCTAAATAGCTGTTGGTGCCCCCATTTCCTCCTCTACCATTCACTAATAACACCCCAGTTCCAGCAGCACTAAGACACACATTCCCCTTAACCCACATTCACTATCAACACCTCAGCAGCACCCAGTCACACACTCTCGTTCCCCCTGCATTCACTACCATTGGCGTATTTAGGGGGGTCACCCTGGGCTCGTGCCCTGGGCGCTGTCGGACTGGCCGTGTGTGTGGGAGGGGCACAGGGCCGAGGTCCTGGTCCGTGGTTCATTTCAGTCAGTTTAGTGCGGACCGCAGTGAGTGCAAACACACCGCCTCTGGCGCCGGGTAATACACTCGTACTACCCAGCCGTGGTGTGTTTGTTTCAGCAACCAATGAGAGTCAGACTCTCATTGACTGCTGCACCCATGGTCTGCCTTCCGGCTCCCGCAGTGGGTGGGTGAGATGTCATGACGTCTCTCCCATAGTGCCAAGCGGTGGGACGAAAAAGCAGATGGTGGCGGGCACAGGAGTGGGGATTCAGGTAAGTATTGTGTTTTATATGTGTCTTTGTGATATATGTAAGGGGCACTTCTGGGGACTGTATAAGGGGCATAGGAGGGACCACTACTGGGGGCACTGTATAAGGGGCACTACATAGGGGGGACCACTACTGGGGGCACTGTATAAAGGGCACTACAGGGGGCACTGCATAAGGGGGACCACTACTGGGGGAACTGCACAGGGGAAATCACTACTGGGGTCACTGTATAAGTGGCACTATTGGGGGCACTGTATAAGTGGCACTGTATAAGTGGCACTACTGGGAGCACTGTATATGGGGCACTACTGGGGGCAATGTATAAGTGTGCACTACTGGGGACACTGTATAAGGAGCACTACTGGGGACACTGTATAAGGGGCACTACTACATGGGGCATTACATAAAGGGAACTGCTACTGGGGACATTGCATAAGGGGCAATACTACAGTGGGCATTGCAAGAGTGGCTCTACTACTGTGGGCATTTAGGTGCATATGGAATGGAAAGGAATGTTCCCAGAATAACGAAAAATGGTGTGTCATGTTGACATGCAACCATTTTTCAGTGGCCATGCCACTTGTGGCATGTGGCCACACCCAGTCTTTCATGTGCACATAGGGGGGTGGGCTCCATTTTTCATCTTGCCCTGGTCTCCAAATACCCTAGTTATGCCACTGTTCACTACTAACATCCTAGCAGCACCCAGACACACACTCTCCCCTCTCCTCCATCCACATTCACATACCCTAGCAGTACCCAGACACAAACTCTCCAACCCCTGCATTCACTGCCAACACCCCAGCATCACGCACACACACTCTCTACCCTGCATTCAATGCAAACACCCCAGAAGAACCCATACACTCTCACCCACTACATTCACTACCAACTCTCCAGCAGCACCCAGTCACACACCCAACACCCCCTGCACTCACTACTAGCTGCCTAGAAGCAGCCAGACACACACTCTCTCCCCTTCATTCACTGCCAGCATTCCAGCAGAATCCACTCACTCCCCCCAGGGCACACACTGCCAAAACCAGCAGAACATACCCAATGTCCCCCTGAATAAACCACTGCAATTACCCCAGCAGAAGCTACATACTCTCAACCCTGTAGTCGCTGCCAACACCTCAGCAGCACCCAGACATACATGCTCCCCACTGCATTCACTTCCAACACCACAGCAGCACCAAGAGACACACTCTCCCTACCTCACTGCTTTCCCTGCCAACACCCCAGCAGCACCCAGACCCACTCTCCCCCTGCATTCATTTCCAACAGTACAGCAGCACAGCCCCCCCCTCCCCCTGTACCTTAGCAACACCCAGGCATGCACTCTCTTTCCCCCTAAATTCATTGCCAACACCACAGCAGCAGCACTCAGACACACATTCCTCCCCCAATTAACAAACAACCCAGCACACAAACACTACCAGTTGCTGATCAGGGTCTTCCATTCTTTCTATCTGCTGCTCTCTCATAGCAAAAGCAGATGTAGCAGATCCTGTGTGTGAGACGGGAGATAACCAACAATGGAGGGAGGGGACATGCACTCCTGCCTCTATGGGTCCGAGTGCCACTGGCAAAGTAATGGACTGGCGGCCCTCATGTTTTCTGAATAATTACACTCTGTACTTATAATGTCTCCCCAGCCAGCACCCCTTCCGTCTCCCCTGCATCCTCCTTCTGTTTCCCCAGCCACCCCCCTTCTGTTTTCCCAGGGATCCCCCTTCTGTCTCCCCAGCCACCCCCCTTCTGTCTCCTCAGCTAACCCCCTTCTGTCACCCCAGCCAGCCTCCCTTCTGTCTTCCCAGCCACTTCCTTTCTGTCTTCCCAGCCATCCCCCTTCTGTCTCCCCAGCCATTCACCTTCTGTCTTCCCAGCCATCCCCCTTCTGTCTTCCCGGCCATCCCCCTTCTGTCTCCCCAGTCATCCCCCTTCTATCTCCCCGGCTATCCTCCTTCTGTCACCCCAGTCAGCCTCCCTTCTGTCTCTCCAGCTCCTGGCCCCCCGCATCTAGCCCCCGCGGCCCACAGATAGTGGCTACCCAGTCCTGGACACCTACCCTGGGTAAGAGCCAGGGGCATACCCGGGACTCCAGTCTTGGAAGTCCTGTCCTGATTTTACCCCTTGGCCATGGGTTGTACCGCCGGATGGCGCCCCCCCTATCCCATTGCCCCTGGCGAGTGCTATCCTGGCCAAGGGGTAGATACGCCACTGTTGGTGTAGTTTCCTTGATGGAGATCCGTCCCTAGGAACCAGACTAGGGAAGGATCTTGGCTGCCTGCTTATTCCTGCTTAGGGGTGCATGAAACAGAACCTGGAGCAAAGGAGGAGCTCAGTGTACCCCCTTCAGGGCTTGTGCCCGGAGGCAACCGCCTTTCATTGTCTCCTGTATTTCTGCCCCTGTATTATAGTTGTACTAAGGTTGGACACTGTTTTACTATATAGGGTTCTTAAAAGCATTAAAAAAATTGCAGTAATCAATGTTAAAATTGATCCGGTGTAAACATGAGCCTGGGTCCATGGTGTCAATGCTCATGATTTTATGATTATGTATGTACTCGCAAAGTAAGTGACAGGTAGTCTGTGTTAGCGGGAGGTAACAGGTGGTGGTTCGAAAAATACAGGCGTGTCGGACCGTTTAAACACTGTTTTCCGGGCGCCCATAAATTAGCCACTGCACCCTAGCTCGCAGCAGGAAAGCCCTCTCCATGTCTGGAAACCCGCTATGTCTGGAACAGCTTAGACTTACTCAGATGGCTGATGGCCACCTGATCTGCTTTCGATGTTTCCAGTTTTGTGCATGAGCAGCGGATGTGAGATGCTTTCAGTTGGCATCTCTAAGCACTGGACGGCGAGATGCTTATTAGCATATTTTCACAATTGTAAATCCGTGAGAGATCGCAGCTGCAATGGCATTTGGATCCACATCTGAATCGGCACTATGGCCCTGATTCAGACCCGCTCGCAGGGTTTGTGGGTGGTTTTTTTTGTGTCTCCAGGCCGCTAGCAAAGCTGTGGGTGTCCACCCACAGCTTGTGCGAGCGGGCTGGAGACTGACGCAATTATCACGACCATCGGGCCAGTGACGAAACCCTGGGGTAGGGTCTCGGCTGCTGCTAGCCCGAGTGAACTTCCTGCTCTAATAGTGCAGGAAGTCCACTACTGACATCACTAGTGATGTCAGTAGGTCCTCCCACAAATGCCAGGCGTTCCTAAGGGAACGCCTGCGTATATATGCAGCCACCTCCCCTACCCGCCTACAAAACGGGGCGAACTATCACTCACCATCGACAGCCACCCCGTCTTGTAGCGAGCCCTGCAATGACTGAAGTTCTGGATGCGGAGCATGCGCAGTGGCCAAACATCGAGCCGCTTGCGAGAGCTGTGTGCTCGCGAGCGGCTCTGAATCAGGCCCTATATGCAGAAAGAGATAAAACGCAGAAGAAGACAGTGGCATAATTGTAAGCTTCTGTGATCTTTGGCAAGCTTTGACAGTCCGACCATAGAGTAGTGGACACCTGCTAAGCTACAGCCACATTGTGAGGAGGACAGAGTGTAAGCTGACTGTAGACAAGTCCATCAAGTGTCCCAAAACAATCTGCCATCAGTTTTGGTGCAAGAAAGCTGCTTTTTTTGAGACATACTGTCACAAATATTTTACATTGTTCCAGTGCCAACAGTGCCCATCTATTGGAGGAGAAGCTTAACCTCTGCTGAGCTCCTTTCTGGGCGAGATAAAACCATTGCTATTTGTCTGTTCTTTTGCCATTTGCCATTTAGTGAAATGTAAGGGCCCCAACTGCAAAAACCCAAATGCAACCTGGTATGACAATGTTCAAGTCCTCTAGGAGAAACCACCTTATTAATAGCATGCTGGGCATTCTAATAAATTAGATAAATTGTAATATTTTTTAGTTGAGTGACATGCATAGACAGTGTTGATTGCATAGGGCAGTGGTTCTCAAACTTGGTCCTCAGGATCCCATACAGTTCACATTTTTCAGGTCACCTAGCAGGTGCACAGGTGTATTCATTACTCACTGACACATTTTAAAAGATCCACAGGTGGAACTAATAATGTCACTTGCAATTCTGTTAGGAGACCTGGAAAACATGCACTGTTTGTATTTTTGCATGTTTTCCTGAGGACAGAGTTGGAGAACATGTGACATAGAGTGATAAAGTACAAGAAAAGTAAGTAAGTACCTGTGAAGAGCAGGCCCGTAGAGAGCTGCTACGGGTACCAGTACTTTCTAGGGGGTTTGGACTAATCATGGAAAGTGTGTCCATGCCCCCTTAGAAAATATAGAAAAAAGTATTTTCAGCCCCTCTCTGCACTGAAAGAGGGTGGGGTGCCAGCATTCATTAAACCTACTTGCACACATATACTTACCATGTCAGCACTCAATAAAACCACCCCCACCCCCACCCCCAGATACACACTAAGCCTGTCTGCACTCATTAACACACACACACACACACACACACACACACACACACACACACACACACACACACACACACACACACACACACACACACACACACACACACACACACACACACACACACACACACACACACAACCCCCCCCCCCCACCACCTACACACCTGCATCAACCTTGGTCATCAGTAGACTGATACCAACCGGTATCCAACTGATACCAACTGATACCAGCCGGGACTGATAGAGACATCCTTCTATTTTATGTGGACTCAGCAACGCTCTCCAGTGGCCGGCGCCCCTAACCAGCCACCTAAAGCTGCCTAATGGTAGCACTGGCCCTGGTGATTGGTCCCCTCTACCCCCGCACATGCGGAGGAGACTGCTGCTGCTCAGCGGTAGCAGCCTTGGTGGCCCCACTGTAGCCCAGCACACAGCAGCATGTGCTGGGTTGAGGGGAGAGGCTGTTGATAGGTAAGAGGGAGGGGGCAGCAGACCTGGGCCCGTCCAACAAGTCCGGGCCCGATTAATTAGTTCCCGCTGAGGGATGAATGGCATTGGCTGCTAAATGGTCGCCCTTGCCTAGATAAGGTAAGGGGCAGATCCCTCAAGGCAGTGGGGGCCAACCATATGTCCTGACATTGGCCAGGTTCCTCTCTAAATGGTCGTGCTCAGGGGAAAACTGATTGCAGTCTGGGCACTTGGCAGCTGTGGGCTCCTTAGTCCCCAAGGGCCCCAGTGCAGCGCACCGGCTGTTCCGCCGGTAGTTCCGCCCCTGCAGCAGTTGATATAGAGATAAGTGAATAGGTCGTTTCATACTAGTTATATGGTGTTACATACACTTTAGTTAAGTTGAAAATTAATTAGTGTTTTCTGTAATATATAGGTTCAAATAAGTGGTTGAGAGATTAATAATATAGTGTAATATCTGTTTATTACATGTAGTAAGTAGTGTACAGAATCAGTGAATTGTGGGATAGCAGGTGCCAGTACAGTAAGAAAAATAGAGAATCGGTATGATATACTGCCGGACGTCAGCCCGGTGGATGAAATACGGACGCCGGAAAGACGGCAGATGAAGATCCCGACAGGGGAGGTAAGTAGGCTATCCCTAACCCTCTCCCCCCTAACCCTAAGCCTCCTTTAGGGGTGCCTAACCCTAACCTCCCACCCTAGTGCCTAACCCTAACCTCCCTCCAGGGGTGCCTAATCCTAACCCTGCCTCCCCGCACCCTAAACCTAACCATCCCGGGGGGGTGCCTAACCCTAACCTCCCCCCAGGGGTGCCTGACCCTATCACCCCCTTCCCCTAGACTAACCCTAACCCTCCCGGGGGCATGCCTAGCCCTAAGTTCCCCCAGGAGACCCTAAACTTAACCCTCCCCCCCGCGGCTATCCGCTCTCGACACCGGCTTACCTACGATCGGTATGCTGGGCATCTGTATTTCGGCGTGGGGCTAATGATAGGTGTCGTATTTAGACGCCTATCATTAGTCCCATGCCTGGATTTCACTGTCGGGAAGCTGGCGGTCGGCATTTCGACTGCCGGCTTCCTGACTACATGCCATTCCATGTTTATTTGTATTTTATGCCAATTCACTTAATCTTGCCTCAAGTAACTATGAAAGCCGTGTGCCCCATCTTAGAATTACTGATCTTAGCAATAAATAAATACTACTTTGTTTTGTCACAACTCCTGGTCTGATTACTGTCTATCTATGGGAGAGAAATCTTCGCCTATCTGCTATGGTGTGAAGAGGGGAAGTAACGTGAGTGCTGCTGAGGAGAAGCATTGGGACAAGAGTCACTCCTCCCAGTCATACCAACATGAGGTAACATCAGGGCCTGAGACATGGGCGTCTAAAGAGAGGAGGGGGGGCCGTGTGCACTCCCCGTGCAGGGCCCCCTCCTCTCTCCCCGGTTGCTGGTGGCCGACTGACGCGGCTGGCCAGCCGCCGGAGCATTAGTAGACTCCGGGCACTAGAGTGTGCCCAGAGTCTACTGCGCATACACAGAACACCGGAAAAATGGCCGCGGCGGCCATTTTTCCGGTGTTCTGAGCAGCACTGACACCCGACGTGGGACCACGGACAGGTAAATAAAAAAAATATGGGTGCAGTGTGTGCGGTGCGGGGCCACCCATTATAGATTCGCCACTGGCCTGAGATAATCCATCTACCACAGCATCATTAATAAACAAATATACTGTACATATTATTCGTGGTACCACAACTCCACAAAATAGTAGTGAAGAGAAGTGCAAAATCTGAAGAGGCACACTGTACAAAAGTACAAATGGCACATCAGACATCCAATTTCCCACCATTTTAGAAGCAACCATTTCATTTAATAATGTTTATCTAATACAATGTTTCTTTGTTTACCCTCATTTACAGGATCATTTAATTGGGGTTGGGTATGGGATCTGAGCGTCGGAATCCCGACCGCCATCATGCTAACTTCATCACTTTATTTGTGATAGCGAGGATACATCAGCACTCTCTGTATTGCATATGGTACTTTGCATGTGTTTGATGCCTAGGTAAAAATTGTGCACAAATGCACCCTGAAATGTTGTGCAAGTGAAATGGCGCAAAATGTCAATTAGCTGTGGGACTTACCAAGGGCTTTTAGCTCCCGGGTTAAGAGCTTGCAGCTATTCAGTTATATCGCAGTAAGTCCCATATTCTGTGGAAGCCCCAAGGTTAGCGCGCAGTAATGCATAGATTCTGGGTAAAATGACTGGAGCTATGCAGTTACCGCATGCAGTAAGCACAGAGGGTGCACATAACGCAGATTTTTATTTGCACCCTCCTGAGATGCAAGCAGAAATTTACTCTCTAATCCTCTCATCTTCCAGTGCAAACTTCTGCTCCTCTGAAATAGGTTCTCAAATTTAAAAACTTGCCTTGGTATATTGTCACGTCACTGATCTGCAAGGGATGCTGATACTATGGTTCCTAGCAATGTGAACCCTGCACATTGCCAGGCTTTAGTGTACATGTATGGGTCCCATTCCCACACATGATCAGAAAAGGCTCTGCTCTACTATTTTAAACACGGGCCCAGGAGGTTAGATTGTAGGGCCTTGTCAATGCACTGTTCAGCCTCTGACTGGTCATAAAATGTTCTGCACACTTGTCTGCACAAGAGCTGCAAACCTGGCTATTTTATGCATTATCAGACCACAAAGCACATTCATTCCTGTGCAAACACATTTACTATAAAAAAATGCATAATTATTATTTTTCAGTATTTGTCAATTGCATAACTATTATTTTTTAGTATTTTTCATTTAAAATAACCTAGTCTTTAGAAGATCCCGCAAATACAACTGCAATTCTATGCCCTCAAAACAACCTACAGATGATTCTGATCTATATTTAGCTTGCTACGGCAGTTGGAATGGTTTTTTCTCCCAACAATTTGATTAAGAATTAACGACTTACTAAAGCAAGTATTAGTAATATATATTGAAATAAATCCCTATAATACACTTCTTGATCTGTCTGTTCCAGGATTGTCAAACACTCAAACAATCAGATAAGAGCTACAGTATTAGAATATCAACGAGAAGAGCAGTGTAATAGTAAATATACAGTAATGATAGCTGAAAACAGCAGTGTAATTTTTTTTTTTACATACCTTAGGATAGATTTACTAAAGATTCTAAAAATTAAAAAAGTGGTGTTGTCCAACCATACAGATTCTGTGTATAATTTTCTAGGATGCAATAGAGAAATGCTAGCTATAATCTGATTGGTTGCTATGGGTAATACTGCCACTTTTCATTTTTTGATGCTTTAGTAAATCTACTCGCTAGAATACAGACAAATACAAATATATTTAGCCAAACTGAATGGACCTATTAAGGGTTTATATACTAAGGCAATAAGGACAAAGTAAAGTGTAACCTGTATCACTCGCAGCAAACGGAAATAAATGTCATCTAATTCCTTTATTGATATGTAGAAACCATTAGCGTTTGTGGTAAAACTCAAGTTTTATGCAAATAAATTAAAAAAAGGTGTACTTCCTAAGACACACGTTCTGTCTATAGTATGTTATAGAGCTTATAGTATGTTATAGAGCTGCGATGCTAAATATGTTCAAAAGGGCCTGTCCAAAACACCAGTACTGCCGTGGCCAAAGGTTTTGAGAATGACACAAGTATTGGTTTTCACAAAGTTTGCTGCTTCAGTGTGTTTAGACCTTTTCGTCATATGTTACTATGGTATACTGAAGTCAAATTACAAGCATTTCATAAGTGTCAAAGGCTTTATTGACAATTACATTAAGTTGATGCAAAGAGTCAATATTTGCAGTGTTGACCATTCTTTTTCAAGACCTCTGCAATTTGCCCTGGCATGCTGTCAATCAACTTCTTGAGACCATTCATGTGTGGGGTTGCTTCTCAGCCAAGGTAGTGGGCTCACTCACAATTTTGCCGAAGAACACAGCCATGAATAAAGAATGGTACCAAAACATCCTCCAAGAGCAACTTCTCCCAACCATCCAAGAACAGTTTGGTGAGGAACAATGCCTTTTCCAGCATGATGGAGCACCTTGCCATAAGGCAAAAGTGATAACTAAGTGGCTCGGGGAACAAAAAACATCGAAATTTTGGGTCCATGGCCAGGAAACTCCCCAGACCTTAATCCCATTGAGAATTTGTGGTCAATCCTCAAGAGGCTGGTGGACAAACAAAAACCCACAAATTCTGACAAGCTCCAAACATTGATTAGGTAAGAATGGGCGGCCATCAGTCAGTATGTGGCCCAGAAGTTGATTGACAGCATGCCAAAGCGAACTGCAGACGTCTTGAAAAAGTGAGAGTTTTTAGAAGTGAGTTTTAGAAGTGATATTGCCCATAGCAGCCAATCAGATTCTAGCCATTAGCTTCTAGAAGGTGCTAGTTAAATGTTAAGTAGATGGGCAACATCTCTTCTAAAACTCACTTCTAAATGCTCTCACTTTAGTAAATTTACCACTTTGCATAAACTTAATGTAAATGTCAATAAAAGCCTTTGACACTTATGAAATGCTTGTAATTTTACTTCAGTATACCATAGTAACATCTGATAAAAAGGTCTAAAAACACTGAAGCAGCAAACTTTGTGAAAACCAATATTTGTGCAATTCTCAAAACTTTTGGCCATGGCTGTACATACTTTGGGGCCAATTCATTATTGAGGGCTTATTGATTTCCGATAATTAAGTATCCAACTTGCTGCAAGTTGCAGCTGTGGATACTAAAGCATTTTAGTTATTGCTCCAGTTGTGGGACAGATTATCTACAAAGCAGCTATCCTGTGATTCCTATCACCTGCCCTTTCGTCACTAACTACAAGCTGTGAAAGTTTGCACTGCAGGGCAGTGTAAGTCTGTATGCGTGAACTGAATTCACACATGCACATAGAGAGGACGCTAGAGGAGGAGGGAACCTTCTTCACACTCTGCAACTCCTTCCAATAGGAAAGATGGGCCTCCTGCAACTAACACGCCCGGAGGGAACCGCCTTTCATTGAAGATGGGTTCAGTTTCTGCAAGCATACTCCAAAAGCATTCAGTTTATACGGGGAGGCCACATCAGTACCCTAATAATGAATGGATAATGAGTGTTTTTGCATGTGTAACAGGCTCGTTGAGCTTAATGAGTAGGCCCCAATAATTATCCAGGAACTCTTCCACTGCTTTTGTATGAACGCTCCATTACTGCATATGTCCAGAAATTCTTGTATGGCTTGTGTAGGAAGGCTCTAGAACTGGGATCAGAATGAAATACCTGTACCAGTATGAAATATCAAATCCCGATGCCGGAAGACCGGCAGCATTGAATATCCCAACAGCTAAAAAGGTAAGTATTTACTAACCCTGCTCCCCCACTAACCCTAACCCTCCTTTAGGGGTGCCTAACCCTAACCTCCCCCCTAGTGCCTAACTCTAATCCTCCCTACGTGCCTAAACCTAACCCCCCCATTCCCGCAGCCTATACCTAAGTCTCCTGGGGGTGCCTAACCCTAACCTCCCCCTGGGGGTGCCTAACCCTAGCCCCCCTTCCCCTAGCCTAACCCTCCTTGGGGGTGCCTAACCCTAAGTCCTCCCCCGGGAGCCTCTTACCTAACCTTCCCCCCCCACAGCTGTCCATGCCCGCCGCCCGGCTTACCTTCGTTCGGCATGCCGGGCGTCGGGCTCCCGGTGTAGGTATAATGAAGGTGATTTCGACACCTGTCATTAGTATCCAGCCGGATTTGACAGTCGGGAAGCCAACGGTCGGCATTTCGACCAACGGCTTCCTGACTGCATCCCCTAGAACTGTCTGTGTCCGAAAGCTATAGTACTACCTATGTCCAGAAACTATAACTGCTTGTGTAGGAAAGCTCCAGGTTGCATAGGTCTAGAAATTCTAATACTGTTTGTGTGGAAAAGTGCCAGTGCTGCCTATGTCTAGAATTTCTAGTACTGCCTGTTTTGGAAAGCTCTATCACTGTCTGTGTTAAATAACTCTAGTACTACCTATGTCCAGAAACTATTATTTATTATAATTTATTTATATGGTGCCACAAGTGTTCCGCAGCGCCTTACAAAGTACATAAACAAATTGTAGACAAGCGACTTTCAGAACAATACAATACAGGTCCAGGACATGGATAATATATATTGCTACATTAGCGACCATCACCCAAATAAGCAACAGAGCATAAGCAACCAAGTGTTAGGTGCCCTAGTGGTGAGTAAGAAGTAGATGAAACTAAAGTAGGGAGAAGCACAAGAGGGTAGAGCTATAACTGCTTGTGTAGGAAAGCTCCAGGCTGTTTATGTTCAGAAACTGTAATATTGCTTGAGAAGGAAAACTCTAGCACTGCTATGTCTGAAAGCTCCAGTACTGGATATTTCTAGAAATTCTAGAACTGCCTGTGTGCAAAACACCAGTACTGCCTGTGTCCAAAAGTTCCTACATTATTGCCTAAAGTATGACATAACATTCAAGTAATGCTAGGTATACACTGTGCAATAATCGGACCGACCAATCCTTGGTTGGTCGGTCCGATTATTGCACAGTGTGTACAGAGCAACCTGAGCCGACAGTCGGATCAGCTCCTTACATGAGGAGTGCTGAATAATGAGCTGATATCGTGCCACAAATGCAGTGTGTACATGACCAGCCCCACAAAGTGCATTTAAAAATGGTACCGCAACATCATTTATTGTTCAGATAGGAACTATAATTGTGCAGTGTGCATACAGGATATCGGATATCCACAGGATCGTTTCAGCTGTCAGAAAAAATTTAATTATGCAATGTTCCTCTTGTCTGTCTGGTGTGTACTGAGCTTAAAGGTGCAAACACACATAGCAATTTTTTGCCCGATTTGGCCGATTTCGACGAATCGTGAAGACAAATCATGTAAAATATGGCCAAATCATGAGTTTCCACTCACGATCACGATGCCAATGCGCATCCCCGCTTGTCGTGCATCGCATCTTCAGATCTGCCGTGCTGTAGGGCAGATTTGCCAATCTGGGACACAATGCAGTAGATGCACGATAGATCTTAAATCAGATTGTTCATTTTTTACTCCAAATCGTGTGTAGGACTGCCGGGGGAGGGTTAAGGGGAAATCGTACACATCGTGGGATCGTGCGCAGATCACTATAGCTAGCCATACATGCTACAATTATCGGGGTCTGATGCGATATTTAACAGGTAAACTGTCGGCTGCATCGGGCTGTGTATGCCCAGCTGCGGCCGACAGACAGACATTTCCTGTGCTCCTTCCCATGGAAGGAACAGGGAAATGTCTCCTCCCCCGGGGGCGGAGGGCATATGTCGGGCTGATACACTGTGAGAAATCTCACAGTGTATGCCACGGAAATCTGCGGCTGGCAGGCTGCCAGGTAAAATGTCTGTCAGTCTGACAGACATTTTATCTGGACGTGTATGCCCAGCTTATGTGTGTAGTAGGCACCTTAACAGACACAATCTAACAATTTGCTGCACACTGAAGAAATTAGTATGGTCCCATACACTGTCCATGGTGCTGAATAGCATGCAACGTTAACCCAGGCAGTTTGTAAAGCAGCAGAGGGTAATTAAGTATAAAAATGGTGGTGAGGCAATTCATCTATGTCATTGTCACTCTGCTGAAAGGTCACAACTTGTGCCCTTTTTTGGAGCACCCAATGGGGAGAGGGGCATTGATGTATAAACTGGCTGTACCAAGCATATAATCAGAGCCAACAAAGCTACATAGTTAAACATCTTAAAAGTAACACACAGTAACTGCTTTGTTTCCCCTTTGTTTCTATTGCTTAGTAATACTACTTCTGAGTTTCCTACATGTATACTATATGTAAATAGATAAAATCTGTGTATAAATAATAAACATCATAATGAAATGAAGAAGCTGCTTGACATAAATGGGATTTCTCCATAAGACAATCTGTTGGCTGTGTTGAACAGTTATCAGAGAGAATATAATATATACCTATATAAGGTTTCAACTAGAAATGATTGTTTGATCATTTACATCAGGGCTGTATAATGGATATAGGGGGAGATGTATCAAACCTTGGAGGGAGATGAAGTAGACGGAGATAAAATACCAACTATTCATCTCCTAACTGTAATTTTACAGGCTGTGTTTGAAAAAGGAAAGTTAGGAGCTGATTGGTTGTTATTTTATCTCTATCCACTTTATCTCTCCAAGCTTTCCAAAATCCCCCCACATCTTTTCGGATTTACTATTTACCATACCATGGCTTACCAACCTCCAAACATAGATATAACGGGCTAAATGTAATAGCCACCTCGCAGGCTATTACATTTAGCCCAAAGTACATGTTGCCCTTAATATAGATTATTGGACATCTTGGCTTCATACCATGGTGTGTGGTTAATAACGAAAAAGAAATGCCTGAAGTCTAACATCATGCATACTCAAACACTCAAACTGGCATGGATATAAACTTAAATAAATATAGAGGTTTTTCACCACTGTCTTTCTGCATCATTTGGAAAAGAGCTGTACATCCCTACTCAGTGCTGTAGGAGGACACTAATTCTTTTTAGTGTCACATTTTGAGTTTGTTGCTTCCCAATCGCTTGCTCACATCATTACGCCTCCCCTGTAACATAATTCCACAAGTGTGCTCACCAGGCTCATCTTCCCAATAACTGTGCAGCTGAACATTCTGATCCTGAGGAAAGGAACAGATTGATTCAGAGGTGCTGCATAAGCTTCTGATGATTTCAGTCTGTGCAGGCCTCCCAGTTGCTCTGCACATACATCTCAATGGTTACGCAGAGAGAGGCAATTGCAGTGGGCATTTCTGAGTGGTAACATTGGGGTGCCTAGCCAGTTGTGGGAGTGTTGCACCAGCGACTACATCTAGAACAGAGCTGCACTGACCTGGCAGTCTCCGATGTTAAGTTCGATGGTGCAGCCAATGGTGCGTCTATATGTACAGTAACTGATTAGTGCTGCAGCCGGTGGGCATCTCTGTACAAATCCCATTGGCTGTGACATTAGCATAAAGATGCAGTCATGCTGCGGCAAAAGATACAGCTGTGGCTGCAATAGCATACACCTCTGAATCAGGGCATGTGTGGGGTTATCACACCTGGTCAAAATCTGATGATTGGATCAGTTTTTACTGGGGATGGATGAAAACGTCATTTAAAAATGCAAATATGGGGTGTAATGTAAGCAGGAGCATGAAGACATGTCCTACACTGTCATACCTGATTTAGTTGTTTTGTGCTCATACCGAACAGTCAGACAACTTCTTGTGTGGGCAGCCACCCCCCTGCAATACAAGTGAAAGCTAATCCTTAAACATCTGTTACTGTCACTAGCAGCATATAATTCATGTATCCTCATAGCAGAGCATGGCTGTAGGTATGTCACTGCAGAGCTGAGCTAAAGCTGGGATTCTGTCTTTACTAATGAGTAAGAACATTCTTCAAAACTTGTTTTTGAAGAAGTATATTCCCATGATAATAGCACTAAACCTACTTTGTATTTATTGTGACAGTAATTGTATTTGTACTCCCTACACATGACGGATGTGGATGAATTACCTGAAAAACCATATACAGTATTTAAATGCCACTATTATGGTAACAAAGGGCCTGATTCAGAGATGGACACTAATGCAGTCACAGCTGCGATTGTGCACGGACTGCAGCTGCGAAAATATGCTAAAAGTTCCAAAGCTTTCCCGAGCACAGGGATGCCCACTGATGCCTGCTTATATGCATCCGACATCGCGTACCAGCGCAAATATCGTTAACAACGATGCACATTGACCAGTGATGCAGCTCTTGCGGCAGGTCTGACCTGTCTCAAATACAGCGGCTCTTCTGACACGCAGAGAGCTCTCATACTGCATATGAGATCGCAATGGCTAATGTATGCACGCCCATGAAATAGCGCTCAAACGGTCAGACACACCTGCATTTTGCTGACCATCCCCCCGTTACTACCCCCAGACACTGACTACCTGTCACTCACTTTGCGAATGGATCCTCCATGTGAACATAATCGCAAAGCAATCACAGCTTGTGCACACTGCAACTTATATGCATGCACAATGGCAAACAATTACTTGATCTACGTAAATATCGCCATTGCATCCGTCTCTGAATCAGCTCCTGTGTCAGTCTGATTAGCGGTGTACACAACTGAATAATTAACAATATGGGGTAAATTTACTAAAAGTCAATTTTATTCGATTCTACACAATTAAAAATTGATCTAAAGTGATCAACATTGATTTTGTGTTTAAAGGGGGGTATCCACTTAGTGATTTAACCAAGCGATTGCACGATAATGACGTCATTATCGTGCAATCGCTTGCAAATCACGCATGCATCGTACATGCATTGGGCATGTTTTGGTTGGAAGCGACCAGCAATGCGCGTGCCCGCTGCTCGCTTCCGACATCCAACATCGCCCGTACATGCTGGTCAACCTGACGATCTCGTCGGGTTCAGCATGTGCGGGGATGAGGGATGTGCCTGGACTGAACGAGAGAATGTTCAGTCTAGGCACATCACTAGACATACAAACGAGAGCACGACAGCAATGTCATAATCGTGCTCTCGTTTGTATATCTATAAGTGGATAGCCGCCTTTAGGGGCTAAATCACACATTTGCTAACAGACACATTTTATTTAATATCGATTTTTAAGTGTTAATAAATGTGCAATTTAGCCCCTGAAACACAACATCGATGTAGAGCGATTTAGATTGATTTTGAATCAATTAAAATTTACCTTTTATAAACGTACCCCTACATCGTATGTGTCATTACATGAAGTCACCCTTTTTGCAGCCACATCTTGTACATTTTTCAGATGTTCCTTTAGGTAATTTCATTAAAACAAAAATACCCATGGCAGATTTATTCTGATTTACAGGCGCCATACAAATGACTAACCTAGAAAAGACATTGCCACCAGACATAAAGGGAGCACATATCCCTGCTCCTGCCTCCCTGTTTGCAGGAGGGTGTGGATATTTGTGCAGAGATCCATCGCATCTCTTTCATTCTCTTCTTTGTGCTCTGTGTTTTGCTGTGAACTTGCGATAAATGTCAGAGTTAATACAGTCCCGTTATTTTGTGTTTCGGTGGTCTGGTATTTGCATATGTGCGGCATAGAGTGCTGTTTTATATTTGCACTGAGGTAAACATGGTTGGAATAGACTCCCACGCTGGTCCCTTTGTCTGACACAACACAGCGCCTCAGTACACAGCTCTGCCTTACACAAGCTCCCATCTGGGGACTGCATAGGAATTTGAAACACCTCTTATAACCGGCAGACGTTATGGGACATTACCCTTTTGTTCTGTATCCTCTTATGTTTTGCAGGGTAAAATTACAAATGTAATAGCAATAACTTCCTGGGAATAGCAAATGAAAGATTTTCCCTCAGCAGTGTAAAGGTTAACATGAGAAAAGAATAGCAAAGAGCCACCTTAGCGCATGTCAAGTAAATGAACCATTACCAGCTGGTTTGCTCTAAGCGTTGCAGGCTGCATGCGATAGGCTGCAGGTCTGCCAGCTACCACACTGTCCCTTGAATTCATTTTATTGTCACGTGCTCTGAAGAGCAAACACAGATATGATTTCTGGGTAAGGTGCAGAGAGAGGGGGATGTTATGACGTGTTTCACGTACAGACTCCTCCCAGCATGGCTGCAAGCTCAGCATCAATCTGGTAAAATGCTCCCTTGGATACTAAAGTCACAATAACCAATCAGTGTAGCAGATTTGCCGCTCAGTGGATGTTTGAAGCAGGTACACAAAGTAATTGTGTTAAAGGACAGCTTGATACAAAGAATAGTATGTTCATTTATGAAGGCATAATTCACTATTGTGGCTTACACTGAATTTATTCATCTTTGAGTCTCCATTCTTCGTGTGTAAAGGAGACTGCATCATTACTCTGTGCTTTTGGAGGCATCTGTTCTTTCCGCTGTGTATTTATGAGTCGGTGGCTCCCTGACATTATGCCACTGCCTAGTACTTAGGGGCAGATGTGTCAAATCTTGGAGAGAGATAAAGTGAAGAAAAATAAAGTACCAACCAATTAGCTCCTAACTGTCATTTTTCAAACACTGCCTGTAAAATGGCAGTTAGAAGCTTATTGGTTAATACTTCGAGCCATATTCAATTAGAGGCGAATTTTTCGTCTGTCCGACTGTTCGCTTCATTCGCCTGTTTCAGAGGCGAATTTATTCCGTGCTCATCCCCGCTTTTCGCCTAATTCAATTGCAAAACAGGCGAACACGGAAATAGGCGAATGCGGAACAGGTGAAAAGTACTGAAAGAATTGGGGAAATCAGTCTGTACCCCAGAAAAAGATGCTCTAACATAGGGAATCAATATAGATGTGTACTAATAGCCCTAATAAAACTATTTTGCGTACTTAAGTTGTGTAAATTGCTTGCTATTAGCGTTTTTGTAAAAGTGGTGAAGAATGGCATAAAGCTGTATTTTTTGGTGAAAATAAGTAGTCCTGTCAAATTTGGGGTGCTTGAAAATGGGTGCAAGCATGTTTTTATGTCTCTAAAGTGAGCTTTTAAAAAATTTGAAAATCCACCTGCTGCATGCACCTGCAATCCCAAAAACACCTTACCCATACTTGTGGACCCCCAAGAAGTCTTTTTCTCTACTTTTAATGTTTATCCCCCCACTTTTTAAATTTACACCCCAAAAATGACATGTCTTTTTTGGGGTGTTCTTAGGTTTTAGTTTCTGTTTTTTTTGCGTATTTGTCCTTTGGGGGGCTGTCCTAAGGGGTCTGAGTTGTTTCCCCACGTTTGCACCCCAAAATAAAGATTTTACATTTCTTTTCACCAGCTATTGATTGGAGAATCATTTTTGGAGAATTGCTTCCACTTAGGCGAAATTGTCCTGGAATTGAATTTGGCGATTTTTTTTTTAGGTGAATTTTTCACAAAAAAAACAGGCGAATATGGCTTTTCGCCTCCAATTGAATTCCCCTCTTCCTCTCCACTTTATCTCTTTACAAGGGTTGATACATATCACCCTTAACCTTAATAACACAAGTGGACAATTCAGAGGCTCAGCTCTGTGCTAGTACTGGGAGAATTCTGATCATGTGATAGGTTTTGGTTTGTTCAATTGCTGACAACTTTAAAAGTGACCAGAAAACTTAGTAGCGCCTTAAACTCTTCTATGTAAAATTAACAGAAATATTAAATCCAGAGCAACTAGAATAGTGCTATATAACCCACAGGTATATATAAACTACGACTTCCAACTCATATACTGTTACATAAAAATGTATTAAAACTTATAAGTTAAAAAGTTGTAACAATAGTATCAGTTGTATCCAAGGTCAGACTCTGAACTTCAAAAGTGAGGACAAACTGACATACAGGAGATAAAGTAAGATAATAATGTGATCTTATCATAGATAAATATACAAACATGATAACTTCTTGGCAGGGGTCTCTGAAAGGGTCCAGGTGAGGTTGCAGCCAGGTGGGCGATACAGAGACCTAGTGCTACAAATGTGTCATCTTGCTCGCCCGCCCCCCACCACTACTATACAAAGCTACAATTACCAACTGGTAAAGTGGTGGGTGGGGCCATGATTACCTAATTTAGTGCAAATCATGTCATTTGTGGGCAGTCAGTGGGCGGTTCCCTGCTCTTCCCGCAGTCAGGAAGAGCTACCTGGGAGTCAGGTCTACAAATGGGTGTAGTAGGTATTACCGCCAGACGCAGGTCCGGCGGTTCAAATCCCGACAGCGGCAGCCCGACAAGGGTGAAAATCCCGATCGTCCCTAAGGTAAGTATTGCTAACCTAATTCCCCCCTTAACCCTCCCTTAGGGGTACCTAACCCTAACCTCCCCCCAAGTGCCTAACCCTAATCCCCCCTCTAAGTACCTAAACCTAACCACTCCTTCCCCGCTGCCTAAACCTAAGTCCCCCGGGGGGGTGCCTAGCCCTAACCTCCCCCCGGGGGTGCCTAACCCTAACCCCCCCTTCCCCTAGCCTAACCCTAACCCTCCCAGGGGGGTGCCTAACCCTAAGTCCCCCTGGAGCTCTAAACCTAACCCCCTCCCGCGTGGCTGCCCACGCCCGGCGCCCGACTTACCTTTGTTCGTTATACCGGGCGTCGGTCTTCCGGCGTCTGGTTAATGACAGGCGTCGAGTTTTTGACGCCTGTCATTAGTACCACGCAGGGATTAGAAAGTCTGAAAGCCGATGATCAGCATTTAGACCGTCGGCTTCCAAACTACATCGCCTGCAAATATACAAAAGCCTAAATAGCTGAAACAGCTCATCAGTTGTTATTCTATACATCTAAAGTAACCATTCTGGTCCTTGGGACAGATTATGGTCTGGATGGTGTTGTGAGTCTTCTGCACATGCAGAACTAGACCTGCGATCTCGCTCACGTTTTGGGGGAGGAGCGGGGGTGTGTCTGTCTAGTGTGTTCGGAAATGGGGGCATGTCGCCATCATTTTCCGGGAGTTTTGAGGCTAAGGTCTGTGTTTGATGCAGATTTCCTGGCCGCACAGACTGCCAGGCAGCTTAGCAAGAGGTGAAAATCCCTTTTTCTGGCAAAAATTGGTGTATTTGCCAGAGATAGTGCTTCTTCCAATCCATCAAAGAGTTATTGCCGACTATTGCTGTCATTATATTACACTGGAGGAAAGCCTATTTAACAAGGATTGCAGATGTACATGTACCAGGATCAGGATCAAACAATGTACACCCACTGTCCAACTGGGAGCATCAAGGCTCCAGCTGACAAATGAAGTGGAAGGCCCAGAAAAAGTGTGTGTGTGTGGAAAGGTGAAGCCAGCTACTAGAGACGGCATGGTCAGCCCACCAAATATTTTTTTTTTGGTACTTGTTAATTATACATACAACACTGATGCTCCTCAGCTGTTTCTTTTACATTATATCAAATCCCTCTCTGTTGACCTTAAGACAATTTATAAATCATCACGTCAGCCATGGGACTTACAGTTAGGACACTGACCAGATTCCTCTGACACCATATGCATACGTTGACCCTGGGAAAAGTACGCTCTGTGGATCATGCGGAAATGTTCTACCTGAAGACTGGCCAATGGGAGATACAGTCAGGTGCATAAATATTGGGATATTGTCAGAATTTTCATATTTTGGCCTCTATTCACCACCACAATGGCTTTGAAATGAAACAAACAAGATGTGCTTTAACTGCAGACTTTCAGATTTAATTTGAGGGTAATTACATCCAAATCAGGTGAACAGTGTAGGAATTACAACTGTTTCTATATTTGCCTCCCACTTTTTAAGGGGCCAAAAGTAATGGGACTATCAACTCAAAAGCTATTTCATGAACAGGTGTGGGCTATTCCCTCATTATTTCATTATCAATTAAGCAGGTAAAAGGTCTGGAGTTGATTCTAGGTGTGACATTTGCATTTGGAATCAGTTGCTGTCGACTCTCAATATGAGATCCAAAGAGCTGTCACTATCAGTGAAGCAAGCCATCATTAGGCTGAAAAATCAAAACAAACCCATCAGAGAGATAGCAAAAACATTAGGTGTGGCCAAATCAACTGTTTGGAACATTCTTAAAAATAAAGAACTTACCGGAGAGCTCAGCAACACCAAAAGACCCAGAAGACCACGGAAAACAACTGTGGTGGATGACAGAAGAATTATTTCCCTGGTGAAGAAAAACCCCTTCACAACAGTTGGCCAAATCAAGAACACTCTGCAGGAGGTAGGTGTATATGTCCAGGTCAACAATCAAGAGAAGACTTCACAAGAGTGAATATAGAGGTTTCACCACAAGATGTAAACCATTGGTGAGCCTTAAAAACAGGAAGACCAGATTAGAGTTTTCCAAACAACATCTAAAAAAGCCATTACAGTTCTGGAACAACATCCTATGGACAGATGAGACAAAGATCAACTTGTACCAGAGTGATGGGAAGAGAAAAGTATGGAGAAGGAAAGGAACTGCTCATGATCCAAAACATACCACCTCATCAGTGAAACATGGTGGTGGTAGTGTCATGGCATGGGCATGTATGGCTGCCAATGGAACTGGTTCCCTTGTATTTATTGATGATGTGACTGCTGACAAAAGCAGCAGAATGAATTCTGAAGTGTTTCGGGCAATATTATATGCTCATATTCAGTCAAATGCTTCAGAACTCATTGGACGGCGCTTCACAGTGCAGATGGACAATGACCCAAAGCATACTGCAAAGCAACCAAAGAGTTTTTTAAGGCTAAAAAGTGGAATGTTATGCAATGGCCAAGTCAATCCCCTGACCTGAATCTGACTGAGCATGCATTTCACTTGATGAAGACAAAACTGAAGGGAAAATGCCCCAAGAACAAGCAGGAACTGAAGACATTTGCAGTAGAGGCCTGGCAGAGCATCACCAGGGATGAAACCTTAATCAACAAGGAGTGTTGATGTATAATTTTAATGTGGAGATAAATACCATAAATAAATAAGAAACAAAGACATATATAAAACTCCCGGGAGTGGGGATAGAGCTACAACATATAGTTACATAGAATCACAATAAAAAGTGTTGAATCGTAATGAAACATAAAGATAGGGATATGAAAACCAAAAGAAACAAAAGACAACTAATGAAAAGTCCTCAGTTGTGGAACCACATTGAATGTGCGGCTGACAAGGTCAATAGGGGCCAGATATGCAGAAATAGTGACCGACCGCTTATTGATGCAAATGTCAGTAATAAAAGCAACAAGTGTAGCAAGCGGTGGTGGCGGTGGTAAATAGCCCAGATAAGTTAATGTTTCCAGTGTCCCACAGTGCTCCTGTACAGTTCTCACTGTGACTGGAGTGTAATAATGTGAGATGGAATAACTGATAGCTCCAAGGTACTCACTGTCCTCCTATGTGTGACACCGCTCCAGCGGCTCTCACGTGTTAGGAACTCCGACAGTGTAATGCTGCCTCCCGGCACAGTGGCAAGCCATCTATCTCCACGGATCCTCCTAACGCAGCTCTCTGAGTGTCCTGCTCCCACAGAGCTGTGCGGGTCATGTGGGATGCAAGCTGTTTGCAGATAAATGTAGCGGGGGAGCGTGGTTGTAAGTCCAGGGTAGTCAGTACTACTTGCAGGTGGGCTAGTGCCTCCGTGTCCACCATATCCTCAGCCAGTGAGCTATATCCTTTGTCCTCAATGCGTTTCACTGCACTCCGGCGGCTTTTTCAAGAGGCAAGGCTACCTGGGTTAACCCTGCAATAACCCGGGATTTAGCTCTGGTGTAAAAAGGGTATTAGTTGTAACTTTCACATGATCACTGTTGATCTCTCAAAAAAGAAGTAATGGACAATTTCAATTACCTTAAAATGTAATTGTTGATATAACGACTGCCTCAATAGTTGGCTTTTGTGACTACACATCTGATGCTAAAATTGTCCTGTGCTTAGGTTCATTGTGTCATATATGCAGATAATGCAGAATTTACTACAGTAATACCCCTTTTACACAGACCTAAAAATCCAGAGTTGATGCACATCAACCCGGGATTTTTGTCAGTGTAAATGGATCCACCTGGGTCCAGGGATCCAACTCGGGTAGTTTGAGGTTTGGCCACGAGTCGTTCCCGTGCCACCCTGCAGTGTAATCTGAGTCACGATGACCTCATCTGCAAGCATCCACTGCAATGCCGGAAGAGCTGGGTCACTGCAGCCCCGGCTCCGGTGTGAACGGCGCCGACTTGGGAATTTCTTGGGTCAGCGCCGCAGTCTGAAAGGGGTTAGTTCCGGGTCTGTTTCTGATTGGAACCCTGTTCCAACCCCCGGGTCAGACCCAGAACTTTGGTATAAAAGAGGTAAAAGTAAAAGTGCAATGCAGCCAGCCCTGTGAGTTCCTGCTGACGGACTGCCACGAACGGAGCTCAGCTCTGATCGGGCAACTTTCACAGTGCTATGGTAGGCACATGCACACAATGGTAGAGACGGAGAAAATGTCCTCTGCGCATGCCCGGCTGCCTTTACCGTTCTAACTCTGGTCCCCGCCGCATCCCGACTGCTCAGGAGCACTGAAGACATCTGCACCCTCGGTGTGTGTGGGCTGCCCGCCAAGAGCAGGAACTGGAAGAGGAGCAGATGGCTGTGTTTGATTAATTGGAGGGGGGGGGGGTACAGGGGTTGGAGTGGGACACAGGCAGAGAGAGGAGAACCAAGGGGCATGTGGCTGGACTGGAGGGACAGAGGGGCCTGAAAGGGACACATGTTCCACGTAAGGCTTACCTATATTGTGGTTTCTCTCTAATATGGAAGATGTGTCCCTTCCCACTCCCTCTGTCTCTCTAGATATATTAGGGGGCAGTGGCGTAAGTTCACCCCAGATGCCCGGAGGCAAGTTATAATTTGGTGCCCCCCCCCGTCACAGCTGCTGACACTGTAATTTAGGAATTTGCATGCACACAGGCTATAGATAGACAAAGGCAGCAGCTAATGATCTGACATGGAGCTCTCCACTAGTTTACGGTGGCTTCTCAGGTGCCGGGAAGGGGTGCCATGTATTGGGCGGCTGTGATGGTACACTCGGGTACATAGTTACAGCCCTAAGTGGGGTGAATATGTTGTGGACAATGGAGGAGGTGCCTTCAGAGCTGGAGCCCGGCGGCCTCCATTGTCTCCCATAGTTCTGACCCTGTTAGGGGGAATATATATGATATATGAGAGGGATAAACACGGCTCCTAGCTCACACTATGTGATATTATTATATAAGGGAGATGGGACCGTACAGTGATATATGAAGGGGAATATATATGATATATGAAGGGGAGTAATACGGCTCCCAGCTCACACTGATATGTGATATTAATATATAGGGGAGACGTGATCGTACAGTGATATATGAGGGGGAATATATATGATATATGAGGTTGAATAACACGGCTCCCAGCTCACACTGATATGTGTGGCAGCACAGATGGTGTAATGGCTAGCATTACTGCCTCACAGCATTGAGGTCGTGGGTTCAATTCCCACCACGGCCCTAACTGTGCTGAGTTTGTATATTCTCCCTGTGCTTGCGTGGCTTTCCTCCGGGTACTCCGGTTTCCTCCCACACTCCAAAAATATACTGGTAGGTTAATTGGCTCCCAACACAAATTAACCCTGGTGTGTGTGCATGTGATAGGAAACATAGGGCCTGATTCAGACCCGGTCGCAAGCGCTGAGCGCTTGCAACCGGGCCGATGGTGGCCCAGAGCACATGCGCACAATGGAGCCGGCTCCGTCGTGCGCATGTGCGAGACCCGGATAGCGATGGGCAATCCGTCGTTCCAGGTCTCGCACCAAAGGGGGCGTGCTGTCGATGTTGAGTGACAGCACGCCCCCTTTGGTGGGCGGGTCGGGGGGGTGGCTGCCCAGACGGAGGCATTCCCAAGGGCACGCCTACCGTTTGGGGGTGGCCCCACTGACATCACAAGTGATGTCAGTGGGAGAGCTTTAGGCTCTGTTTGAGACCCCTTGAGACCGTCGCAAGCCCGATGGCTTGACCATCGTGACCATCATCCTGGCCGCTCGCATTAGCGTTGGGTGGCATAAAAAAAAAAGACGCCCTGATTCAGCGCGAGTGCTCTGTCAGGGCGCCCGGCTCTGAATCAGATTGTAAGCTCCACTGGGGCAGGGACTGATATGAATGCCCAACTTTTCTCTGTAAAGCGCTGCGGAATATGTGTGCACTATATAAATAACTGGTAATAAATAAATACAATAATATGTGATATTATTATATAGGGGAGAGGGGACTACAGTGATATATGAGGGGAATAACAGCTCTCGGCTCACAATGACTATGTCGTATTATTATTATATAGGGGAGAACAACTCTCCTGCTAGGTCCAGATTGACAGACTTTTATCTTGGTTCAGTTTTAAAAGTTATCACATCCTACAAGATTTCTCCTGAAATGGGAAATAGGAAAATTGGTGGCAGAAAAGAGATGTTAAGTATCAGGAAGAAAACATGAAACTTTATTGATGTTTATTCCTTATAAAAATCCTTCCAAATTGTATATAAGACTTTTCATTTTTCTTGTGGCTGTTTCAGAGTTGGAAATAGAGTAAGATAGAACAAGTACCTGAGGGCTGATTCATTACCGATCTAAACTGCGATTACGCATGCAATTAGCCGATTATTGCGTTCTGCGCATGCGTATGCATTGAAGTGCACATGTGCGAACTAGCCACTGCGATTGGTGAGGCTACGCAGACCCATCACAGAGTGATTGTCAGGAAGTGCCATTGTGGGTGCTGACGGGGGTGGTTGGGTGAACGCAGGCGTGCCAGATTCAACACCATTACAGTTATCCGCTTCGATAGCCCACGCAGTGTGAGGTCTCATAGCGTGCGTGGTTGTTAGCAATTTCTGAGTAAGGTCAGGGCTTGTGCAGCTGTATGTGAGGCTGCGATGGTACTCTATTGTACCGATGGTTTCGCTATTCTGCTAAGTATTATGGATGTGTGCAATGTAAAGTGGGCGTCCTCATGTAGTGGATCGCAATGGATTAGCATACTATCTCAGTTGAACTACGTGCATACGCAATATTGCGATCCGTAGTGAATCAGGCCCTGAGTACCTGGATAAACCATGTTGCAATGCAAGGAGTACAAATACATACATTATGTTTGTATGCAAGGTAAATACTGGCTGCTTTTGCATATAGCTCACAAATGCTGGATAGCTTTATTTTTACACTGCAATTTAGATTCTTCATTTGGACACAACCTAACTCTCTCTGCACATGTTACATCTGCCCCACCTGCAGTGCAACATGGTTTTACCAAGATGTAGTTACCTGCTGTATCTTACTCTATTCCTAACTCTGAATCATAGTGTACATGAGAAATGATCAATTGGATCCACCAACATGATATATTTAAGGATTTGGGTATTTAGTGAAATTGGGACGACTTTTGCATCGTTTGTAACATTGTATAGTGTGGACCCAGCTTTAGATACATTTTACTGTGTCTGATAACAACACAACACTGTTGTCTGACAGTACAGAATATGTTGCCACAAATTTTCTGCGATCACTTTTAGATATAAATTGCAAAAATCTTGAATAAGTGCATTAATTTCCTTCACAGAGCTTTATAATGAGACTGAGCCCTTAAAGCAGTGATTCTCAACCTTGGTCCTCAAGGCACACTAAAGCTGGCCACACACTAGACCAACTTTCATCCAACCAGCCAACTAGTTGATTGGTTGGAATGAAAGTTTGGTAACGTATGGGAGTAAATGATGATCAGCAATTTGCTCCTAAATGCCAGAAAACAGATGAAAATGGTCGTCAGACAAGTTTGTTAAATGTTTGATCAAAACTATTTGTTCAAACAACGGTTTTTGTCCATTTTCCAGCGTTTGGGAGCAAATTGCTGATTGTCATTTACTTTCATACCTTACCAGATTTTCATTCCAACCAATCAACTAGTTGGATGGTTAGATGTAAGTTGGTCTAGTGTGTGGCCAGCTTAACAGTCTTGGTTTTAGTGATATCCATGGTTGAGCACAGATGGTTAAATCAAAATAACTGAAGTACTAAGTAAGTCACCTGTGTTCAAGTATGGTTATCCTTAAAACCTGAGCTATTAGTGTGCCTTGAGGACCGTGGTTGGGAACCCTTGCCTTAAAGAGTATCACGCACACAATCATAAGCCATAATATATGTGGTACAATAAGGTATTTTGGCAAGAATAACAAACCATCCCACATTTCTAGATCTCCATGCATACACATGTGAAAGAGGCATGGTCACTTCATGGAAATGCAAATTCTACAGTGTGTTTGATGGCCTTAAATGAATCTAGCTAGCCATAGAAATGCAGGTGCTCTCCTTGCATACATTAAAGACACAATTGTCAGTGTTGGGACTGCGCTAGAAATACTTGTAACAAAGCCAGCAGCCTATTCCTTATATCCTGGCCATGATTTGTCTGTACACTAGTTACCCTATATATAACAGACATAGCACAAAGAGAGTTCATTACGGTATTGCCACATTATTTAGATGTGAACTAAACCCAAATTGTTAACCCTTCACATGTCATAGATGAGATAAAATTCCCCCCAAAATTATGTTAATGCCTTCCAAAGCACAGCTGAGCATAGGGACGCCCACACGATGTGCAACAGTGCACACATTGGTATCATCGATGCACATCGGGCAGTCACGCAGCATGTAAGGCAAGTCTGACCAGATGCAAACACTGCAGCCTTACTGACACGCAGAGAGCTCTCATGCTGTGAAGGACATCGCAATGACTATTTTATGCACGCCCATGAAACAATGTTTAAAAGGTTATACATGCCTGTGTTCTTCTAACCACCCCCCATTACCACCCCTGAACGCTGACTACCCGTCACTCGCTTTGCGAATGGCTCCTCTGTAGTCTCAAAACAATCGCTGTGCATTAGCAAACAATCACTCGATCTGCATAAATATTGGCATTGCGTCTGTCTCTGAATCAGGCCCTGTCCACACATATGCTGAATTCTATGTTTACCTCTGTGGCCGGACATCCCCGATCTTTGCACCTGGTTTCATAGCTGCCATCAATTAAAGTGCACACTTGCACCAAATCTATCCTTGGTGCTACAGGTCTGTCTGAAAATGTTTATATATGCATATGCACAACTCTACAAAGCCCACAATTCCAGACCCCCCAACATGACCCGTTCCAACTGGTACAAGATGCACTGCTCCTGGACTTCCCACCTAATTTATGATTGCAGTCACCTGTGTTGAACTAGTTAATTGATGAGAAGGGAGCTTCAACACAGGTGGCTGCAATCATAAATCAGGTGGGAAGTCCAGATGTAGAGCATTTTGTACCTGATGGGAGGGGTCATGTTGGAGGGTCTGCAATTCCATCAACACGTCCTCACTAAATTTTGCCTACATGCAAATGTTTCATTACCACCCAGTTATGTCCCTTGAGCTGATAGTGGAGAAGCCACTGAGTTGCATACTGCTAAGCATTGCCTGTAGTTGCATATGCATGGCTCAGGAACATGTGCAGTGCGAATACACCCAAAATCCATCTGTAAATCTGACTTGTGTTCAACTCTGCACCAGCCCCTAATATTTCAATGTGTGAAGTTTAGACTGTAGTCCTTGCCCCTCCCTTCTTGGCATTGAATACAGCAGAAGGATGAGACAGACAGATTATGTTTAGTACACATGCCAAAGTTAATTTAAGTGTATATTAACATTTGTGGTTTACAATATTTTTGTTTCACTCGCATTTGTCCCCAAAGTTTTTCTTATAACTTTTAAAGTAATTGATGTCATTTAGTGAAATGTGACACAGACATACCTTAGTCTATGGGAAACATGAGGCTGTCATAGCAAGTGTTGAAAGTGTTCGCCATTAGCATCCAGGCCAGCTGTTCACGCATGGTCAAAGTGAAGACCTGCTATTCACCACCCTAGTCAGCAGTGCTGTCCAAAATTTAAATAGTGGAGCCACACCAACTGGCAATGAGATTGCCAGTGAGGATGGCAATTGGTGTGGTTCCCCTATTTGAATTTTGGACTGCACTGCAGCCTCACCTCTGGAGCCACCACTGCTAGTCAGTAGGTATTCCTGCTTCTGACAGTGGTGTTGTGTACTGAGGCTTCCACATTCATCATGTCTGTGTGTTACTTGCCAATATGAACCTTTATCGACTCAGTTTTCCAGCACGTCTGGACAATAAATACGCCTTGTCAGCTGTGTACCGGTTCATATCAGCACATAATACATAGACACAAGGTGGGGCTGTGTCAAATTTCACTAAATTACATCAATTATATAAAAAACTTTGGGGCCAGTAGTGAGTGAAGCACTGTATACTTTCATTTGTTTCTATTTGCCAGTGTTAGTTTTTTTAAAAGCCAATATCCACTGGAAAAAAATTTAATAAATCCAAATTTAAGAAGCAAATTCGAAGACTTAGATTTAGCTTCCACTTTTATGGTAGGAAAGACCTGAAGCTTTTAGTCTTCGTGTGTGTGGGTAAACTAAGCTTATGTCTATGAATAACATTGGCGAGTGTGGTCTGATATATTTATCTTTCAAGACCAGAAAACACCCCTGAACAGTCTCATTCACATTTGTATTTCCCCTTAAGTGATGCAGTATCACAGATGAGGGACACAGTGATCGCTGGACACAGGCCACTTTCATTAAATGTGAGAACAACCCGAGCTGGAACTTCAATTTCTGGCACGTTGTGAGGGGCACTGGGAGAAAGCTGAGACACTGTTCCTGCTTTGTTTAGCAAATGCTTTGGGATTCTTCTGTGCCAGAGAGCCCAATAATGGCTGCATTTATCAAGATACTGAAGCTCACAAACCCAATTTAAAGGAAAAAACAAAAAAGTTAGCACTTTCTTTATACTGTACGTGCCATCCTGTAACTTCTCCTACATATTATCTATTTTACTCACAGTTGAGCTGAGACGTGCCCTATCCAATGCAAACAAAATAAAGAACTGTGGCTAGACCTGAAGACACAGAAAAGCACAGAAGGAAGCTAAGAAGATATAGCAATGTGGTTAGCAAAAGTTGATCAAATAATGTCGTCTGAAGGCAAAAATAGATTTCATAAAAAATATTTTTAAATATATTGCTTTATTTACATTTTTGAGTGTAGAACAAGGATATAATATTTGATTAGTAATTTGACTAGTAATGTGCTTTTTTTTTGTTTTATACAGACAGAAAAATTAGGAGGTCAGACAAATCTACTACTTTCATTAAGCCAGAGGAGGGGCCGGCAGCCAATTTTTAGGTACCATGACTACCTGGCATTTGTCCAGGATTTTCTGTTTACATAATGAAATGCGGTTGGGGAAAATTGGAAAAAAACAAAGGATACAAAGACCAAGAAGATAACTCCAGTGTATTACATGGCAAACAATGGATAAAAGAATTGTTAGAAATAAGTGCACCTGCACCATAGATGGAGACTGACTTATAGGAGAGCATAGGGCAGTGAGGAAGGAAAAGGAGAAATGGTGAAGTTGAAGAAAGAGATGTACTTTGCCATATACTGTTGCGAACCCTCCTGCTACTGTGACACTCTTACCAATGACATGAGGCAAACCACCCCATGGCAACTCCCCTCTGCTTCGGTTATGATTTGGGTATGGCATCTGCAACTAGAAAGGCCCCTGACTCCTCTTAAGGTTAGCTAGTAGAGTGCACACACTTAACAGGTAAGTAAAAAAATGTTTGGTCCCAGAAAGCATCCCATCCTCCAGCACGGTAAGCATAACAGTTGCAAGCACAACTAGCCCCTGCATTGTTATTTTAGCAGATGTTATATATGAAAATCTCCTTCTCCAACTGCTCTAAATACTCATAGAACTGCAATAGAAATAAATGTGCGAAATTCCAACATTACTCCATGCCCAGCACAGTCTTACATATAAACGTCACAGCAGTAAAAAGGCAGCACATACCAATGGTGTTGGGTGTAGTGGTTTCATAGCATGACAGTCCATTCAAACAAACACAGCTTACAGGGGACTCCAGGTTCGAAGTTCCTCACCCCTCATCTCTTACATAAGAGACTCCGTTAACAGGTAGCACATCCCTTCCAACAGGGACATTCTCTTATTATGCCCGATGTATCCATATCCAGGGACTCTGCTACTATAACACATCCTAATATCCATGGACCTTCCTTTCTGTACTTGCTGGTTATTATGTGCAACAGATGACTCTTTAACTGCTGGGCTCTTACATATATACATTCTCTTATATAAGGACTGACCAATAAACAGGTTGTCCTTTTGCAGCAACCCCACTCACTATGAGGCACTTATGAGGGGACTATACAAACAGGGATCCTTCAGCATTACACATCATGGATGGGATGTAGTTATATTACCGGCGGCCGGAATGCTGGCTGTTGGAATCCCGACGTCAGAAGCCCAGCCTGGGACTAAGGATAGTCGTCGAACTCCCGACGCCTATCTTTATCCCGATGCCGAAATCCTGACAGCCGGTATCCCGAACGAAGGTAATCGGAGCTTGTTATGTCTTAGCTGCGGGGGGAAGGGGGCGGCTAGATTTATGAACCATTGGGAAGAGATTAGGGTTTGGCAACCCCCATGGAGGGTTAGGGTTAGGCTCTGGGGAGGGAGGGTTAGGCACCACCGGGGGGGAGTTAGGGTTAGGTACCCTCCTGGGAGAATTAGGTTTAGGGTGTGGGAAGAGGGGGTTAGGCACCACCGGGGGGAGGTTAGGGTTAGGCACTAGAGGGGGTTAGGGTTTGGCACCACTAAGGGAGTGTTAGGGGAGGGAAGGGTACGGATAGCATACTTACCACCCCTGTCGAGATCTTCATCCATCGGGATGCTGCTTTCGGGATTTGAACTGGTTCAGTTGCTGGTATCTCATACCCAACCCTCATGAATGTCTCTAATTACTCCCTCCCCAAATAACCTTGGTGTCTTAGTCACTGCCCAAAGGAACAGGAAAGCTTAAAATCACACTCTTCCAATGCCGGGTTTCCAACTTAAAATGGCCACCACCATCCCTCATGTGGGAAACCGGTCTTTTTAGAGATTTTGGTCCCTACATGGGCATGTTATTTTGGACACAGTTTATGTTGGCCCTGTGCTGCTGGCTCCTCCCCTCCACTGACACGGTTAGTCTGAATCAGCTTACGCTCTCTTTATGAGGCCCACGCCACCATCCAGGGAGTCAGGGTTTAAGCTTGACAGAAATGCCAGACGATACACTAGTCAATAAATTGTAATTGTGGCAGTGGTGTGATAGAAAACCACAGTTCAGAGATGGCGTCTATAGTCAATAAAATATAACTACTTGCAGCTGCAGCATTGTGTCAGTCTACAGTGAGTGAGATGGCATACCAAAATTCAGAGAGCGTGTCAATTGTCAATATATTGCAGCAGATATACAGACGCAGCAGTGTGCCAGACTTCACTGCATGTTATGGTAAACTGCAATTCAGACACAGTGGTAGTAGTAAATAAATTGCTGCAGATCTGCAAATGTAGTAGTTTGCCAGTCTACAGTGATTGTCATATAAAACTGCAGAAGGGTATTTAGGTAAGGTGGAATGAATAAGTGAAGGGAAGTTCACTTATTAATAAGGGAAATTGAGCGCAGTGACCTATATAGAATTTAGGAAAAACATGTAAAAGCATTGTCCTTTTAAATATTGGGCATAAACTCATCAGAAGTGCCGGGTTGCTTCGTAAATTAACCCCTTAATTTCCAATGTGATATACTGAGAAAGTATCTTACCACTAAAGGCTTAATGTATTTTCTGTAAAATAGTGGTGTAATGATGTGGCTTTTGCAAATTAAATAGAAGTGTGTACTTGCCATTGGAAATAAACAGGGAAAATCATTGCAACCTGAGTGCAAGTGGGTTGAAAGCGTCTGTGATGTGTACCTAGTGTAAAGGGGGCTCATATATTTATGTTGCTGATCGTAACACATCTTTTTTTCATTAGAGGTATCTCATATAAAGAAACAAACATCCAATGGATTGTATCCCAGGATGTAAATTGATAAACATTATTAACATATAGAGGGGATAAAAAGATACAAGGGAATCTGGTTTTGTTTTTCATGTAAATACAAATGAATAAATACATGAACATAATGTAAATTCTGTGCGGAACTATTCCCATTGTTTTTCACGTAACACATCTTTGTCGCAGCTCAAACATTTGGGCGTAAATTTGTTCTTTCTGCTAATAAATGAAGTGCTTGGCAGGAGAGGCTGGTAGTGAGAAAAGAGTGCAGGTGATCATTACCATGAGGCCTATGTGTACAGAGCACCACAACTAGGTTTGCATTTAGCAATAGGAATAAAATACATTCTAAGAAATAGTAATTAAATATATTGAGACCATTTTGGATGGATGCAGGGATTATAGGGATAGCTTGGACTGTCCAGCAAAGATATGCAGTACTCACGGCAGTGTCATAGTGCTGCAAAGGCATGGATTCCTGGCTGTCCTTAATGCTGTCCAAATTCTTGCCTGTCTTTCAAGTAACAGCCTGAAGTGTTCATAGGGCCTGATTCAGAGCTGGACGCTATTTGCGCTCGCTCGTTCAGAAAAAAGGGGTGGCTATTCAAATGAACCGTTCGCTCTTTGCGGTCTGTTCACACCTCTAGGTCTGAACGAGCGAACCAAACATGCGGTCGTTTTTTGGAAAACTACGCCCCCTGGCCGCTCGCATCCTACGTCATGTCCGCTATTTATTAGATTAATCGAGTACATCGATCAGCGTATGAACTGCTCGCTATTCTTGTGGTTGGTTTTTCCTACCACAATTTTGCGAGCAGTTCTGACTATAAAATAACCCAGTGACGTGGTCAATGACGCTGCTGTATTAATTATGCACACCCATAAAACGCCCGTTTTGACCTTTAAGCACGCCTGCGTTCGGATCTCCACTCCCCGTTTTCAAGCACCTTCCCCTGTTACCACCCACATACGCCTCCTCATCTCACTCAAAATAGCAGGCAATCACTATTTAGCGAACAAATGATTTTCGGCTGCACTGACTGGTTCGCGCACGCGTATTACTATCCATACGCATGCGCAGTTGTGCAAACATCGCTCAGAACGAACGAGCGGCCGCTTACGAGCGGCTCTGAATCAGGCCCATAGCTCCATGCAAGACCTTCAATGAGCATCAGTGTAAGAGGGTTCTAATTGCAGTAGTAATCACAATAGAAGCTTTAAGAGGCTTAGGGTGACTCTGGGCACAAGGCAGGGCAGAGGCCCTAAGTGCAAAGGTGTTCAAGTGTAAGGGATGGTACCCCTGTAAGTGAGATACAGCACAATTTTAATAATGGTTTGCCCAGAAATGTAATATAATTAAAGGGGTGCTGAGCACCCTGTGTTCATGGGAAAAATGAATTCCACACTGGAACACAATGACTACTTACAGGAGGCATTGGAAATAGTGTTTGTTAGAGGGGTTCAGGGTGAGGCCTTTCAACTTACATACCATATTGCCTAAATACAAAACAGTCAGTTGCCAATGTAATAAACACTAAGGTATACAGGAAAGTATACACCATCATCATATAATATTAAAAAGATTACAATTGGGGATTAATTGTAAGGGCAAGTATATAGGGAGCCTTTTGGTTTCTTGCTGCGCAGTTTCTTGGATGTTAGAGGGCAGTGGGTGTGGGGAATTGCTCATCGTTTATACATTGTATGTTGATTATTTTAGGTTTTGACCTCTGTAAAGTGTCAGAATTTTTCATACAATGGGTAGGAAGAAGGGTGGCAGAGAAACAACTAGGGGCAATAAAATTTAGAATAAGCAAAATGCTAGACGAGTTTATGTTAGTTTAGTCTGAAATGATTCAGTGGCTAGACTAGAGGTATTGAATAGAAGCTTCTCAAAAGTGAACAAAAAGTTGTCTGACTATACTGTCATGACAGGCTTATTCTGAGCTCAAGGCTAACGGAATAGGTTATTGTACCACAGTTATTGTTATTACTATGACAGAAGATAAGTCGGCTGGTTGTAAAGACATGGCATATTTGACCATTGGTTTGGTGATCAACCATGTATTTTTTTGACCTTGGGGTTACTTAGTTGTCTAGTACTCCTCTGGTCCTTAAGGTTACATTAGAAAATAAATAAAAGGCTGTATCCAAAGTCTCTTTACTGCTTGGTGTTGTATCATTATTATAAGTGATATTATGTTTTGAATTTGCGGGCAGATAGCTTCACTGTCTAAGGTCATGCAACAAAAGAGGAAAACATCCAAATTAGTATTCATGAGGCTACCAAAATACCCTTTAATCTTCAAAGTGATCGTCTGCATGTTGCAACACAATGGCTACCACATCTGTACAAAATGCAGACGTTGTGAAGTCTTTCTTAGCTGGGTCTCTATATTCTCTTTTTTTTTTTACTGCTCTCTTGAAAACAAATGGGAGAGGCTCTTAATTAGGAGAGAAAATTGCTGCCAAATTGTGCTTTTCATGTCGTGCACATTCAAATATGAACATACTAGAAGTCCTTGTATCTGACTTCAGTCATCTTCTAATTCCAATTTCAGCAAGAGGCAACTATGACCATTTAGAATATAAGGTGGTAAAAACCTTTTATCCAAAGGAAGGAAAAGAGAATCTAATTCTGCACCTGGGTATCAGTAACTGCCATTACTAAGACTCTAGCAACTACGGCCATGATGCTATGAAGAAATAAACATAATGTATAGGAACTGCACAGAATATATATCTATATATTATCTTTATTTATTTTCTTTGTGAGTATATATATATATATATATACTGTACACATATATGCACATATTCAAACAATATATATGTATATATATATATATATATATATATATATATATATATATATATATACACACACACTGACTTTGAATTTGGAGATTTGTTTCAACTTTTTACAATGGCAGTATATAAATAATTTTTTTACAGAAAGGTTGGTAAATACACAATATTAGATCCAATTTTATTTGTAAGTCAGGTGCTATTGGATCCTGGATAGGACAGGTCAGTTCACCAAATGCAAAGTTTTTATTTATTTATTTAATTTTTAAATCTATTTATTCTGCAGTTTTCATAAAAAATATATGAAACTATAGTGTTTTCACAGTTCTCATAACCATACTGTACATATATTTAATAGAATATTATCCTCATAATAAAGATATCTAGTATATTCACACTATGGCCCTGATTCAGACTTGGGAATAGAGGGCCTGATTCAGAGCCGGACACTCTGACAGAGCGCTTGCTCTGAATCAGGGCCGGGCATTTTCTTTTTCAGAACGGCCTCCTGGCCGCTTGCATAGCTGTGGGTGACCACCCACAGCTATAGCGAGCGGCCATGATGATGACCATCGCGACTATCGGGCTTGCGACGAGACCCTTGTGGTCAAGACCATCGCGACTATCGGGCTTGCGACGAGACCCCTGTGGTAGGGTCTCGTTGCCGCAAGCCCCAGAGAGCTTTCGGCTCTAAAAGAGCCGAAAGCTCTCCCTCTGACATCACGAGATGTTCCCATGGGAACGCCTCCGTCTGGGCAGCCACACCCTGGCCTGCCCACCAAAGGGGGTGTGCTGTCACTCAACATCGACAGCACGACCCATTGCAGAGTGGTGGACAAGAAGTACTGTTTGGGGGTGGTGAAGGGGGGGTGGTCAGTGAAATGCAGGCGTGTTAGTGCATTTGAACGCCGTTGCAGGGGTGTGCATAAATTAGCCACTGCGATGCCAAACGCAGGTTGGGCTTCCACTGCATTCGATGAGGTTAGCAATTCCTGAGTAGGGTCAAACCTTGTGCAAGTGTGTGAGGCTGCAATTGTACTTGATGTTACCGATGGTTTCGCAGTCTTGCTAATTATTATGGATGTGTATAAGGTAAAGGGGGTGTCCTTATGTTTGGCTGCGTATGGCATTGTGATTGCAATCATTAGAATATCTTCACAGTGAGACTGCATGCGTAATTACTATTGCGATCACAATAGTGATCCTTGCTGAATCAGGCCCAGAGTGCAGAGTCCTGTGCGTGGTGCCATTGCGCTCCACGGTTCCTGCATCTGGCTAGCAGGGTGCATGGAACAACACCCTGCAGGCAGATTCGCTGCTGCAGTGCAGCCTGGAGCATTCTCTTGACACTCCACAACGCAGCTTATACAGCCCCCCGGGGATACTCCTGGCACTGCGGTTCTTCCAGGGACTGGTGGCCCCACCCCCTCAGCATGATATCATGGAATCTTGAGCTTGGAGGAATGGCCAGCACACGGCGTTGTAACACCCATACTGGCACAGGATGCTGTAAACGCCTTTTTAAACCATAATAACAACTTCACTTTAAGCTAATAAATAAAGACATTACAACTGTATATGGTCATCAATTTATTAATTACATTAAAAAAAGGAAATGGTTATGAAGGGGTCGGCAAAACGATATATAGTCAGGTAATATAACAGGCTCTGCAACTGCAATAGCTTTATGTGTCAAAAACGGTATAATCATCCAGCTGTATATATCAGTGTAAAGTCTGTGCCACCACCTTAAGATGTCAAAGGGCTGTAACCATCCAAGGTGCACAGCTAAAAGGCAACATTTCCTCCATATCCATGCCAATAAGCTGAGACCCATTTTGTAAGTCACTTGCCTCAAGACTAGAGACTAAAAGTCGACATACCCAGTGGTGTAGCATGGAGTCATGGTGCCCAGAGTGAGTGTGTGCTATGGAGCCCCCCTCCTCCTTCTCAGTAGCTCCCCTTATTCACATTACGCCACACAGTAGTGGCTTAACAATTAATGTTATGCCACACAGTAGTGCCCACAATTCATGTTATGCCACCAGTAGTGTCCCTTATACACATTATGCCACAGTAGTGCCTCTTATACACATTATGCCACAGTAGTGCCTCTTATTGGCATGTGGTATTAGAGCAGTCAGACGTGACTTCCCCAGATTCACCGTTCAGGTCCTGGCCAGTCACAAGCACTGCACCCCATGCTCTCAGCAGCACCCGACTCAGGTCTCCCCTAAGCAGCAGGGACACAGTCACCATGTTCTCTCCTCCCGTGTGATAGACGCTGAATCAGTTTGATCCGGGCTTATTGATGTCAGGGCCTGGGAGGGAAGTGGGACCCAGTTCAGATAAGGCAAAAGGAGCCTGTCGCTAGTTCTGCCCCTGTCAGGGTGTGCAACATGTGCACAGGATGCAGGTATGAAGCAGCATGGCGAAAGAGTGTGCACTTAGGCCCTGATTCAGGGCGGCCACTTTAAAAAAAAAAAAAACGGCCTCCTGGCCACTTGCTAAGCTGTGGGTGACCACCCACAGCTTTTGCGAGCAGCCAAATGATGGTCGCATGGTTGCGACCATCGGGCTTGCGATGAGACCCTTGTGGTAGGGTCTCATCTGCTGCAAGCACCAGTGAGCTTCCTGCTCTAATAGAGCTGGAAGCTCACTACTGACATCACTTGTGATGTCAGTAGGGCCAAACGGCAGGCATTCCTTCAGGAACGCCTCCGTTTGACCAGCCACCCCCCTCCCCGCCTACAAAACGGGGCGAGCTGTCAATCAACATCAACAGCCACCCCGTTTGTAGCGAGCCCTGGAGCAAGTGAATTTCTCACTCGCTCCGGGGCTCGTGCACGCGCAGTGCCCGGCCATCAACCCTCTTGCGAGCACATAGCGCTTGTGAGCGGGTCTGAATCAGGCCCTTAGAACATAAATGAGAGCACTGAGGGCCATTGCTATATCTGCTCATCTGTAATTCAGACTCACAGCTGAGGAGGAGCCTGTGGAGCACCCAACAGAGTGGCTGGTATGGCCCCATGGACATGCCACTGTGAAGGAGACTGTACCTGCCATGCACCATAAAGTATTTGCTATTACAGATCCCTCTGCCATGACACTACAAAAAGAAAAGAAAAATTAAAAAGACCATTGACGGTAACCCGAGCAGGAGGAGAGGAATATAGTAATTTGACCCAAGCCACAAGATGCTGATCCACCCCAAATTTATATAGTGTTTTCCAAAGGAATATTTTTATGTTAGTGGACAATAAAGAGATGGGGCAATCGGAGTCTGCATGTGTCGGATGTTTATCTGGGTTCGGTATCACCACCTCAGCCATTAAGTAGGGGAGGGAGCACACTTCTAAAAGTGCCTCAAAAATCTCCTGCAATATAGGGACAAAAAAGCCAGATGATCTTTATATAATTCAATAGGGAGCCTGTCCACCCCAGGGTTTTTTTGAACAATTTAAAAGCATCCTTCATCTCCTCCAATGAGATAGGAGAATCCAAATATTGTCAGCTGGAAACAGACAGAGTAGGGAGGATAAACTGATATAAATAAGAAGTTAATTCAGCATGGGAATAATGAGCTCTAGTGGTAAACTTCTGTCGAAGCTGGAATTTTGCGAATGGCCGCCTAAGTGCCATTGTAGATAAACTCGCACTTTAGTACATGTGGCGATATTACTATTAGCATCATGCGATTGCATCTGTGACCATCGCCATAAGTTACGGCGATTCATCAAAAGCCCATTTCATGACTTTATGTAGTTTGGGTGCTCTGGATAAAGTGTGTATATTATTATAATTCCCCTAAAGGATATATTTCAGAAATGGCTGTACAGTATGTAAAAATTGGATTGCATTAGCTAAACAGAGCAAATGGCCAACTGACAACTAGCCTGTGTAGACAAGCTTCATGGACATAATGTCTGCTCTCACTCCAGGTGGCCCTGCTCAAATACAGCAAGAGGGTCGTTTGTAACACCTTACATTAGCAGACTTCCTACAATAAAATACCTTCAAAGCCAAGAGTGTTATCTGAGGTTTGGGTCTTGTAGCTGTGCTAATTTGGATTCACATAGACCCTGGGAGAACAAAGACCTATATTTTTTGAGCCTGAAAAGGGTGGGGGCTGCTGGGGCATGAGCAAGGCATGGAACTATAAGGCTCAGCATTCCACACTGCTAGGTGTTCACTTAGTTTAAGTGAGATTTAAGTGCACCATTTCTCATACACACATTAATACACACAATTGCGCTGTTAACTAGTTGCATATTAGCGAATGCATAAGATCCTGTATGAAAACGCTGTTTATTAGCTTCAAGCGCATGCATCTGCCCCAAATTAACTAGCGTCTTTACATCACACCCCGCATACTTACACATTACATATTCACATAAAAGGTTTAATAAGCTCTAAAGTATAAGATTTAAGTTTGTTCATTTAGCATAAATGCTGTGAAATAAAGATTATTTGGTAACTAAGGTTTTATACATGATAAGTAAGCCGTGATTGGTATTGTACTGATGCGTACTCTTTCAACAGTATTCCGGTACCATTGGTGTGGATATCGCATCATGCATTCTCAACTTATGGACCGCAGAGACTTCAAGCAACAAAATGTACATTATATGAACAACTGTTAGAATGTTGCATGAGGCAGGAAACCAGAGACCCCCAGTGGTTAGAGGCTGGGTTGTGTCTATTTGAATCAACCTGTTAAATGCCTTGTAACATATGCCCTCTCCTTTAGGACCAATGGTATTAGCAACAAACTTCTCTATTATGTTGTTTATTTCTGGGGGGTATAAATATGTGTGCTGACCCTGGGTTCTTAGTCTTTGTGCTGAATGCTGATTGACGAAGGGTTTCTTGCTGATGCCTAACATCAGGACCAGAGAGCGCTGCGTATGAATAATTGTACTTGGGTCTGTATAGTCTCTTTGCGCTAAGATTATATGAGGATCATAGCGTGTAACTGCTGTACTTTTACTTGAATAATACTTTGTGCTTTGGAACCACAGATTCTAGGTCTGGAGTCTTTATGTACTGTATGACTGCGTACGCAAATTAGCGTCATCCTTAGAGGTTTATAGGTAGGATATTAGAAGGTATAGGCAGGGGTATATAGAGGTTCAAAGGCAGTATCCTTACTTCTGTGAAATGTGAGTAACAATAATAAACAGTAGTCACCGCAGGAATGCCCTCGTCAGCCACCCCAGTAACATCCTACAGTCGGTGCACAGTGGTAGGAGAAACCTCTGCTCTAGCTATAAATACCAAAAATATGCTAGCTTAATCTGCCTGTATATAATGGTCATTAGCTCTGAAAAGAAGATGATGATTTGATTTATCAAGGAGAAATCTGTCCTCTGCTTATGAACAACAAGCCAACAACTTTTTTGTTCCAGTTCTTCATCTCATTTTCTATTAAAGAGCTTGAGCCGTGCAACCCAAGAAATCAGGGAACCCCTCAAAAATGCCTTGAAGGTATCCCATACCAAACAATTCTAACCAAGCCACAAGGAGTTTAGAGGCCATCCCCATCTGCATCAACCAAAAAAGGGTTACGGCACCAAAAAGAGGTACGTCTAGGGAGATGAAGATATAAGGTCAACAGTAGGAGAGTGGTCCGAGACACCTCTCGACAAATAATCTGAGTAACCGCGGGAAGCAAAGACCAAGAAAGCAAGGCCATATCAATTGAGAAAACACATTATGTGATGTAGAAAAACAAGAATAGCAGCGGACTCCAGGGGACCTTTGACACCAAGCCCATTTTATCAAACATGAAAAAAAGGGTGGGACTTCCAGTATTTTATTAAAATTCTGAACACAAATAACAGGAAAATTCAGAAAGCTATGAATAAAGTCAAGACCCTTCGAGAGAACCTCTAAACTATAAGGTGGGGTAATATATATTGCTAGTAAAACAAAAGAAGAGACACGGATACTACCAGCAATAAAAACAAAATGGCCCTGTGAATCCACCTGCACTCTATGACAAATAAAACACATAGATTTATGTATCAGAACAGATACCCCTCTCAAACTCTAGCAAAAACTAGAGTGGATCGTTCAACCCACCCAGAGTATTTGAGGGTTTTTGATCATTTTGCTGTCTGTTTTGACTTTAGTAAATGGTTAGTCTCCAAAACTGATGGAAAAAATACCAAAAACACAAAAATGACTTGTAGTAAATATGCCCCCAAGTGTTAATCATCTCCATGTCTTTGGTTGCAAAGTATATTACTATATCCCTAAAGAAAGGAGTTGCAAGTTAGGTTCCAAATCCATCTCATGTATTATACTTGGATATTGTCAAGAAAGCAAAGGATACAGATTGTGGAACATTGTCAATCAAAAGCTTATAAGACATAGATTTTCATGAGGCAACTACAACTAAAGACAAGCTGGATATTGCAATGCCACAGAAATGTGTGATGCTAGATATGCCAACAGCTGGATGTGTGTCAGAAATTGATACAACAAATACAAGTGATCAATTGCAGAGAAGGAGCTCTATGAGGAGCAACAAAGGTAAACCACCTCAAAGATACATTGAGGAATTTGCTAACTTTTCTACTTTAAACCTAAAACTATACAAGAAGCAAACTCAAACAGCTACTGGGTAGAAAGGAAATCAACCATAGACAGGGATCTTACATGGACCATGCTGATGCTGCCAGGACCCTGTAGTACCGGAGAGATGTCACCACACGTACGTCTGACCCAACTGTACATGCGAGATTGAGAGTATCCAAAGAGAGATGGTCTTTATATTCAAGAGAGCCTATATATACTAGTAGGATGCGGAATAGTTTTTTCCCTGCTGCTATAGTTAATTTAAATATTTTAAACTGTGTTATGTAACTGTTGACTGTGAGTATCTTGCATTTCACTTTTCCTGATGCATTTTATATGGATGTGACAATAAATTTGATTTGATATCTACTGTGTCTCCACTGCTATATGTAAGTGGGCACATACCCCAGTGCTTCCTGTTATCCGCACACCACCTGCATTCATACCCACACATTCCTGGCTGGATCTACCATATGCCTGTATTGTGTATCTGTTGTACATACCAATATTAACCCTGTGTTATTCTGCAACCTATTCTGCCTGGTTAATAAACCAAAGACCTGGTTAAGTTATTCATCATGTGGACTGACCTCCATCACCTACTTCTGGCACCTATATCCAGGGCCGTTTTTAGGGGTGGGTGAGCGCTGCCCCCAGTCTTTCCCTAGTGGGGGACCCAGCCTGATGCGACTAGAAAGATTCCAGGTGGAATTATAGTACCATTTGATGTGTTTTATGTTTGTTTCTTTATGTGGTGGATCAGGTTAATAGCTATCCACTTCTAGGTGACTGCCCCACCCCCCTTAATACAAGTGTGGCAATCTGTCTTGGGCTGATCCTTTATCCACTGCCTGGCCTGGCTACTTGTACTGAGCTCCTCACACTGACGCTCAGCCTCATGTATTTTAAACTAACTTGGACCCCATCCAAAGGGAGCCTGTACTGAAGCAAGTTTTTCTCGGTCCACCTGCATTATGCAAATACAGACTTAGAAACGTGGGACTCTTGAGGAAACATAATTTTTTCATGTAAACAGTGGCGGATCTACATTTTTGGGGCCCTGAAGCTTGAACTGTTATGGGGCATCCACCAAGCCTTGCTGCCCTTACAAGGACCTTAAGGATCAAATTGCGGAGATGTAGAAACCCCCCAGAGAGTGAGAGACTGTAGATAGATAGATAGATAGATAGATAGATAGATGTAGAACCTCCCAGGGAGTGAGACACTGTGAATAGATACAGTAGATAGATAGATAGATAGATAGATAGATAGATGTAGAAACCCCCCAGAGAGTGAGATAGATAGATAGAGACTGTAGATGGATAGATGGATAGAGAGATATATAGCTAGATAGATGTAAAAAACCCCAGAAAGTGAAACACTGTAGATAGATAGATAGGTAGAACCCCCCCCCAGAGAGTGAGGCGTTGTAGATAGATAGAAGTAGAAACCCCCCAGAGAGTGAAACACAATAGATAGATAGATAGATAGATTAAGTGGGATTCAATGTTTCAGGTGCTATACAATAAATAAGTGAACCCATATGTCCCTTGTAGTGGAGATCAGCGATGAACATGTCACATGAATCCTTCTTTCTCGTGCCCACCAGTCAATGCAGGATATCATAAAAATGAAAAAACAATTGTACACATGTATGAGGAGTACTTCTTTCTCTCTAATGATTAATAACAGTACAAATACACCCTTGTGTTGAAATAGGGAGGAAACTGATTGAAGGTAAGGAGTACCCTGACTCAAAGTTCTAATTATGGTGTCCCACACATAAAGGTACTTAAAATGGCATCTGAGTTTTTTGATTGGTCCCCCTTCTTCCCACGTTTCTGAGTCAAATTATTACACTCTTAAAAATGTTTTAGTGTCTGTCAACATACAGTATGTTTATTGTGTATATCCTTAGTGACCTAAAATAGTGTACAACAGACTGCAAAAGTCCAATAAATAAACCTGTCGCTAAACCTGTCACTCTCCAGATTTTGTAGAATGCCAAGTCTTAGGACTCTCTAATTATTATTCTGTGATTGACCTTGTAGTTCAACAACAGCTGTAAAGCAACAGTTTTCCTAAGAGAGCACTAAAATACAGTTATATTGTAAGTTGTGTAGCCGGCAAGGCATTACTCACATGTAGGTGGTACATAGATGGCAGCTGATAAAACGGCCAGTGCTAACGGCTGAGAAACGCGTTAGTTTGCCCTCACCCACGGTTGTTCTTGGAAAGAATTCGGCAAGTGACTACTTTTAATCCCTGCTTCAAAGATCGCCCGCATCCAGCTGCTGTATACTTATCATTTGTACAGCTGCCTTCCATGTGTACCACCAACGTGGTGACTTCTGCCGATTACTGGTTTTATATACCCATTTCTAAAAACATTTATTTACAATTTTACTTTCTTGTCAAGATTGTCACTTTGCTACAACTATTACCAACTGGTCAGCAGGGTGAGACCGTGAAATCATAAATATCCCAAGTGGATTCCATTTTTACCAAGGCCATGCTAAAATCGTTACCCCAACAACTCTGTGATACTTTGTTGCTTCATCATATCTACTTTGGAAATACATTGGTTTGGAACAGTCTTGTTTGGAGGATTGTTTGACATGGACTATGCAGCATTGTGAGATCAGCTAACACACTATTTTCACAGCTCAATTTATTTTTATTTTTCTATGTGTTTATACGTCCCTTCATTACATATTGTGATTCCTACTCTATTATATCTTTATTATATTCCCTTTATTCAATTATACATTTTAATCTGCTTGCACTCTCAGAATATATTGTTTTGTTTTGTCCATTTCTGGTTATTCACCAGGTGGGATCAGCCCCACTTTTACTAGAGAGTATTTGTATTTATATATCTTGGAAGCACCTGGTTGTTTTCTTTTGTGTATTATACAATAAATTAATGTAACCAAAGGAGGTGTATTTTGGTGATCGATTCATGCTTTTTTGGGAAACAAATTTGCACCATGATGTCTTTGAGTTTGACATCTATTGATTAATTAAGTAATTAATTTCAGTATCAGTGAGGAAGAAAACAAAGCAGTATGTGTCTCTCTGATGATTATGGCTTTGGAGTAAGCCTGTGTAAAGTGCAAGGTGACCACAGGCTGGCTATGGGTAGGTCTTTTGCCTGCATTTCCTATTATCTGATTGCAGCAGGTTCTTCAAGAGTCGTTATTTCTATACGAAATGCATTTCAGGAAATTCAGTAAGTCTTCCAAATATATATTTTTCCATCTGGATCAAATAATAAATGTGTAACTTTACTATTTCAGTCCAAAAAAAATATTTTTTATTTTAATTTTGAAAGCTGGATTGCGCCACATCGTAACATATTTTGGTAGTCATTTTAAATTTATATTTTCAGTTTTTTTTTAATTAATAATTACATTATTATTATAATTATATTATAAATATCTTTAAAGAGGATGTTCTTTAGTACATCACTGGGAAGGAGAGACCTAAGTAAATGGAGCAACGCTGCTGTAGGGTATTGGTAAAGGAGTACTTGTTCTAATTCTAATTAATTTTCTATTTTTTTACTAGAAAACAATTTTTCCCCCATATTAGAAAACACTAATCCATTATTAGTAGATGGGCTTGATACTCCAAGACCCCTGATAAGTCATGCAGCTCTCCCCCCATTAAACGGAGAATATTAGTCTGCCTGTGGTTATCTGATTTACAGCTCTGTATTGCTATGCCCTCTGGCAGACCTGTCTTGTGACAGCGAGAATCCAGTATGTCTGCAAACACTGGGCATGATAAGTGCCCCCTGAGGATGAAAGGAAACACGGTTATAGGGTGCCATCTGCCGGGAAATACAGGAAATCTTGCCATCCAATGTCCAACACCCTGGCATACTGGAAAGGATTGAATGACACTTACAGGTCTGAGAACACAAAAGCTGCTGCTAATAACTCTCTCAGGGCTCTTGCCTTCGAAGCGCTTCAGGACTACAAGAGGTTTTACTCTTGCTTTAGCAGTGTCAGTCCATAAGTAACACTATTTCAGGGAACGTACTCCCAGGTATATCCTGTATATTAGTTGGAAGCTGGTAGTCGTCATTTATACACAGAGAGATAGATGACATATAAGTAGAATTATACATCAAGGGACAAATACACTTCTTAATAGGACACAGCCCTTGTGCTGTGGATTCTAATGGTTTCTGGGCTGAGCATAATATAAAGGTACTAGATATAGTACATTGCTTTCCTGACAGGAGGAAACTACATCTGATGTGAAGATATTTTATCAATTTGCCTCAATGCTTCCAGAGCCACAAAATGTAGATATTTGCACATGTACATTTCTTATACTCTAATGAGTCAATAGCCACAGAACAACTCAGTGCAGTGTAGGAATATTAATATAATTTATATTGTCTTTGCTGGACTCACCTTGATACAATGGTTTGTGTGCGTAGGGTAATGATAAAATACATGGTATAGATCTTATCTGAACTTGGATCTTTATTTCAGTAAATATTCTTCCTTCTTCCCAGAGTGACACAAAGGACTAGTTTTATAAAGAAGAGAATCAGAACCTAATAATGTACAAACAATCGCTCATATTTTTACTTGTTAGCTGCTCATATTATTGCACCGTTCAGCCCAAAATGGCGCAGAAGGTTAGCAGCCATCTTGGTTAGGAACTTGAGGCCTCCCTGTAGGAACCAATATGGAGTATGTGCTGTAACGCTCTCCAGCTTCAACAGAAGTAAGTGTTTACCAAGTACTACTTGATTTATAGTAACCTATAATCGGAGTGAATTTGTACCTAATCACTCTGAACCATCTCTTCTGATTGTTTTGTACATTTTACTTTTACTAATAAATACCTACATGATCATTATATGTAAGAGACTGAGGTATACCTTTATCTATGGAATTAATTGGGTCACATGTAATCAGTGGTCTCACTTTCAAATTCCAAATTTCCTGGTCACAATCCCAAAATGTCCTTTGTTCTTTTAGTGTTAATAAACTACAGTAAGAGGCTGCAGCATGTATGTCCATCTCCAAACCCCAAACTGTCTACTTAGCATGCCTTCCTCTATCTCCGCCAAATGTCTCCTCCTCCTCAACTTACATATCTACTCCTCCTCCCAAATTCTGATCCATCCTGCTGTAATAATGTGGGGGAAGTGTAGAGAGAACACTCCTCCCCTCATGCCTGCATAGAAGGAAGGCTGTTGATAAAGTATATAAAGAAAGCTGAAAAAGTAAAAATGTCCTGCTCGGGGCAAGATTTCCCAGTAATCGAGTGAAAAAAACATTGAGTGGACTGGAAACATTGCAAATCACACAGGTTGACTATGTAGGCTCTAGGGCAGTAATTGGAATACCATATCTTATTTGTCCATGGTGCCACAAGGAGGCTGCACATTTCCTTTGCAAAGAACCATTAGGTCTCATTATGAAATCAGGGCGCAAATGAAAATTGCTCACACAGCCAGAAGATTGAAATTAATTGGAAAACTTGAATTTTAGTTTTGGGACCACATTACCTCATTGACTTTTCTTTAAAGTATATGAAGAACTTTAACACTGCTTCAATCAGGGTCCGAGTAAGGTTTGTAGGAGCCCCAGGTAACTAATACTGCTTTTTCACCAAAGTCCAGGGTCTGACCCAGGATTTGGAGCACGGGGCCTGATTCAGACCTGCTCGCTAAGAAGCGTTCGTACGCAGACTGCTGATGTTTGCATTGTGCGCATGTGTATGCATTGCAGTGCGTGTGCGTGAAACAATGCAAGAGATTGGGAAGCGCTCGCTCGCTGTGCATAGACTGCCCTGGCTGAATGAGTGACAGGAGAAGCCGTTTGTGGGTGGTGACAGGGGCTGGCTGCTAGAAATGGGGTAGTGGAGGTGCGAACGCAGGCGTGCCTGAGCGTCCTACCGCCGTTTCAGAGGAGTGCATAATTAAGAGGCAGTGTCATAGTACACGTCACTTGGCTTAATTTTACACTGAACTGCACGCAGTGCTTGCAGTAGGGTATGGTCAACCACAAGCACCACATATGCATCCGATGGTACTCCGATGGTTGCAAACACTTCCTGGAGATGATGTGCGCAAGTGGGCATCTTAAGACAGGCTGGTGGGCATCTGCATACACAGAGCAATCGCACGCCAAGACATTGTGGGCATGCTTATGCCTTGCCGTGCGATCGCCTGCCTTGCCGAATTTGCATACACATCTAGCGAGCGTATGCATCTAATGAGCAGGTCTGAATTGTATATAGCTGTGTTGGTGTTGGTGTTCTCTTGACAACCCATTCCATCATATAATCCGCTCCCCAAATCAACAAGCACGTCCTACTTATTTATTTATAACACTACCTGCCCAGTTTCCACGATAACCCCTTGCTACTCAGTGACGTGCATTTTGTTTGAGGCATTCCCTGTCAAGTTATCAAGGCAACTTAGTGACGTGGATAGGTTATCACAAACTTTCCGCCCACAAGACTATTTAATCCCATTCCATGATGGAGACACTCATTACTCCCTGAGGAAGACTAATAGAGAGCCGACACGCGTAGGAGATCATCACACACTGATTAATCCCCACTGTGCCCCTCCGCCTGCCACAAGTCTCCTCCAACTGAGAGAGTTCAGCGCGCAGGAGTCCGTGTCCACTTTCCCTTCCAGCCCGCGAGATCTCGTAAGATCGCGGGACTGGACAGGAATTTGACATAGACACACCGCGGAGACCCAGCCAGCGTCCTGCTGATTCTTGGTCTGTACATTGGCAGCGGCAGGAGTGGACGAAGATCATCGGAAGAAGAGACCAGGAACGGGGACCAAAGAAGAAGATAAGGTGAGGCCTCACCAAGACTGTGTGGACTTTGATTTTTTCCCCTTTTGACTTTTCCAAGGATTGTGACTCGTTATACAGACAGTGCAGCGGGTGTGGGACGCCCTCCCTCTGCACACTTATATCCACGCCACTGACCTGTCCATGACTATTCCCCCAGCCCTCATTCCCATCTTACACCCCACAACCCCCCTCCCTTCTCTCCCCCCTTGTTGATCATCCTTCATTTAGTGCCAGTCACCCCTATTAGTGTGCATTATACATGCAACATATTTACCCCCTAGGCCAATTCATTTATGAAAACAAACAGTAACTTAAAAAAAAACTACAGATGATTTTACCAACACGGCTGTCACACTGATCTTTGCACTTACCAATTGTGTATATATGTAAGGGAGTGTTTTGAGTTTCACGCGATCCCTGCTATATTTCTGCAGCAGAGCACGATTTCCAGCAAACATAACTCTGGTCATCTATATGTTATTGTTTTTCTTACATACAGTCTTCAGCAGAGTGCGATCCCTACTTACATAACTGTGGTTCATTTTTATGTTCTTTTGCCAGGTCTGAATCAGGCCCACGGTTCCAAACTGGGTCAGACACGGGACAGACCCCTTTTCCACCGTGCGCTGGTCTGGGTTATTCCCGGATCAGTGTCATTCACACTGCACACGGGTGCAGTGCCGGTGCTTTGAGATGACATCTCCTTGTGTCGGAATGTGGCTGTCCCCGTGCTGTAAACAGGAACCGGGTTGGATAACCTGGGTTACCTGTTTCCACTGCGCTTCACCCGGGTCCTTCCTGGGAAAAACCCTGCTAGGTACCCGGGTGGAGCCAGGGCCATAACTAGGGTGGTGAGACATGTGCCTCGGAACCACTAAGCCCCCTGCTGTGGGGTGCTGTTCAGGCCGATCAATTTTTTGTGAATGTTCATTCTCACTTGTAGCTTCCTCTTCTTTCATCTCTGGTATCTCCTGGCCGCCCCTATCTCCTCCCTGGCTGACTCCACATCCATCTGGCCATCTCCCCAAGCACCTTCAAGTACATCCTCTTTTATTTAACACACACAGCTATCTGCCCCACAATTTCTGATGGCAGCCCTGAACACAGCCAAAGTATCCCTACCCAGGTGTTACCAACACACCTCGAGTAACAGTGGTACAACGGGATCGGTACTACTTCATCATCGTATGGGACACATCAGATTTGTCATGGCTCTTACCCATGAGGCCATATTCCTTTTTTTTATTGGGGGGGGGGTGCGCCAATTCTCTTCCTGGCCCAGCGCACCAAAAAGTCTAGCTATGCCTCTGGGTGGAGCAGTTTCTACTAACACAAATCCTGGGTTGTTGTACTTTCATGAAAAACCCCTGGATTTTAGGGTCAGTGTAAAAGGGGTATAACTTGTGGGGGCTACTACCAATAACATATAATATGATAGGCTGGCGATGTTATTAAAAAGTACAATATGTAACTACTCCCAGCATCACAAATGTGTTAAACACACTGTAGTGAGGACCTGTTATTAATCAGGCACTGGCTAAAATGCCTCTCCATTCACCTTAGCAGTTTTCTACAAAAATGCTCATAAATACATTTGAGTATTTGCCTTATAATACGTCAGGTGTATAGGTTTGGATCATTAGTACTACCTTCAGTTCAATTCAGTTAATTTCTCATGGATGCCCATGACATCTGGATATAGCATAACACATCTTCAAGCACCCAGCAGAATCAGAAATACCTCTAGCATTTCCTGATCTTATAAATATCTTAATCTAGAAAACAAAATATTGCGCAAATGTGTCTGTTTCACAGTGGTAAGCCACTCACCCTCCACATACGGTACATGTGACTATCATGACAAAAAGCTGCTCACTCCACTCAAACCCGGGCTACCATAAATATAGGAAAATACAAATACAATTTTTTTATTCCACAACTGTGCTTGTGAGCCTCGTCCCTCAGCGCCACCATTCTCTAAATGGCCTCCATTGTGTAATGTATATGATAAAGCAATCTTAAATGCATAAATAATTAATAAGAATTATGCTTGATGTAGCAATGAGTAAGTTTCAAAGACTGCAATTAAAAGAGTCATACGTCTCCACTGTTTTCCTCCATACTCAAAGACAAAATGTTAGCTTTGAAAGCATCCAATGCAAGACCAGCCAACGGTTAATCAAAGATGACTCAAACTGTGCTAACACTTTCCTAGGATTTTTACTCGCCTGCATTTTCCTGCTCTCTATAATTTAGATGCATCTGAATGTGTACTTTAAGCACTGACAGTTTTTACAGGATATGTCATCAGGTTGGCTCCCACAAAATAAAATAATATAGTTCAAACCACATGGAACCATTCCACTTGTCAGTCACTTTTAAAAGGTTCCCAGTGCACTTAACACAGCCAAACTACAAGAGCAAGACATTTAACTAAAACATGCATACAAAATCATTAGTTAAAATATCATATATAGGCACTGATGATTTTATATGTAATATATGCAGAAAATTTTAGGAGAAAATGGACATTTCAATAGAATATTAATATGATTATGATGCTAATATTTGTGTAATTATTGTTGACTGAAACACAATACAGGATGGACATTTATGTTTTCCATGTAACTGTGTGACGTCACCCACATCAATCAGATGTCTCTCATTATTCTACTACAGTTTAAAAAATAAGAGCAAGAGGTATATTTACTAACCGTCAGTTTTGAAAAAATGTCACACCGACCAAAACCACCAATTTACTAAAGCCAAAACCAACAGGATTCTAAAATCCCAATGGGGTTAGGAACACTTTAGAACATTGGAAGCACAATCGATACTTTTATATAGAAAGTATAAAAGCACCCTGATTTACTAATGGTCGGTTTTGTAAACGCTTGAAAATGGACCACCGAAAGACAGACTTTGGTAGAAGCACTGCACAGATCAGTATGCTCTATGCAGGATTCTTAAAATAAGCTGTGTGCCGCCCCCCTCTTAAATCCATAACCAGCTCTGAACCTTTCAGCCTGGTCTGGTCATGGAATATTGGGGGGAAAACTGGCATGGCATCATGTAACACCAGCCCCTAGCTGGTCAGCCCAGGACTGGAAATCCTCAGAAAGTGGGGACCCCAAAAATAAATTGGGGCACCAGTGATTGAGGGCACCTAGAAAACTAAGTGAGAAATATGTCACTTATCAAGTTTTTTAAGGCACTCTGTAGTGCCCCCGCCCTCATAGAGCACCATCCGTTGACATGTGAAGTTGCCAGCTGCTGCCTTTCCATGTTTGCGATAGTCTGGAAGTATAGCGCTTAGCTATGATGTTAAAAAAAAGCACCACACTCCCACTCCTGGAGCAGAGGATGCAGCCAACAGCTCCCACCCTGCTAAGGTATTAGGTAACGGGGGTGAGGATGTATTAGTGCCTACGATGGTGTGACTTCAGTAGGTCAGGCTACAGATAAGATTACTACACTAAATTGGATACTAGCTTATGAACGGATAGACTGTTATCTATTATTTATTTATTATTAAAAGTTACCTACTGTATATAGCACCACTACATACCATTGCGCTTTACAATTGGGAACAAACAGTAATAGAACTAGACTGGGTAATAACAGACAAAGAGGTAAGAGTGCCCTGCTTGCAAGCTTACAATCTATATGGAAATATACATTGATAAACAAAGATAAGTGCTAAATATTGCATATTGGTCCAGCCAGATTGCAGAAATTATTGGTGGGCTGTATGATCCAGTCACACAGCAATGTTGGTTTAGGATCAGGAGGATGTAAAAGTGAAGATAGAAGAAATATGTGAAGATGTAAAGTTATGTGTGGACTGTATAGAGGGGGTGTAATTGGGTAGGATAACTTATGGAGGTTATGTTGGAGGTTCTGGAATTTGATAAGCTTGCCTGAAGAGGTGAGTTTTCAGGCAATGCTTGAAGGTTTGGAGATTAGAGGAAAGTCTTATTGTGTGTGGGATTAGTGGTGTCCCTCCCTGCATTGTCACCCGGTGCAGAGAGGGATGGTGGCTGCCGGAAAGAGGTCTGCCGGAAAGGGGGCGTGGTCATGCGTGAAGGAGCGTGGCCATGCAGTGAGGGGAGTGGCCTTGCAGCCCGAACACCTGTGCCTATTACTTGAGGGGGGAAAGGAAGGGGGTGCAGGAGATCCCTGTGTGCCCTCAGTGTCATGGGCCTAGTGTTGCACTTAATGCTCCTGTTACTGAGGGGGAGTCTGCACCTTGGTGACACCTGGGTGCGGACCGCACCCCCCTTGTGACGCCACTGCGGGGGATGGCATTCCACTGAGGGAGAAGGTAATGAGTGTACATGAGAGACACAGATCTTGTGCAGAACGATGAGGTCGAGCTGGGAGATATTTTGAGATAAGCGAAGAGATGCATATCAGCGTAGTTGGTTAATGTGCAAGTAATAGTATTTTACATTGAGTTTGGTAGAATACAGGTAACCAATTAAGGAACTCACAGAGTGTAGCAGCAGAACATTTACAGAGGAAGATTAGCATTGCCCTTATACCAAATAAAGCAGCAGGCTCTGACCATTCTAGCTGTCACGACCAGAGTTGTTGTACCTGGTGACTAGCGGTCTCTGCCTGTACAGGTGCTTTGGCGTGGTCCTACCAGTGGGGGTGCTGGCGTATGGAGGTGTGCGCGAAGTGTGCATTGATGTCGGAGGGGTACAAGCCATGTGGTGACAGGTAAGACTGGCAGCGCTGCCACGCTGGGAATTTCTGGGCGCCACCATCTTGGTTTTGGACATGTGACCTGAATGGGCCCTTCAGGTTGGAGCATCTTGTGTTTACTCTCAGCAGGCTATCATGCACTTTCCCATGGTACTTAAGGGTGTTCAGCATGCCCTCTAGTTGTCAGTGCAACGTATACACAGCGCAAACTGTGTGAGAGTTCTCTGTGCTCCTTAGCTTGGTGTGATATTTGCAATCCCAGCAGTGCTACGTCTCCTGCTCTGTCTCCATCACAGGCTGTTTCCTGATACCGGCATCTACCCTGCTATACCCCGTTACTCACCCCACAGTTTGTGAAGCCTCCAGCTCTCCGGACTTAGGGCCTGATTCATCCAGGCTCGCTCTGAATCAGGGTGGATTTTTTTTTTAAATTCATCCAGGCCGCTCGCATAGCTGTGGGTGACCACCCACAGCTTTTGTGAGCGGCCTGGCGATGGTCACGATTATCACGACCATCAGGCTTGCTACGAGACCCTTGTGGTAGGGTCTCAGTTCCCACAAGCCCGAGTGATCTTCCTGCACTAATAGAGCAGAAAGTTCACTACTGACATCACGAATGATGTCAGTAGGGCCTCCCACAAACGGCAGGCTTTCCTTCGGGAATGCCTCCATTTGTCTAGCCACCCCCCCTTCCCGCATACAAAATGGGGCGAGCTGTCGATCAACATCAACAGCTGCCCCGTTTTGTAGCGAGCCCTGGAGCAAGTGAAGTTCTCACTTGCTACGGGGCTTGCGCACGCGCATTGCGCACGCTGAACGGCCGACCATCGGCAAGCGGGTCTGAATCAGGCCCTCAGAACCCACTTTAGTACTTCAGACCTCTATTCCTAATTCACACCTCCATTGGACTTTGGACCTCATTCAGAGCCACAGGCAAAATCGAGCGCTCGCTCTGAATGAGGGCGGCCGCTTTTTCTTTAAAAGCCAGCCTCCTGGCAGCTCGCTAAGCTGTGGGTGGCCACCCACAGCTTTAGCAAGTGACCAGGTGATGGTCGCGATGGTCGAGACCATCGCGACCATCCGGGCTTGCGACGAGACCCTTGGGGTAGGGTCTCGTCTCCCGCAAGCCCCAGGTAGCTTCCTGCTCTAACAGAGCAGGAAGCTACCTACTGACATCACTGCTGTTGTCAGTAGGGCTGCCTACAAACGGCAGGTGTTCCTTCAGGAACGCCTCCATTTGTCCTGACATCCCCCCTCCCCACCTACAAAACGGGGCGAGCTGTCAATCAACAATCAGCCCCTTTTGTAGCGAGCCCCGGAGTGAATTTGTCTCGATCCGCTTGCGGGTCTGAATGAGGTCCTTTGTTTTCTCTGCCTGACACCTGTTTCCAGCCTCACTAATTGGACTTTGTTTTCCTGCCAGACATTTGTTTTCAGCCACACATTATTTGGACTTGTTTATTTCTGCCAGTTTATATATCCATCACCATTTCATGAATTATAATACTCCTATTGAACCTGCTGCATTTCAATACTGCAAACCCGTTCCAGTTTCTTCTCCTGCATCCACCCCGAGTTAAAAAAATAATCCAAACCTGACACTAGCTAGACGTGGTGTAGAACAATGCTCTCTCCCTTTACCAAACAAAGGAGCACGATTACCTTGCGATCCATGCAACTTGAGCAGAGGCCCTGATTCAGAGCCGGACGCGCTCTGACAGAGCGCTTGCTCTGAATCAGGGCCGTCCCTCTTACTTTTTGCAGTGGCCTCTTGGCCGCTCGCATAGCTGTGGGTGACCACCCATAGCTATAGCGAGCGGCCAAAATGATGGTCGCGATGGTCAAGACTATCGCGACCATCGGGCTTGCAACGAGACCCTAAGGTAGGGTCTCGTCTGCCGCAAGCCCTGGAGTGCGTCCGTCTGGGCAGCCAAGCCCCCGGCACGCCCACCAAAGGGGGCGTGCTGTCAATCACCATCGACAGCACGCCCCCTTTGGTGAGAGACCCATAACAACGGCATGGCCGTCGTTATTCGGGTCTTGCGCTTGCGCACGACGGAGCCGCCTCCGTCGTGCACATGCGCACTTGGGCAACATCGACCCGCTTGCGAGCACTCAGCGCTCGCGAGAGGGTCTGAATCAGGCCCAGAGTGCAAAGCCTCTAACGGAAAGGGGCTTTTTCTATGAATTTATGGCCAGGACAGAAAATAGCTGTGTCCAATGGGAATCATTTATGAAGCATACATGAGAAACCCAGCAAAATATGGTCTGCCCATCACACACTTAGGGACCTACACATCATCACTTAAATGATCCGCATGTGTACCACGCTAGTTTCTGCATATTTTATGTAACAGGCCATTCATCATTAGGGGTCCGATATGGCCTCCTCATATTCAGCAAACTCAGAAAACGTAAAGTTTCGGAGTTCACTTGCTAGAACAAATGCCATCTTCAGATGGGCCTGGTTGTCGGTGCACAGTTCCTATGGGAAAGATGGCTGGGTTGCGATGATGGATCCAAGTTGATCTCTCCACCACCTCCTCACTGCATACCCAGCAGCTTTTCGCATGCATGACCTCAGGAAGCAGAAGCCCGCCCCGGGGGAGGTAAGTAATGCTGCTACTAAATTAGCAGTGCTACTGATTGCGGGGACATCTGCTTTTCTGAGTAGCTGTCCCTGCACAAGAGCAATGCTGAATTGCTCCGGTAATAAGTATCCCCCGTGGCAAGTTTGATACTCAATCATCGGCCCCCGATAATGAATAGGCCCCTTATGCCCTGCGCTTGGGAGCAGCCTCAGCAAGTAAAGGTGTGCTTTATTCACTCCTTTTATTTTTATCATTTCCATATTTCTCCTAACATAATGCTCAGTTTATCCCTATCTATGGCATAAACAAATCATGTGTGTATGATATTTCCCATGTACAGTGCAAAACTCTGGGGCTGGTGTTCACTGTGGGAGGGGGACACCATTTTCATGGTCTCCCTCACAGGCGTCTTTATGATGGGTGCAAGGTATGCGGTGCACACGGGCCCCTGGGTCCATGGGGGCCCACACCGCACACACTGTACCCATAGCTAATAATACTTACCTTTCCGCAGATTCCGGTGTGCTGCTCCGCAGCGCCGGACCAACGTTGCAGAGCAGAAAAGATGTCCACAGGAAAATGGTGCCTGTGCTTTTTTCCTGGTGTCCCATGCATGCGCAGTAGGTTCCGGTATGAAGCCAGACTATACTGCGCTAAGTGTGCTGACAGAGTGGTGTGGGCCCAAACAGGGACTGCACGAGAGCCCCCTCATCTCTTAAAATGCCCATGGTCTCCCTGTTAAAGTGGAAACCAGCACAACGCTGACACTAGGAAGGGTGAAGCGAACAAGCCTAAAAATATATCTTCTACATCTCATTATTACAATAATATTGCTCTGAAAAATACAAAATTGGTTATTCTTTCCGAAAAATAACACCCACCTTTGCCCTTACTCCATGCTTTGCCCGGAATGCCTTTACGGAAGACCTATGTGACTCAGAAGCTTAGGTCCGCTTATGCAAGTCAAGGCAAAAGGGAGGTCAAAGCTGCCCGTACATGGGAAACTGATATTTTGAGCTTCATAAATTACTATACATCAAAACAAGTGGTGATGTGGAAGCATCACATGTATATTGAAGTGCCAAAGAGATCTGATGGCGAATGTGCTGACCACAGGAAGGGGGTGCCAGATGACTAGACACTGTCTTGTTCGAATCCTAAGGCTATATCAGAGCATATTAGGAGTACTCTTAGGAGTACATTTACTAAGAATCGAGTTTGATCAAGTTTTTTTTTTTTTCAACTCGATTAGCATCGCCAAAACTCCAGTGATTTGAGGCTTCTGAAACTCACAAATTTATTAAGAAGAGAGTTTAGCTGAGAGTGAGTTGGCCTATGGTGAAGCAGATGGAAATATCTCCCCCGAGTAGCAAGTTTAGAGAGAGGTTACTCACCCGAGATTGCAGTGTCTTCTCTCTGCCTAACTCTCCCGAACAAGCAGCCTGCACATATCAGTGAAATAGGTGAAGGCTGCTTTTGTGGTCTAACTGTAAAAAAAAGGGTTAAATGTATAAAAAAAATAATGTAGGATCCCCCCCAAAGAAACATTACCAGCCCTGGGCTGCTCAGCCAGTCCTGGTTCCTAAAATTATGGGGAAAAAAATGTGTAGGGTTCCTTCGTAATTTAGGAACCAGCACCTGGCTGAAGTTCTAGCTTTAAATATAGGAGGAAAAAAATGTGTAGGGGTCCCCCTATATTTAAAACTAGCACCGGACCCAAACTGACTGGGGTGTAATGTCACAGCCAGGAGACCCTATCACCTGGTCTCCACGGCCAAAGCAAAACCCCAGGCTTAGGCTGAAGCCCGGGGCTCTTCCCCGCACCCCTGGGCTGTGGGTACGGGGGTAATAGTATTGTAAATTGTTGTAAACTATTGTATTTTACAGTGGAACCACAGGTGCCAGCATGCCTTCCCTTTGGCACTTGTGGAACTACAAATGAAAGCAGGTGGTCGGCACCCGTACCTCCACTGTAAGATAAATAGTTAAATAACCACAGTACACACACACCGTATACAGTATAACTTTAATACATACACCTATCCCACTCACACATACTTACCTGCTGCCAGCTGTTCACGTCCACTTCTCCATGTAGAATCCACTGGGAGTACCTGGAATAATGATCCCATACTCACCAACATCCTGGTGCCGATCTCCGTAGCATCCCAGTACTAAGCAAAATAACAAAACGACTGACCCGATCCAAGCCGGACACGTGTAAATATATATTGTCACATATACTTACACTATGTGAAATGACAGATGATCGCTGTCATCTGTATTTCACATGGACCGATAGCCAATCAGCAGCCACTTTACATGTAGCGGCTGCTCATTGGCTGGGACCCACAAGTATACTGTATATGATGTGTGTGTACTGTGGTTATTTAACTATTTATTTTACAGTGGGAGTATGAGTGCCAGCCGCCTGCTGGCACTTGTAGTTCCACAAGTGCCAAAGTGCAGGCATGCTGGCACCTATAGTTCCACTGTAAAATACAATAGTTTATGACTATTTTTAGAATACTATTATCCCCGTACCAACAGCCCAGGGGTGTGGGGAAGAGCCCCGGGCTTCAGCTCAAGCCTGGGGTTTTAGGAGAGGAAGGACCTTTTCTTGGGGGTTCCCTACCTGCCCCGAGATCCCTGGCTTGGGCTGACCGGCTTGGGGTGTTAATGGGTTGGCCATGGAGACCCAGTGATAGGGTCTCCTGGCTGTTGCATTACACCCCGGTCGGTTTGGGTCTGGTCTTAGTTTCAAATATAGGAGGACCCCTGCGCATTTTTTTTCCTCCTATATTTAAAACCAGGATTGGCCCTGCAGCCAGGTGCTGGTTCCTAAATTACGGGGGACCATATTCATTTTTCCCCTCGTACTTTTAGGAACCAGGACTGGCTGACCAGCCTGGGGCTGGTTATGCTTTTGGGGGGGACCCTACGTAATTTTTTTACATTTTTTTAATAACTTTTAGACTATTTACAGGCAAAAACATACATGGATCACACTGATCTGTGTATGTTTCTGCAGAACTCGCAGCTCACAGGCAGGTGAATTGGACAGGAGTTTTGTCTGTTCTCATGAGAGTTTAGAAACCCTCATCTTGGTAAATTCCAGAATCCTATCTTCACTAGCGAAAAGTTGCTCGAGTTTGGCCGATGGTGAAGTGAAGAGAGTTTGCTAACTCTCCAGAATTTTCCTGTAGCAAAGGAAATTTCTCTCCCGAGTTTGTCATTAGTAAATTTAAGAGTGGAAAAAATGCCCAAACTCTCCAGAGAATGCTAACTCGACCAAACTCGAATCTTAGTAAATTTACCTTTAATGTACTAACAATAGTGAAAAATGGAGTGCTGACTTTTCCGCAAGATGCTCTGGGTCCCTCCATCTGCAAATAAATTAATCCACATGCCTAACTACATTCTTCTATCTATTATTTCCACTGCCCTGCAGATTCACTGCCAGATAAATGCTGAATTAACCAGACAACTCAAACCTCCCCACCCCCCTTGCACTGGTATGTTTTTCAGCTTGCCTGCCCTCATTTTCAATGCTTGAGTAGGGATTTCTCTATTTGTTAGCGAAACAAAAGAAGTTCCCAGGGCCGTCTGATGATGACATCACTGTTGCTCAAGGGAAAAAGAAAAAAGAAGGAGGCTGGCAGGAGGCGCTGGGAGCATTGCATAATGCAATTTCAATCATGGGAAATTGAAAGCAGCTGCTTGAAAACTGTCTGTGCCAGCAGTTTGTAGATTTGATGCACTGACAGAAAGGTTTCAGTGATAAGATAGAGAACACGTGTCACTGAGTATTCTGCAGGTCATCTAGAAGCCAGAAACTAAGTCTTGTAAAATAGAAGTCACCTATTCATTCAATTGTTATTTTTGCATAATATTTACTAATTGCCAATATTCTTTGCTGTCCTGTACCTGCTGATTGCTGTACATGTATGATTTCTTCTTTAATAGATTTGTGCAGGGCTGCCATCAGAAATTGTGAGGAGAAGAAGCCAGAAGGAAGAAGCACAAGGCTATAAGGTAAGTCATAATTAATGAGACTTAGCGATAGCTGGAGGGAGGGCCCAGGCAGGGGTGTATATAGGGGTCCCCTCCCCCCATATTTTCTGTATAAATACACACTCTGTACTTAAAACCTCTCCCTAGCCAGCCCCCATGTCTCACCTGCCAGTTACAGTAACACTACACCCTGTCACATACTGACCCTGTCACCTGTAACACTGCACCCTGTCACATACAGTACTCACACTCACCCTGTCACCTGTAACACTGCACCCTGTCACATACAGTACTCACACGCACCCTGTCACATACAGTACTCACACTCACCCTGTCACCTGTAACACTGCACCCTGTCACATACAGTACTCACACTCACCCTGTCACCTGTAACACTGCACCCTGTCACATACAGTACTCACACTCACCCTGTCACCTGTAACACTACACCCTGTTACACACTCACACTACATCCTGTCACATACTCACACTCAGCCTGTCACCTGTAACGCTACACCCTGTCACATACTTCTGGGGTCCCGGCCCGGGTGTCCCGCTGTCAGCCCGCACAGGAGCAGGAGCAGCTGGCGGGTACCCTCCCACATCCTCCTCTCCCCAGTGCCCAGCGGCATGTGATACAGAGAGTCAGCTGCGGCTGCCGGGGAGGCTGAGTTGGGAGGATCCGGGGACAGGGAGGAGGAGGACAGGCGGGGAGGTGCTGGGGCGGGTGAGGAGGAGGTGCCGGGAAGTAGGGGGTGGGTGACTCCCTCTCACTCACCAGCGGCTGCCAGGCCCTGGATGAACATTATAGGGGTGTACCTGGGACTCCCCGGCAGTCCTGTCTTTATTTTACACCCTGACCATGGGAGGCACTGCTGGACGGCGCCCCCCCTCGACCATGCTGGCCAATGGGTAGATACGCCCCTGGGCCCAGGGGCTCTGCCGATTTTGTCAGTGCTAGGCCCCATAATTTCTGATGGCAGCCCTGCTAACACATACATACACAATCATACTTATTACTTACACTTCTGCGCACCAGCTGGTGGCTAATGGGTAGCGGGCACCTTGCATTATTAGGCATGATGCATTGGCTCCGCCCCCATTACAAGCCGACTGAAGAGGGGAATAGGGGAATCGTGAAGGAAGGGTGAGGGGGAGTTTCTCAGGTCGGAGCTGGTCTACTCAATCAAGTAGTGCATGCCGGCAGGCGGTAGCAGCGCCCCATTCCCTTTTCACTCAAGGGGGCAGTGAGGGGGGACTATGCAGCAGTTGTAGGAGAAGGCCCGAGCCCCCTCCCGTTCTGCAAGTGTCCGGGGCCCGGGACTCGAGTATCGGCAGTCCTCCCCTGATGGCGGCCCTGGATTTCTGACTATCTCGTAGAACAGGAATTATCTAACTGACAGGGTGTTAAAACAGATTCTTCACTGGCAGGTATAAGTTCTTCAGCCAATTACCCTTGGGCATTGTGTTAGCATATAACACTAGTAAATGTGAAATGTAAACACATTAGCCATGCATTTGTCACTAGCTTTTGTAGTGCAGTGCAGGCCACAATAATATGTTCACCTTCAATAAATTCCATGGGGGTAAATTTAATAAAATGAGACTTTTTAGAAGTGAGTTTTAGAAAAGATGTTGCCCATAGCAACCAATCAGATTCTAGCTATTATCTTCTAGAAGGTGCTAGTTAAATGTTAAGTAGAATCTGATTGGTTGCTATGGGCAACATCTCTTTTAAAACTTTGTTCAGAAAACCAGGAATTAACCGCAATGCTAGGAAATGCCAGCAACAATGATTTCTAGTGTCGTAGATATGCTTTAAAAACTAAAGTAACAACAGTAGGTAAGAGGCCATACACTACAAGAATTCTTGCTTGGTCACACTATAGGCCTGATTCTGAGTGGGATGCATCTGTGAAAATGGGCACATCTCCCATTTTCCTGCATTCTCCTGCACATGCATCTGAATTGCAAAACATGGTGTGCACAGACGCCACACATTGGGACTGATTCAGACCCGCTCGCGAGCGCACATCGCTCGCAAGCGGGTCGATGATCCTTCACTGCGCATGCGCGAGACCCGGTCAGCAACGGGCGCTCCGTTGCTACGGGTCTCGCACCAAAAGGGGGCAGCTGTCGATTTTGATTGACAGTTCGCCCCGTTTTGGAGGCGGGCAGGGGGGTGACTACACAAACGGAGGCGTTCCCGAAGGAACGCCTGCCATTTGTGGGAGGCACCACTGACATCACCAGTGATGTCAGTGGAGAGCTTCCTGCTCTGTTAGAGCAGGAAACTCTCTGGTGCTTGCGATGGACAAGACCCTACCACAAGGGTCTCGTCGCAAGCCCCGATGGTCGCGATGGTCGCAACCATCACCTGGCTACTCGCAAAAGCTGTGGGTGGTCACCCACAGCTTAGTGAGCGGCCAGGAGGCCGCAAAAAAAAAAAAAAGCCCTGATTCAGAGCGAGCGCTCTTCTAGAGCGTCCGGCTCTGAATCAGGCCCATTGTGTATGATGTGGCTAGTAGGGATGTGCATGCTGTATCTTGTGCGAACGGAGTCCAGCATGAAATAACCATTTTCTGGACTGCAACTGGGCGATGAGAATCAAAATGCATGGAGCGACTATTTCTGATGGGAGTGCCATGGGATTGTCGTGGGCATGTATATTCTGATGGATCATGCAGGGAGAGAGAGGAGACTGCTACTGCTCAGTGACAGCAACCTCGCTTCCCAGCCCAGTCATCTTTAAATGCACTAAAATGGCCACAATGACACCAGAAGTGATCTGGGGGCCTATTCATCATCACTTCATTTTTACAAAAGCAGGTGAAAATAAACATTTTCACCTGCAATTGTAAAAATTAAGATATCGGGCCATTCATCAAGTTGTAAAGGAGGAGATAACACAGATATCTCCTACTTACCTTCCTCTTGCGGAATGGCCCGCTGTCCTCATACACTAGTATGGCGACAGAATTCATCAAACTACGAAAATACAATATTTTCGGAGCTTGGTTGAGGGAGCATTCGCCATCTTCAGATGGCGTTTGCTTCCGCTCCACGTCTGCAACCCTCCGCCCCTGTCTGGATCCTTCTGCTGGACATCGGGGCTCTTGTGCGCATGCGTGACCAGTAGGTCATGCGGGGACAGCTGATTTTCGGATCACCTGTCTTCATGCTGGAGTAATGATGAATTGCTCCGGCATCCGCGGCGAGTTCAAATGTTAATTATCGGGGTCCGATAATTAACATCATGAATAGACCCATTAGCGTCTTTCCCCATTTGTCAAATAGCCAGATCTCATGCAATTTGCCAACCTGTGTATCTGGTTAAAGTGGATATTAATGCAGTCTGTGACTGGCATTACTATTCTGCTATTGGAGACATTGGCCCTCATTCAGAGCCGCACGTTAACAACAGTACGCTCGTTCCGAGCGATGTTTGCACATCTGCGCATGCATACGCTTTTTAGTACGCATGCGCGAACCAGTCAGTGCGGCCGAAAATCCTTTGTACGCTATATAGCGAGTGCCGGCTATTTTGAGTGACAGAATGAGGCGTATGTGGGTGGTAACAGGGGAAGGTGCTTGAAAATGGGGAGTGGAGATCCGAACGCAGGCGTGCTTAAAGGTCAAAACGGGCGTTTTATGGGTGTGTATATTTAAAACAGCAGCGTCATTGACCACGTCACTGGGTTATTTTATAGCCCGAACTGCACGCAAATTTGTGGTAGCAAACACCAACCACAAGAATAGCGAGCAGTTCATACGCTGGTCGATGTACTCGATTAATCTAATAAATAGCGGACATGACGTAGGATGCGTGCGGCCAGGGGGCGTTTTTAACAAATAAACGAGCGTATGTTTTGCTCGCTCGTTCAGACTTAGAGGCGTGAACAGACTGCAATGTGCGTACGGATCATTTGAATAGCCACCCCTTGTTTTTAAACGAACGACCGCAAATAGCGTACGGCTCTGAATGAGGGCCATAGATCCATGGAAACGGACACAGAGCCTGTAGGTACGTGGCTATTTATCTTTGTAATGAAGTTGCACCTGCAAATGTTTCATATAATGACTTTAAGAAAACACATTTCTTTTATCAAAATGTATAATGTTATCAACCATGCAGAACAAATGGTTCTCCTTTTGTATCCATTGACATGACTTGTGGCATCCTTGTGAACATGTTACAAATACTATTTTAAGTTTTTTTTCAGATTCTCACTGCCAATAAATGTTAATTTATGCTGCATGTAGAATAATTAGGAAAAAAGAATCAGATCCAGTATACAGAATTACTGATGCTGAGCAATTGTTCAAAATTAACAAAAAGGAACATTGGCAGTGATACATCTTTGGAGACTGGGGGGCATACTTACTAAAGTGCAGGTTTTTAGAAGTGGAGTTGTTGCCCATAGCAACCAATCAGATTCTAGCTGGAACTACATAGTATTCAGCAATAAAATATTTAATTTTACTTCTGTATTTTTATTTTTGAATAATCGACTATTGTATAAGGAAAGAAATGCCTGGTAGTATTAAGGTGGCCATATATCAGACACAGGATTTTGTGATCTGGCGATGCGATAGGAGGTGCCGGCGGTTCTGGGTGGAAACGCCGACCTCCCACCATCGATGTTCTGCGATCCGTCGCCGGATCGCAGGCATTTTCCATGTTAAATGTCGGCGATTTGACGATCGCGATCATTTTTTGATCACAATCGTCAAATCAGGAAAATCCAACATCTTGGATTTCTGTGATCCCGCGATGCCGGGTTGCAGCATCGCAGGATCGCAGCAATCCATTGCTGATGGATGGGTACCATTAGCTACATCTGTGCATTGTCAATTCACCTAGTGTACAATTCAAACCCTTTACTAGTATTAATATCAATGTTTCCTTATCCACAGAGTGAATGCTTGGCAAATGCACATACCTGTAATGTAGCGCAAATACCTCGAACAAAAAATGTGTTTACAGATTCAATTGCAGAGATTAACTTTTAATAAACAAACAAAAGAAATATAACCAAAGAAATGTTACTGTTATTATAATCCTTTATTTGTGGGGCTCTCTAAATGGTCCGCATTCCTGTACAAAGTGCATACAAAAGTAATGTACAAACATAAGAGGACATAAAGTGCATACAAAAGTACAGTATATACATAACAGGGCGAATAAGGCAGGCGCTAGAAAAACAGCACTGGCTAAACTGGTACCACATTTTGATGGGTGTGGTTTACAGGTTCAGATCAACTGATAGCAAAAAGAATACCACAAGTTAGTAGATAATGATGTAGGTAAGAAAAACAAGAGTACATGAGGAAAGAGGGCCCTGCTCGTGAGTGTTTACAGTATATAGGGAAGAAGTGGTCAGACAAGTGTGAACCAGAAGTGTCAGTATGCAGTGACAAATGAGTGGGTTATTAGTTATTAGTGTACTAGAGCTGGTAGAACTTGATAAAGAAATAGGGTTTGAGCAAGGCCTTCTGAACAGCATTGTAGCCCCTACCCACCTATTCACTGGAATACAAATGTAAACGGTCAAATAAAATTAAACTTTTAGGTTTATTGGTACTTTCAACAAAATCAATGTTTAAACAAAAAAAAATTATGTAAAGCGAGGATTACGGATTCCACATCCCTCTTCTCAAGTTCGCAGTGCAGTTCCTGTTCTGCACTGCAGCTGTAATTAAAGTATGGGGGCCCCCTGAGAGAGGGGGACCCTGGGGGATGTGACTCCGGTGCCCTCCCTTTTTAAACCAGCTCTGTGGCTGCAGTTAAGAAGAGAGTTGGGGGTCATTGGCAGAGTGAAGTGGGCGGACAGGATTATAGATGGGGAAGACTTTAGAGATGTACACATTGGATGACAGCTTTCTAGATGAGTGTAAGGAGTTTGAATAGGACATTGTAGGGGAAGGGAAGCCAGGGTAGGGCCTGGCAGAGAGGGAGGCAGATAAAAAGCGATTTGGGAGAGAAATTAGTCAACCAGGATTTTAGGATGGGCTAAAGGGGGAGAGGTGCGAATATGGAAGGCAAGATGGCTAGAGGTTGCGGTAGTCCAGGCTATTAGGATGTGATAAAGTGGAGAGAGGAGGTAATGGGAAAGCAAAATATAGGAAGAGGTTGCTGTATTCTTGGGAGGAAGTACAGGAATAGAGAGAGAGGCTTTAGGAGAGGAAGGGGGAGGGGTCTCAGAGGGAGTAGATGAGTAGACAAACAGGATAGAGGAGTGGAGTGGGAGGAAACTCAGGGGAAGGAGGAGGGGTCAGGGTCTCAGGCAGGGAGGGGAGGGAGCATTCAGTACTTTGGCCATCCTTGCAACAGTGCTCAACAATGGCAGCTGGCTTTGGAGTAGGAAACAGCCACTGCTAATCAATTCACCAGTTGGCACTCACCCTGCACCTGATCGACAGTATATTTAATAGGTCTTACACTAGAAATTATTTAAAGTGTAATTATACCATTGACATTTTGGTTCCTTTTGTTAGCCGTTTCAGAAATGTTGGGACACTTTGAGGTGCATATGTAGCTACACTTTGTTAATGCCTCAGCAAACATTGTACCACTACCTTCTGTAGGTATGTAAAGCGATGGAAAACACATTGTGCAGTAATGTAAATGTCACATCAAAGTCCAACCTCCTGCCACTTTTTTTCCTAAAATACTTCTCAGGTTAACTTCAGTTGTGGCTCAGCTGAGCTGGTGTAAAGTGGAAATGGCTATGCCCCTAAACAAACAACTCAACTTAATATATGGCACATTTCAATAATTTAGCTCTTAAAAAGTAAATACTAATTCCGCACTGTGATAGTAAAATTTCACGTCCACTTGCCCATGTAGAAATCCACGGATACCTGTAAAAAATATTCCATACTCACCTATTCCTCACGTGGATCACGTCCTCTTCTTTCCAAGTAGGCGTCTACAGTCTTTAGGAAAACAAAAAAAATGATTTGTCCTGGTGCACGAACTTAAGGACTGTACTACCCGAATGTCCGCTAAGGTGTGGAATTTCACCATAGAAATCCCGGTGCTGAGCTTTATTGAGCCTTCTACATCTCAGCCAATGAGCGGTTCCCACCATTGACTTCAATCGTGAGAACCGCTAAGGTAACCTTTAGTATTTTCACAAACAGATGACTGGTCTGTGCATGCACCTTTGTCATATAGTCCAGCCCGTATATCGAGCACGATCTAAGGATTTGCCAATCGTTAGATCGTGCACGATATATAATTTGTCAGATTGCATAGTTTATGCACCATAACATGTCCTGGAGTGCCAGGGAGCTGCCGGGGAGAGTTCAAGGGAAATAACTGACGACATTGCATAGTTTGCAGGTCGTCTAGTGTGTAGGCACCGTTACTGATTGGTTTCTTTATGTTCCATTTATGACTTGATTTTTTAGGTGATGTTAGTTATCAGGGACGTGCAGTCAGAGTAGGCAGGGGAGGCAGAGCCTCCCATGTCATACTCTTGAGATTTGATATAAAAATGATTAGAATAATACAAGGAAGATATTTATATTTATAAATATCTTCTTTGTTTATTGTATTCATTTTTATAGTTAACACTTACCAGCTTTGTGGAGCTCCCTGGGACTGCAGGGAGTCGATAGATGAGGCAGGATGAGGCTCAGCTGTTCCTGCCTCATCTATTGACTCCCTGCAGTCCCAGGAGCTCCACACTCCTGTATAGTCAGACACTGCTTACAAATCTGTGGGCAGGGCCACACCATGGGCAGTAACCTGCACAGAAAGAGAGCTAATAGAGGCATGCCTCTGAGTATGGAGGGCATGCCTTGAGCACTGATGGGCACCTTGGATGTATCATGTGACCAAAAAGTCAGCAGCAGTAAGAGAAGACATGGTAGTGCAGGTAGGAGAAACAATGGACACTGAAGCTTAGTGTAGTGAGGGGAGAGTTACAGTGAGTAGGGGGTGAGACAGGCTCCCAGCACTCAGACCAATCTCTATGTGTGCCTCCCCAGCCACTGACCTCACCACACATCACTGTTAGTTATTCAATAAAAAATGTCATAATCAAATGAAACAATTCACTCATCTCTATTAATAAAAGCCAGTTCATGATTTGTTTCTGTGGCTGTCCCCGGTAGCCCAGTTCTTTTCTTTGAATAACATGATTTTTTTATTTTTAATAAATAATAACTGATTATTCAGATTTGACCATATGTGTTCATGCCTCTTATGCTGACCTGCTTTGTGCACAGTCAATTTAGGGGGAAGTAGTATACTTGTACATGGTGTTTGAAGAGTTGCTGTTCTTGATGATGAACAATGCTTAGCAAAACCAGCAGTGCCAATTATTTGGGGTTGGCTGCAGAGCTAAAGCTGCCTCCTGCACACAGAAAGGAAAGCTGGGAGAATGTTGGGGAGGGCAGTCGAATTTGTGATATCAAACAAAATGCAAACTAGGCCCCAAAATGTGTGGGTGGAAAAAAATAACAATTATCTTTAGCATATGTATTTTATTTAGCAAGTCTACAATTGATTCTCTGTAAAAGAGAAACCAGAAAATATTCAGGATGACAGAATCTCATACTCCTTTCAGACTAGCAGCTAAAACACGGGTTATTGCAGGGTTAACCCGGTGTGGCTGCTAGGCGTGAAAGGGGCAAGGGTTGGATTCCCGGGTCTAGTGACCCGGCAATCCAACCTGGGTAGCTTGCAGGGTTTAACACAGGAACGACTCGTGTAACCCTGCAGTATAAATTTGTAACCCTGGTCGTCCGACCCAGGTCCCATTTACAGCATATGGACTATCTGGTTTCTTCCTGGGAATAACCCAGGTCGGTACCACGGTATGAAGGGGTTATGCACCGGGTCTTACGCGGTTTGGAACTTTGGCCCTGATTCAGAGCCAGACGCTCTGACAGAGCGCTAGCTCTGAATCAGGGCGTCTTTTTTTTTTTATGGAGTGGCCTCCTGGCTGCTCGCATTGTTGTGGTAGGGTCTCATGGCCGCAAGCCCCAGAGAGCTTTCAGCTCAAACAGAGCCGAACGCTCTCCCACTGACATCACTTGTGATGTCAGTGGGGCCGCCCCCAGACGGTAGGCGTTCTCATGGGAATTCCTCCCTCTGGACAGCCACCCCCCCGGCCCGCCCACCAAAGGGGGCGTGCTGTCACTCAACATCGACAGCACGCCCCCTTTGGTGCGAGACCCGGAGCGACGGATTGCCCGTCGCTATCTGGGTCTCGCGCAGCTCCGTCGTGTGCATGCGCTGTGGGCCACCATCGACCCGGTTGCGAGCGCTCAGCGCTTGCAACCGGGTCTGAATCAGGCCCATTGTTCCAAATACTGGGTCATACCCGGGACATTAGTGTAAAAGGGGTATTAAGAGGAACTTTTGTATATGGTAGTCATATAATGGTAATTTCAAATTACCATGTGCAAATAAGTCAACAAAATTCAAACAGACTCCTGAATTTTATTAGAATACAAAATACATTTTGCACCATTGGCAAACAGTATACAATCACATTTATTTAGGCGATTGAAGACATTTAAAATACTTATTAGCATATAGAATAGAATCAGATGCAATGTAACCATAGACGGTCCTGTCTGGCAAATGCAGTTCTCAGAGAGCCGCAGCATCCTCTTACATCACCGATCCAATCTTTTTCCCTACTCTTGGCTGATGTCCCATCTTGAGTGCTAATTTTCGTTCACAATACCCTCCACTCCACAACAGGAAATTACATACAATTTAGCACCTGGCCTCTTCTAACGCCTATAGAAAACTGATGAAAGTTGTGATGTTTTGTGGGATTCCCAGGATCGCAGCTTGTACACATTGCTACAGATATGCTAAAGTCAATGAGTGGATGGTGCTGATAAAGAGGTTACCTTGTGCCATCAGTCTCCAAACGATCCCCCTTCTTATCACAATGTCTTCTCATTATAGGGTTAATGTGGATGTGAACTTTGAAAAACCCTCAGTTTTTCCTACAAGCAATGTGTTTATTAGTGGTTGCCTTGTTCATTAACGGATTCCTTGCAGCTGCCTAATTGTGGTCACCATTAAGCTCACCAGCTTCCTCACTCCATACCCTTCAGTCTCAACCCCATTAGTAATTACACCTTGTTCTTACAAATCTGCCATTATCACCTGAGAGGAAACAAGAAAACAAGGTGCAGCTGCAATGACATTATAATATATTACAGCACTTATTGTAAAAAACCTTCCTTATCCGCAAAAAAAATAAAATATTTAAGCCCTGAAATATGCACCTTACCATAACAATGGAAGTGGACAGCACACCAGATGTTCATTGTTGAAATAATGAATACTGCCCTATCATTGAGCTAAGAGCTGGCAATTAGATCACAGCAATAGCACTGAAGAATGTGTTTTAAAGGTTACTCTACCTGAACTAATGGGGGACCACTGTGGTAAGCACAGCTGCGTGAGACTAGGAAAACACTAATATGAACATATTTATAAAGGATAAGATTCAGTTCTCATAGGATAAAATCAGTCTAGTTAATATTCTATGTTTAAAAACTGAAGTACTATTAACAAAAATCACCAACAAAAAATAACACAACAAAAGCAAACCCTACATTTCATGTCTACAACCATTCAACAGCTCCAAGACATTGCATAAGTTGTTTTAATAGTGAATTTGGGGATGGGCTATTTCTTAGCAATAGACAGCAATTCTGCTGACTAAAGCCTGTTTTTATAGTGAATATGACACTGTACAAACACAGGTAAAAATTTAAAAATCTATTATAAAACAGCTTTATGTGAATGGACATAAATAAATATACAATGAAATGAAATAAAAGCAAAAGACAAAATGTAGGCATGATTATGTTTATATTTCAATTGGTGTATTTACTATTTCTTAAACAAAACAAAAACATAAATGAAATATTTACATCAACTGAGACCAACTGACACTTTAGGATTAATTTATCAATGGCCGTTTTTTGGGTGGCTGGGATTGTAATTATTGCATATCGCCACACTTAATTGGTGGTTTTGCCCTCTAAACTGAAAGATTTATTTTCCAGTGGTTTTGAGGCTTAAAATGCAAATCGTCAGCAATATGTGGTGGTTTAAAAGAACTAAATTGCATACTGATTAAGGACAAATTGCTGAATATGTGAATAATTAAAGACCAATTCTGATTGGCTGCCATCTATAAAGTAGGCGGGCTTACCAAATCATGACTCATTTGCATCAGGAAGCTCTATGGCATAATCTGGTCCATTTTTTTCTGTGTGACCGATTAGACTACATCAGATGAAGTAAAGGAGATCAAGACAAGTAACTATTACACTCTACACAATGGAAATGATGGGGAACCAGGACGGTAACTAGGGGCGTGCCGGTGGTGCTATTGTACTGAACGCAGGGCGGCTTCACCGTCGCTGCTCCATGGCACCTGCATGTGGCTTGCACAGTGCCTGGAACAGCACCCTGCAGCCACTAGAAGCTCTGGGCAGGCAACCTTCAGCCTGCAGAGCTGCCTGGAGTGTCCTTAGGGCTCCATGGGCAGTGCTCTACTTCCTAGAGCTGGCAGCAATCTGATAACTTGGATTTCAACCACACATGGAAACCAACAGCAATAGCTGATAAATTCCCCCTTTGACTCCTCCATGCAAACTTGTTTGTTTAAAGTTCAGCACAGAGTTATACTGCATGTCTGTTAGGGGGAATCGCTATGAAATACCGACGGCTGAATAGCCGCCGATTATCATACAGACGCCGGAAGCACGATGAAGACATATCCAGACAGGGACACGTAAGTACCCCAACCCTCCCCTCTCCCCATCCTAACCCTCCTTCGGTGGTGCCAAACCCTAGCCTCCCTGGGGGGTACCTAATCCTAATCCTCCCCCCGTGGTGCTTAACCCTAATGCCCCCTCCCCACATCCTAAAGCTAACCCGTCCCAGGGCAGTGGCAACTGCAGGATTTTGAAAGGGGGGTTTCCAAACTGATTGATATATATATATATATATATATATATATATATAGTACTCGTGTACTTTACGGACATTACCTTATTAAGTGTCCAGCATCATTCCCTACCATCCAAGTGGGCACAGAGAGGGAATGTAACCATGTGGCGAGAGTAGCGAGTTAATGCAGGCAAATAATTACAGCAGCATTTATTAAAGATTCCCACCGATGTCGTCGTCAGGCTTAAGATAGGCGATGGGATTTCGACACCTATCTTTAGTCCCGGGCAGCCTCCCAAAGTCGGGATTCAGACGGCCAGCATTCCGGGCGGCGGCAATATAACTACATCCCTGTTAGGGAGCCACTTGGAGCTTCAGATAGAAGCAACCGAATGTAAGCAAATTCTTTTGACAGTGGCAAGAGGGTATTGGCATGCTCTGCCCCAAAAAGCTTACATTGTAAATGTATATAGGAATACATGCCAACAAACTACAAATGTGCAAAGTAGAGTCTGCCCAAATCAACATGCAGATAAACAAAGGACCCTATTTATTATTTGGAACCCCACTGAGGAGATACTTTTTTTTGTTGCCACTTATTATGGTACTAATAATAAAGCTGCATACACACACAACGATTTTGTTACCAACGATTTTATGAATGATTTTCTGTCAGATTATCTGTCAGATTTTTTAAAGTGTAATGAATGATTTTTTTGAACTACAAACGATTTTTGCATATTCCCTTAATGAAAATCGTTGAGTTGACAAGTCTGACTGAACTACAAACTACAAACGTGAACGCGCATGAACGATAATCGTTCATTGTTTGACTCAGAAAGTGAACGATTTTTTCAAACGATTATCGTTAAACGATATCGTTTAACGATAATCGTTCAAAAAATCGTTGTGTGTGTATGCAACTTAACTCACTTTTTACTGGAATTTATAAAAAAAAACAAAAAAAGAAATCAGCTGCCAGAGCAATGCTGCGGCCCAGAGCACTAATAGTTAATCTATCAATTTGATGGTCCTGTTTTTTCTATCTGCTTGAAAACGCATATTTGGGCTGTCAGATTTGTAAAATAAAATAAAACCAAAATATTGAGTTAAAACTTAAAACACACATATAGTTAAATTTGTATAATAAAAAAATTTAGAAAAATAATATTGTATTTAAAAAAGAAATGCTTAATTCTAGCAATAAAACATTTTTGTTCTTCCTGCTATGGCGATACCAGTACAGGTATCATAGAGGCATTGGGAAGCTGTTATTGACAAAGTCAGCCAAAATGGTTAACGATGAGTAAGGCTGGGTACACACGTAAAGATTTTCTGTGCAACCATCCAACTAGTTGATTGGTTGGAATGAAAATCTGGTAAGGTATACAATCAGCAATTTGCTCCCAAATGCCGGAAAATGGACAAAAACTGTTGTTTGAACAAATTGATTAGATCAAACATTTAACAAACTTTTGTGACGACCATTTTCATCTGTTTTATGGCATTTAGGAGAATCAGACCATCAGTTACTCCCATACGTTTCCAGATTTTCATTCCAATCAATCAACTAGTTGGATGGTTGGACAGAAAATCTTTACATGTGTACCCAGCCTGAAGGTGCATACACACACAATGATTTTTTGAACGATTATCGATAACGATATCGTTGATCGTTCAATCTTTGAAAAAATCTATCACTTTCTAAGTTAAAATGATGAACGATTATCATTCATGCGCGTTCACGTTTGTAGTTTGTAGTTCAGTCAGACTGACCAACTAAACGATTTTCAGTAAGGGAATGTGAAAAAATTGTTTGTAGTTAAAAAAAATCGTTCATTACATTTAGTAAATTAACGATTTTAGTAAACGATTTTCATTCATTTTTCCCTTGAAAAAATTAACGTAAATCGTTTACTAAAATCGTTAATTTACTAAATTGTTGTGTGTGTATGCAGCTTCAGAGCTAAGCAAAAACGTTGATGATGTTGATAAATTTGCCTGTATCTCAGTTCAGCAAACCCTGCAAATTCTAATTTTAATTTTAATATCAAAAGTGTTGAGTTTTTTCATCCTACTCTTTAAAAGCTAAGTGATCAGGTCTAATGCTTGTAAAGCACATTTCCGAGTCAGCACGGAGGCGATGCCGGACGCAGCGTAACAATGTATTTTTGTCTGGGCATGCATCTGAGTCACACTGCGCATGCATCCAGAATGTGTTTGTACAGAGTCACAGTACAAATGTATATGCAGGGATTTTGACTGGATCCCATCTCAAAGAACTATTTACTAAGCCATGGAGAGAGATAAGGTACCAACTAATCAGCTCCTAGCTGTCACTTTCACAGGCTGTTTGAAAAATGACTGTTAGGAGCTGATTGGTTGGTACTTTGGCCCTAATTCAGAGATGAACGGAATTGCAGAGCCGCACACAAGCAGCTGTATAATTGCGTCCATCTCAAATGAAAATGCAGCAGGAGGTGTCTAGATAACCTTTGATGCATCTGCGATCCCGAGATCACCATCATAACCATCGTGAACTCAGAATTAGCATAAAGACACAGGGGTTAGGTACGGGATGCCGGTGCTCAGAATCCCGGAGATCAGAATCCCGATGCTGGCATCTCGACAGGGTTAGAATACAGACTCCTGTCGGTAAGTATACAGTATACTAACCCTACCCAGTGTTGCTCACCCTCCCGAATCCTGAGGGAGACTCCCGAATAACTGTGGAGTCTCCCGCTGCCCCGCAGAGTTCAAAAAGTCCTCCGGATTCCCCACTGCCCGGTGTCAAGTAGACGAACTGCACATGTGATGGGGGGGCAGGGCCTGGACAAGAGGCCATCAGAGACAGCCGCTGAGGATCAGAGCAGGATTACCGATATCAGTACAGGGAGGAGGAGCCGGGAAGGTGTCCGTACGTGCGTGCAGCCCCATCACAGGGGCAGAGGTACTGCCTGACAGATTAGTTGACCGGAGAGGGAGGGGAGAGGTTGAACATCTTCTCCAGGGAACTGGTAGTGGGTTGAGTGAATAGCCGGGATAATGCTGATTCTTGCTATGGGAGGATGCTGTAATAGTGCTGGGTGGGTAACACAGAGGGGGAGCTATGCTGGGGAACAGAGGGGGTACTGTGCTTGGTGACAGAGGGGGTACTGTGCTTGGTGACAGAGGGGGAGCTGTGTTGGGGGTTCAGATGGGGGAGCTGTGCTGGGTGACAGATGGGGTGCTGTGCTGGGTGACAGAGGAGGTGCTGTGCTTGGTGAAAGAGATGGGGTGCTGTGCTGGGTGACACAGATGGGCTACTATACTGGATGTTGTGACAGGGGCTGGATGGCATAGAATGGATGCTGACTAACTATGAATAGCATTTTTGGGGTATTTTTTTTTTCAGGAAATGCTGCATGGTGGTAAAGCTGTACTGTGTGCCATAGGGGTGTACATGATTTTGTGACATATTGTTAAAAGTTTTAAAACAGGACCCAAAGGCACTGCACACAATTTAGAGGCAGGAGGCCATGGTGCTGACATGTAAATATTGCTGCAAAAGACAATGGCTGAGGCTGAACTGCCAGAGCATACGGAGTTGCAGCAGGACCTGCCCCAGTCACACACTGACAGCATGGAAAACAGGTAAGAGCTGGACAAGGTGGAGACAGAAACGTATGGAGAGTGGGGCACAGGGGTTAATGACACTGCTATGGGGGATGGGGCAGAGACTTGGAGAGTGGGTAAGAGGAAAATTACACTGCAGGAAACACCCCTGAATGCAGGGGCGTAACTATACCTATGGGGGCCCCATAGCAAAAATTTTTACAGGCCCCCCTCTCAACCTACCGCCCCCGCTCTCATCCCGTGGACCCCCATTGGCCTGAGCCCCCCCCCACACCCTCCTCACTCCCCAACGAACCTGATCCATGGTTGTGCTGTGCAGGGCAGGCACACCTTCTCTCCTGGTCGGTTCCATCTCACTGACTAATGCTGGGAGGAGACGACCATGCCTTCTCCCAGTATCAGTCAATGGGGAGACCCGGAGGTGGAGCTGACTGGGAGGACGCGACCACGGAGCTGGGGGGGCCGCGACCACTGAATGGGGGGGCCGCGACCACAGAGCAATTAAGTGGAGTAGAGGGGAGTGAGGAGAGTGATGGGGGAGAGAGGAGGGTGCAGAGGGAAGGGCCGCGGACAGAGGCCTGGCACCATAGGTGCAGGGAGAGGGCCGGGCCCTGCGTTGGTCTGGGTCCCATAGCAGCCGCACCCCCTGCACCCACGTTACACCACTGCCAGAATGGAAATAGATACACCCATAGGTGGAGCTAGACATACTCTTTGGGCGGAGCATGACATGCTCCCTCAATGGCGAGCGTGAACATTCTATTACTGAATATAATCTCCCTGAATTGAGTTTTCAAAAGTAGGCAAATATAACCCTACCCCTCCTTCTTCGCACCGTAAACCTAACCTCCCCCTAGAGTCTAAGCCTAACTCTCCCCCCCAAGTGCCTAACCCTAAACCCCCTAGTGCCTAACCTTAACCCCTAAACTTAATCCTAACCTTCCCCCTAACTCCACAATTTACCGTCGGGATGCCAGCACCGGGAATCTGACTGGTATTGGGATTCTGGCACTGGCATTCGAGCGCTGGCATCCCGACAGCTGGCATTTCAATTACATCCCAGTCGCAGACGTGACTGCACCAATAGACACAGACACTCAGTATCAGGCTCTATGTATCAATCTTTTTTCCCAAAACACAGTGAAACAGGCTTTTCCGCATGTCTACTGCTTTTCCGCATGTTTTTATTTCCTTTTAGTAAAGGGCAAATTTCTAAAAGTGTTAATGCAGGAGATACCGCAAATCAGTGATGTGCGGTCAGGTGAGGCAGGTGAGGTAGAGCCTTTCCTGTCATAGGGCCTGATTCAGCAAGGAACGTAGTTGCTAATACACACACAATCGGATGGTTGTTGTTCTCTGCGCATGCGCTCGCATCGCAGTGCGCCAATTAGTTATTGAGATCGGGACTGCACAGACACATCGCAGAGTGATTGATAGGAAGTGCCATTTGTGGGTGGTGACGGGGGGTGGTTGGGCGAACGCAGGCGTGCCAATGTTTTTCAACGCCGCTGCAGGGGCGTACATAAATTATTCACTGCGATGCCCCACGCAGTCTGAGGTCTCATAGTGTGCGTGGTTTTTATAAATTTCTGAGTAAGGTCAGGGCTTGTGCAAGTGTGCGTGGGGCTGCTATGGTACTCGATTGCACCAATGGTTTTGCAGTCTTGCTAAACATTACAGATGTGTGGCAAGTAAAGTGGGCATCAGTAGTACTGATAGGGAATAGCGATCGTAATGAATTAGCATACTATTGCAGTTGAACTGCGTGTGTAATCGCTATTGCATACGCAGTTGCGTACGGTAGTGAATCAGGCCCATAGTTAGGTATAAGAAAAAGTAGGGTAAACTCCTACCCAGCTCTCGGCGCTGATGGTATTAATATAGCACTGTCAGTTAGGATCAGCTGCAACTGCTTGGAGTTTAGTGTGAACTCCCACTACAAATACTAATAAAACAACATGGGCAATGCGCTATGATCGCATCTGACTGCAATGGAATGTGTTTCTACACAATGTAACACACACTGAATGAATAAAAAAATGGATATTTTACTTCTAAAAATGGAATAGATACATCACACACAATACATTACACACAATACATATAACATATAAAAAAATTGTATCAAAATAATTGCTTGTGTCAGACAGTAAATCTTCTGTTGAGCAAAGAATAAGTGATACAGTTAAATGTAACAAATCAGATCAATTGTGTCATTTCCATGGAATGAATTAGTACTGTCTCAGTTCTTTATGCACTGTTTGAAATTATTGCGTTCTCACACCTGGAATGAGTATAGATTATCTGTATTAATTGACTTAGGTTTGAGGATATCGTGCTGGCGTCCCAGCATATAATAGTGATATTGATGATAATCAATTGGAGTTATAAAACTTCTAATCTGGAATGAATAATCCTGTAAAAGGATATGTCCATCAACACAATGGAGATATAGCGGCAGATAAATAGATGTCTTTCTCTCCGTATGTTGGAAAGGAGAAAGTGTGTCTTACCGCTACTGGGAGGGATGCAGCAGCGCTCTCCCAGATGGATACAGTCACTATGGGGAGCTGAATGTCGGCGTGCTGTGGGATCGGTGGCTCCGCTGTGTGCGGCTATGAAGTCAGCTCCGGAATCCCGCTGGCACAATGCGTGTGGCAGTGTTCTCCCGATAGGATGTGATCACTGTGGGGAGCTGGAAGGTAATGCTCCATGAGACTGGTGTCTCTGCTGCCTGGAGCTGTGTGATCAGCTCAGGAATTCTCCAGAGGTACAGGTGCAGGTGTGTAGAACGCAGTGGAAGGACTGGACGGCAATGACGTCAACGCGTTTCGTCTCTTTGAACTAGAGACTTTTTCATGCTGCATCCCTCCTGGTAGCGGTAAGACACACTTTCTCCTTTCCAACATACGGAGAGAAAGACATCTATTTATCTGCCGCTATATCTCCATTGTGTTGATGGACATATCCTATTACAGGATTATTCATTCCAGAATAGAAGTTTTATAACTCCAATTGATTATCATCAATATCACTATTATATGCTGGGATGCCAGCACGATATCCTCAAACCTAAGTCAATTAATACAGATAATCTATACTCATTCCAGGTGTGAGAACGCAATAATTTCAAACAGTGCATAAAGAACTGAGACAGTACTAATTCATTCCATGGAAATGACACAATTGATCTGATTTGTTACATTTAACTGTATCACTTATTCTTTGCTCAACAGAAGATTTACTGTCTGACACAAGCAATTATTTTGATACAATTTTTTTATATGTTATATGTATTGTGTGTAATGTATTGTGTGTGATGTATCTATTCCATTTTTAGAAGTAAAATATCCCATAGTTAGGTATACTCCACAGTTTTTACTATAAAAATTATAAGAAAATGTAAAGAACATATTATAAATATCTTCATTGTATTATTCTAATAATTTTTATTGTCAAATCTTTGGAGCAAAAAGTGTATAACAGGAGAGGCACTGCCTCCCCTGACTACCTTTCCCGCACATCCCTGATGAAAACACACCAAATTTCCAGCACTATATAATGCTGCACCTTTGTATAATGCCCACATGAACCCATGGGTTCCTATACGTACAGTATGTGTAAATCTGGCTCTGGGGGTGTGGGTAATCCCGTGAATCGCATATATTTGAATAGGGGAGGGGACAAATAACTGATTCATTTAATTGGGTTATTAGGCCCCGCCCCCTCTGCGTGGAACGCAGATTGCTGGTAAGATTCTCTCCATTCTGCCTACTTCACTAGGAATACCCCTACATCGTCATAAATGGGCTATATCTCAGAGTTTTAAATGTCCTATTCATTCTTTGCATGCTGAAATCAATTAGAAGTAACTATTTTCACATCAGAAACATTTTCATTTTTGTGCAGTAATGTGAGATGTGATACGCAGCAGGAGAAAATAAATATAACAGATACATGGAAGCAGTCAGGGAAGCAGTGACGGAGAAGGCCGGAATACCAATTTGGAATAGGGGAGATTCAAGTTGGTCATCTTAGGCAACTCGAAGTGCTTGGGGCAAGACCAAACTAGGAAAAAGCCTCACTTTCAATTATTTGTAGCCCATGATGCAGAGGTGCCGAAGGTGTACAAGCTATGGTAGTTTGGAGTCCTGGGTGAAGCAAGGGCCTTGTTGGTGTATGTGCAGTCCCAGACTATTAGGGATACATTTACTAAAATGCAGGTTTTTAGAAGTGGAGATGTTGCCCATCTCCTCCCCTCGCCCAGCAGGTGTAGCTGTACGTGATCAGGGAGAGTCGGGCTGACGATGTGCAGCCCATGCAGCTCATCAACTAAGACAATATTGGTCCTACACGGCTCCACTTGCTGTAGGCTACGGATGCCCTTTAGAACCAATACTGTTACTGCTTCAGTAAGTGATGCGACGCAGGAGCCGGGGGCCTGGATGATGCACATAGTCAGCCAGGATCAGTTTCTCAGACCATGTACAGTTACTCTGCTGGACACCAGATCCAGGAAAACAAGCAAATCAAAAACGTGGCTCGGTGGTCCAGTCTGGGTGGCACGGCCTCCTCGATGTTTGTCCAGTGCGCATGCGCACGAGGGAGCCGGCTCCTTCGTGCGCATGCGTGAGACCCTCTACGACCGACAGCGCCGGTCGTAGCGGGTCTCTTTCCAAAGGGGGAGAGCTGTCGATGTTGATAGGAAGGCGGGCCGGGGGGGTGGCAGCCCAAATGGAGGCGTTCCCATGGGAACGCCTGCCGTTTGGGGGAGGTCCCACTGACATCACTAGTGATGTCAGTGGAGAGCTTCCGGCTCTGACAGAGCCAGAAGCTCTCCGGGGCTTACGACAAGTGAGACCCTACCCTAGGGTCTCGTCGTAAGCCCCGATGGTCACGATGGTCTAAGACCATCGCGACCATCACCCTAGCGGTCGTTAGAGCTGTGGGTATAAACCCACAGCCTAACGACCGAAACAGAGGTGGCCGGTCAGGATGCAAGCGGCCGCCCAGTTTCTGAGCGACCGCTTGCATCCTCCGACCGCCTCTGAATGAGAGCCTTACTACCTGGCCCAATATGCCCCTTATGTGTAGTCAGCAAATTAAATTTTTACAGCAGGCCAACTAGTAACACTGCAGTCTAAAAGCCCTGGCTAACTACGAGCAGCCTAGCAGGATTTCTCTAACCTAAGTTGTGGATATTTGACCATTCCCAGTAGTATACTGTAGTACTGTAGCTCTAAACTTTGTAAACAGTCTCATGAAGCCACAATTTTATGGGGAAAGCGCAGCACAAAGTGTTCTCTGGAGTGGCATTTAGGGGAGGGGCAATCCTGAGCATGCAATTGTAACAAGGAGACAGAGGGCCTCATTAAGAGGCGGTCGGAGGATGCAAGCGGTCGCTCAGAAACTGGGCGGCCGCTTGCATCCTGACCGCCCGCCTCTGTTGCGGTTGTTAGGCTGTGGGTTAACACCCACAGCTCTGACGACCGCTCCAGTGATAGTCGCCATCGTGGGCATGCTCTGTGGGGGGCCATCGACCCGGTCCGAGCGCATCGGCGCTAACGACCGGGTCTGAATGACCCCCAGAGTCCCAATAGCCATAGGCAGTGTTATGGTGCGTACACACTGGACAATCGACAACGATAACGGTATTGTTGTACGATCTCCCGAGGTGTGCTGGATGTTCGATATCGAACATCCAGCACACCATGAACCCACCAACGATGGCCAACGATCACGGGTCCCTATAGTAACCTGGTCGATATCGATCAGGTTGGCCTGCATGCACGGTCGATGGATGATATCGTTATTGCCCATACATGCTCGCGCATCGCAGGTCATTGGGCACTGAAAAATGCACAATATGAATGATAACGATATGATCAATATCAGTATCGTTCATAGCGTCCATTTTAATCGTACCATGTGTACACACCATAAGAGTGATCAGTTTCCCCGTAGTAGTATAAGACACAGCCATGAGTACTGCACAGTAACTGAGCTGATTTGCTGGTGTTCCAGACCTGAGCACTAGCGTCCTGCCGCCTTGGGCCCTGCCCTCCCATGGACGAGGGTGGGACTCTCAGACTTTGGGGCCCACTGGAGATTACCCCGGCCCCCCAAGTGGGCCACTCTAACCCTGCCTAACCCTAACCTCCCCCGCAGATGAGCGACCTTGTTGCAAGCATTGCATACAGATATATCAGACCATTCGCCGACCTTTTTAGACAGACCTCGTATGTATAATATATATATATATATATATATATATATATATAAACTAGGGGTGAGCGGGTTCGGATTTCTGAAATCCGAACCCCCCCGAGCCCCCCGATCCGAGGCAGATCCGAGTCAGGCTCGACTTTTCCCGCCTGACTCGGATCTGAAATCGAGGCAAAACGTCATCATCCCGCCTTCCGAGTCTCGCGAGTTTTGGAACCTATATAAGGTACCCGCGTCGGTGCCATTTTCTCACTCGGCTGTGGACAGTGAAGAGGGAGGGTGGGAGTTAGGGCTGGCTGGGCTGTGTAGTGTAGTGTAGTGTAGTGTAGTGCAGAGTAGTGTTGTGCTGTGCTGTGCTGCGCTGTGCTGCTGTTGTCCACTACTTCAAAGTCCATAGGGGCTGGCTGTGTTGTGCTGTGCTGCTGTTGTCAATAGGGGCTGTGTCCACTACTTCAAAGTCCATAGGGCTGGCTGGACTGTGTTGTGCAGTCAGTTCTCCATAGGGGCTGTGTCCACTCCAAAGTCCTGTGCAGTGTCCCAGTCCTAAAGGGGTGCTGTAGTGTTGTCCAGGGGGTGCTCTGTCCATCAGGGGTGCTCCCCCCAAGTGCTAAAAAAATAATATTTTTTGTGTGTTTGTGAATTGTGTGCGCAGTAGCCGCACGTGCATCAACAAAGTAGTGCCAAGCGTGCGCCTGTGTCATAAGTAAAGGGCCAGCTGGCTTGACCGTTAAAGGGTGCTGTAACCCCCAAAGTACACACCAGTCCAAACAAAAAAAAAAATTATTTTCTGTGTTTGTGAATTGTGTGCGCAGTAGCCGCACGTGCATCAACAAAGTAGTGCCAAGCGTGCGCCTGTGTCATAAGTAAAGGGCCGGCTGGCTTGACCGTTAAAGGGTGCTGTAACCCCCAAAGTACACTCCAGTCCAAACCCAAAAAAAAATTATTTTCTGTGTTTGTGAATTGTGTGCGCAGTAGCCGCACGTGCATCAACAAAGTAGTGCCAAGCGTGCGCCTGTGTCATAAGTAAAGGGCCGGCTGGCTTGACCGTTAAAGGGTGCTGTAACCCCCAAAGTACACTCCAGTCCAAACCAAAAAAAAAATTATTTTCTGTGTTTGTGAATTGTGTGCGCAGTAGCCGCACGTGCATCAACAAAGTAGTGCCAAGCGTGCGCCTGTGTCATAAGTAAAGGGCCGGCTGGCTTGACCGTTAAAGGGTGCTGTAACCCCCAAAGTACACTCCAGTCCAAACCAAAAAAATTATTTTCTGTGTTTGTGAATTGTGTGCGCAGTAGCCGCACGTGCATCAACAAAGTAGTGCCAAGCGTGCGCCTGTGTCATAAGTAAAGGGCCGGCTGGCTTGACCGTTAAAGGGTGCTGTAACCCCCAAAGTACACTCCAGTCCAAACCAAAAAAATATATATTTTCTGTGTTTGTGAATTGTGTGCGCAGTAGCCGCACGTGCATCAACAAAGTAGTGCCAAGCGTGCGCCTGTGTCATAAGTAAAGGGCCGGCTGGCTTGACCATTAAAGGGTGCTGTAACCCCCAAAGTACACTCCAGTCCAAACCCCCCAAAAAATTATTTTCTGTGTTTGTGAATTGTGTGCGCAGTAGCCGCACGTGCATCAACAATGGAGCAGTGCCAAGCGTGCGCCTGTGTCCCATAAGTAAAGAGCCGGCTGGCTCATTTCTTAAAGGCTGGTGTAACCCACAAAGTGCACTACTCTCCAGCAAAAATAAAGAAATATTTTCTGTGTTTAGCCGCACGTATATATCAAATCGATATAACATAAATGGAGGACCAAACTTTCTCCGATAAAAATAAAATAGAGAAAGATCAAGAACCACTTCCTCCTAGTGCTGAAGCTGCTGCCACTAGTCATGACATATACGATAACATGCCATCAACGTCGTCTGCCAAGGCCGATGCCCAATGTCATAATAGAGGGCACATACAATCCCAAATGACAAAGTTCAGGAAAATGACCTTGAAAAAAACATTTAAATCAGCTGAAGAGAAACGTAAACTTGCCAATATGCCATTTACGACACGGAGTGGCAAGGAACGGCTATGGTTGATCCCTAGTATGTTCATGACTAGTGGTTCAGCTTCACATGACGATGGAAGCCCTCCTCCCACTAAAAAAATCAAAAGAGTTAAGCTGGCAAAAGCACAGCGAAGAACTGTGCTTTCTAAGAAGATATCACAAATCCCCAAGGAGAGTCCAAGTGTGGTGGTGGTTGCGATGCCTGACCTTCCCAGCACTGGACGGGAAGAGGTGGCTCTTTCCACCATTTGCACGCCCCCTGCAAGTGCTGAAAGGAGCACCCACAGTCCACTTGCTGATATGCAAATTGAAGATGTCACTGTTGAAGTACAACAGGATGAGGATACTGGTGTAGCTGGCGCTGAGGAGGAAGTTGGCGAGGAGGATTCTGATGGTGATGTGGTTTGTTTAAATCAGGCTCCGGGGGAGACAGTTGTTGTCCGTGGGATGAAAAAGCCCATCACGGTCATGCCTGGGCAGAAGACCAAACATTCCACCTCTTTGGTCTGGCAATATTTCTATCCAAATCCGGACAACAACTGTCTTGCCATATGTACCTTATGTAAAGGTGGAATAAGCAGGGGTAGGGACGTTAACCACCTAGGAACATCCTCCTTTATACGGCACCTGCAGCGCGTTCATAATATGTTACTGTCAAGTTCAGAAACTTTGGCTAAGACCGTAAGCAGTCCAGGGACACCTAAATCCCGTTGTCCTGTTGTATCCAAGCGCCTGCAAACCACACCGTCAACTCCCTCCTCGTCAATTTCCTCCTTAGTCAGGATCGGAAGTAGTCCTGCAGGCCATGTCACTGGCATGACTGACTCTCCTATCCCGGATTCCTCCGGAGGATCCTGCATTGCTACGCCTCCTGCTGCCACTGCTGCTGTTGCTGCTGCTGGGAGTCGTTCATCATCCCAGAGAGGAAGTAGGAACACCACTACTTTTACTAAACAATTGACCCTCCAACAGTCCTTAGCGAGGAGGATGAAGTACGACAGCAGTCATCCTGAAGCAAAACGTATAACTGAGGCCTTGACTGCTATGTTGGTGTTAGACGTGCGTCCGGTATCCGCCATTACTGCAGTGGGATTTAGACAATTGCTGGAGGTAGTGTGTCCCCGGTTCCAAATCCCGTGTAGAATCCACTTCACTAGGCAGGCGATACCGAGACTGTACAGAAACGTCAGAAAAAGTGTCCTCAGTGTCCTGAAAAATGCCGTTATACCCAATGTCCACTTAACCACGGACATGTGGACAAGTGGAACAGGACAGACTAAGGACTATATGACTGTGACAGCCCACTGGGTAGATGTATCACCTTATGCAGCAACAGCAGCAGCGTCACCAGTCGCAGCATCTCAGAAACGCCAGCTCGTTCCAAGGCAGGCTACGCTGTGTATCACCGGTTTCAGTAAGAGGCACACCGCCGACAACCTCTTAGAGAAACTGAGGGAAATCATCGCCCAGTGGCTTACCCCACTTAGACTCTCCTGGGGATTTGTGATATCTGACAACGCCACCAATATTGTGCGGGCATTACATCTGGGCAAATTCCAGCTCGTCTCATGTTTTGCTCACACAATAAACTTGGTGGTGCAGAATTTTCTGAAAAGCGACAGGGGCGTGCAGGAGACGCTTTGGGTGGCCCGAAAAATTTCTGGCCACTTTCGCCATTCAGCGACTGCGTGCCGAAGACTGGAGCGCCAGCAAACACTCTTGAACCTGCCCCGCCATCACCTGAAGCAAGAGGTTGTGACGCGGTGGAACTCAACCCTCTATATGCTTCAGAGGATGGAGGAGCAGCAAAAGGCCATTCAAGCCTATACATCCACCTATGACATAGGCAAAGGAGGGAGTATGCACCTGACTCAAGCGCAGTGGAGAATGATTTCCGTTTCATGCAAGGTTCTCCAGCCCTTTGAACTTGCCACATGTGAAGTCAGTTCAGACACTGCCAGCTTGAGTCAGGTCATTCCCCTCATCAGGCTTTTGCAGAAGCAGCTGGAGAAAGTGAAGGAGGAGCTAAGATGGAGCGATTCCGCTCGCATGTGGGACTTGTGGATGAAGCCCTTCATTCGCTTTGCCAGTATTCCAGGGTGGTCAATCTGTTGAAATCAGACCACTACATTTTGGCCACCGTGCTCGATCCTAGGTTTAAAGCCTATGTGGTGTCTCTCTTTCCGGCCGACACAAGCCTGCAGAGGTGCAAAGACCTGCTGGTGAACACACTGTCAGCTGAAGCGGAACGTGACACGTCAACAGCTCCTTCTTCATTTTCTCCCGCAACTGGGGCTGCCAGGAAAAAACTTAGGTATCCTAAGCAACCCGCTGGCGGTGATGCAGGGCAGGCAGGACCAAGTTTGGACATCTGGTCCGGACTGAAGGACCTGGCAACAATTTCTGACATGTCTACTGTCACTGCATATGATACTGTCACCATTGACAGAATGGTGGAGGATTACATCGGTGACAGCATCCAAGTAGGCATGTCAGACAGTCCATACCTGTACTGGCAGGAAAAAGAGGCAATTTGGAGGCCCCTGTACAAACTGGCTCTATTTTACCTGAGTTGCCCCCCCTCCAGTGTGTACTCCGAAAGAGTGTTTAGTGCAGCCGGGAACCTTGTCAGCGAAAGGCGTAGGAGGTTGCTTCCACAGAATGTGGAGAAGATGATGTTCATCAAAATGAATTATCAGCTCTTCCAGGGAGACCAGCCTCCAGAACGTACAGAGGGACCTGTGGTGGTGGATTCAAGTGGGGACGAGTTAATACTTTGTGAGGATGAGGATGTACACACTGAAGAGGGTGAGGAATCGGTGGATGAGGAGGATGAGGATGACATCTTGCGTCCGTAGAGCCAGTTTGTGCAGGGACAGATTAATTGCCAGCTTGTTTTGTGGGGGCCCAAATGAACCAATCATTTCAGCCACAGTTGTGTGGCAGACCCTGGCGCTGAAATGATTGGTTTGTTAAAGTGTGCATGTCCTGTTTATACAACATAAGGGTGGGTGGGAGGGCCCAAGGACAATTCCATCTTGCACCTCTTTTTTTTCTTTGCATTATGTACAGTTTGGGGCCTAGTTTTTCAAACTGCCATCCTGTCTGCCACTGCAGTATCACGCCTAGATGGGTCACGTGTTTGTGCCGCCCACTCGTGTCGCTTAGCATAGTCATCCAGTTACCTCGGTGCAACCTTTTGGACATAAAAACACTATTGTGAGGTGTGAGGTGTTCAGAATAGACTGGAAATGAGTGGAAATTAAGGTTATTGAGGTTAATAATAGCATAGGAGCAGAAAAACCTACAAATTCTGTGATTTTAGCTGTTTTTATGCTTTTTTTCAAAAAAATACAGATCCAAAACACAAAACCCAGAACCCAAAACACGGAAGGGTGGTTTTGGTAAAACCAATCCAGATCCAAAACACGAAGAAAGATCCAGATCCAAAACCAAAACACAAAACACGAAAAGTGGCCGGTGCACACCCCTAATATAAACGTGCAAAGAAATTAATATTTTCAGTCTCATTAATCACCCATTGCACTTCAAAAGATAAAAACTAGTCAGTCTTTGGTTGGTCTGCATATGCACATATAAGGTGCAAGAGGGAAGTCTTTTGCATATGAGAAACAATGTAGAGCTGGCCATTGGGACTCCTTTGGACAGCAGGATTTCACTGTCCCATACTTTTCCATGATGATTCTTTTCTTATTGTCGTTAAACACAGCAAATGGGGGCTTTTCTCTAACATGAATAACTCGGCCCCTCCATAATTAGGGGTCATTCCCTTCCATGATCACCATGCCTGACTGGTCAAAATGCATCTTAAAACAAACTACCTTTCATTTTGAGAAAAACTTGGTGCAGTAGCTTTTGCAAAGTATTTCGGCATGAATAAATATATATATGTGTGGATAAGAGAAATGATTAATGACCCCTAGATCACCGGGCACTTTGCAAGTGGTAGATGTGCAGTCAGTGTGCTCTGCTGATGGCACAGCTGGTAAAGTGTAGATCAAAAATACAGTGTGAAACCTTTGGGCGAAAACAAATCACATTATGCGCTCCAGGAGCTGCTCTAGCATCCGATTTTACCAGGGTTTATTTCACAGCCACAGCTTGTTTTAAACCGCCCCAAGATAACGACAGGGGTTTAATTTCCCTGGGACCCATGCTGTTCAGGATTATCTCTCTCCGCTGCCTCTCTAACAGCTAATTGTTCCACCGTCAATAGCACAACAATTTTGAAAATAAATGCTGCATCCAGAGCATGGTTTTGTCGGTATTGTTCACGCATTATAAGCTTGTCATGTATCGAGAACACTGACCGATCAGTATCTTTGCCAATATGTGACCCACTGTACTATGATGATACACTATATATTTCCTCATTCTCCAGACTTTGGCAGCAGAACAAATAGCTGTGAGAAGAGCGTCATTGGTGGGGCCAAATGACAGCAATCTTAGGCTTATTGCATTCAATATAAAATTGGTAAGGATAGGAACTCCCTGCATATTAAATTGAGCATGTCGAGGTCACCATATGGCACTATTTATTGCTTTAGGCAAGGCTCCATTCAATTCAATTAATACAGTCTTGCTCAGTGCATCAAACAAGGAAAACTTCATGTGATTCAAAAAGGCAGAAAACGAATGAAGAAAGTGCTAGTGTGAGCAGTCTCATACACCGTTTACACGGACACTAAACAATTTACCTGCAAATACAACACTTCTCTCTTATAACATCAATTCAGTCATTGTGGTTAAAAGATACATGGGGAAAACAGGGGCAGGATGTTATCATATTATGGAGATGGGTCTTCCTGTAATACCCCTTTTCCACTGACTTGACAATCCCGGGTTATTGCACAGTTACGGGATTTTTGTCAGTGGAAACGTCTCCACCTGGGTCCAGTCACCCGGGAACAGTGCCAGATTAAGGTCCACATGGCCCTGGAGCTGAAATTTATTAAGGGCCTATTGCATGCCTCTATAGGGGGTGTCACTAGTGATATGAGGAAAGTGACCAGTGCTAGGCAGTGCAGGAGTGCTTGTGAAGACTTCCGCTCAGGGCCTGACCAAATTAGTGCCCTAGGTAAAATTTTATCTTGTGAAGAAATAGAAGCAGCGTTGCATCCCACACTGTGTGCTTCCCTGTTCCCCCTCCATACCCCACATTGTGGGCTCCCCTGTCCCCCCACATTCCATGCTGTGTGCTCTCTTGTCTCCCCTCCACATTCCACAGTGTGTACTTCCCTATTCCCCCACATCACATACTGCATGCTCTTCTGTTCCCCCTCCACATCCCATGCTGTGTGCTCCTCTATCCCCCCACATCCCATGCTGTGTGCTACCCTGTTCCCCTATCCACAAACACATCCCACACTGTGTGCTCCCCTCCTTCCCCCTGGTGATACCTCTTCCCCCTCCTCCACTTTGATCATCCCACATGCCCCTCCTTCTCTACCAATGGCCACAACACCCCAGGCTGCAGTCAACTTCTTCATTGACTCAGAGTCCTGCTCACTAACAGCTGGCTTCTCTGAGTCTGACCGGGGACTGCAGTGCTGGTGGCTGCTTCTTTCTCAGTTGGGCACTGTGATGGGGATGGGGCTACCTGATGACTCCTCTGATCTTGAGGATTCGAGGAATCTAAAGTAACACAGTTCCTCGGATCACTGGCTGTGATGTCCAAGGAGTCATCGATTATGCTCGGGAGTCAAACCCCAGGCAGACGAGCAGAGAGGTGTTTGATGTCGGCCTGATGGGGAATGAATGGCAGGACCTCGGACAGCTGCTGGCAGTTTTAGGAATATTTTTTTTCCTGTCTCTTGCAGATCCAGGATTCTGTGGGCCTATTTACATGGGGGGGCCTGAAGCTGCAGCTCCATTTGCCCCATTGTTAATCCGGCCCTTCCCGGGAATCCTTCCCAGGTACCTAGCAGGCTTTTACATGGGAAGGACCCAGGTGAGCTGCAGTGTAACATGTAACCTGGGTCGTCAGAGAGCCACATTCCGGCATAAGGAGTTGATGTCATCTCCAAGCACCAGCACTGCACCCATGTGCAGTGTGAATGGCGCTGATCCAGGAATAACCTGGATTGGCACCGCGGTGGACAAGGGGTCAGTCCCATGTCAGACCCGGGACCTTGGTGTTAAAGTGGTATAAATCAGTACCTTCTTCTAACATGACACAGCCAATAGAAAATATCTAAATTAATTTCAATTATTTTTGAAAAAATCTCCTATAATAAAGGTTTACATCTGTATAAGACTAAACATTGATGACATGCCTACATTACTGTACAAAAGATATGATACAGTGCAGCTGGTCTTTATCTTGTAAAACCTATGATGTGAAGTTGCAAACATTAAAGTCCAGGGCTGTTTGCAGTCATAACACATTGGATTCTCTTACCACTAGTGTGTGACCATCCACAGCCAGGGTCATCTTAACGTATAGGCTCACTGGGCAGCAGCCCAAGGCCCCATAAATTTCACACAATCAGAACGACCAGGCACCATTTTCTACCTACCTCCCAGCCTGCAGCCACAGAGCTACATTAAGTTGGAAGAAAAATCCCCCCAGGCCCCCCTCTCTCAGGAGCACCCTCATACTTTAAGCACAGCTGTAGTGCAGAGCAGGAACTGTACTGTAAGCTGGAGAAGAGAAGAGATGAGGGAGGTGGAGTCCATAATCCCTGCTTTTTTACTTCATTTTTTTTTATGTTTAAACATGTTGAAATTACCAATAAATGTAAAGACTTTATTTTATGTTTTATTTAATGTAAAGACCTATTTTATGTTTAAACATGTTGAAATTACCAATAAATGTAAAGACTTTATTTTATGTTTTATTTTATGTAAAGACTTATTTTATGTTTAAACATGTTGAAATTACCAATAAATGTAAAGACTTAATTTTATTGACCGTTTCAATTTTATTTCGTGAATGGGTTGGTAGGGGCCCCAATGCATTGCTTTGCACATGACCTACAATGCTGTTAGGACAGTCCTGTTCACATGCCGCACTGCAAGTATACAGCAGACAAGATTCATGGTATTTCCAATATTTCATTTTGCCAAGGTATGTGAAATGAAACCTCTCCTTATTTGTCCAGTTACATTTGTTGCATCTGCAGCCTGAATTATGGTTTTTCTACCACCAAGAATCTTTAACACACAGAATGTATTTACTCATAGGGGTATATTTACTAAACTGCGGTTTAGAAGTGGAGATGATTGGTTGCTATGGGCAACATCTGGACTTCTAAAAACCCGCACTTTAGTAAAAATACCCTATAATGTGAACTCCCAATTAATCTGAATTTTCTGGCCGAGGTGAAATAGGATCCACACACAGTATTAAATGAGCATCCAGAAGCACTGCTGCACAGTCAAGGTGTTTTGTTGCGTGTGTACTTGCTTTTACTTTTTAAAAATTCTTTGAATGTATGTGTTACAAAGCTCTTACTACGAAGGGTAATACCATATTTCAGGGGTGTTTTGGCTTTTGGTCAAAAAATATTGTTTAAAATATTTGCCCATTGAAGGCTTTCTCATAGCTCCAGCTCATAATACAATATTAAAAATAATAAAATTATATTTATAGAACTATTGAAAAATAAATAAGTTTTTTTTAAAAAGTCTGCTTAGAAAAAAGTAGCAATTTCCCTCTCAGTCCACATTTCCCATCCGATTTATAGTATTATGTTTTCTTTACTTCTTTAAAAATAACAAAATACCATTAGTGCAAATGCTCACAATTGTGGCTAAAGCTTGCAGAAATCAGGTATTACTGCTAAACAAGCAATTCTGCAAAAGTGCAAAGTTCCAACCATACAATATTTGAATCTGCATTTGCTTTGCCGAACCGCAGAATGCCATATAAACTGCATTTGTAAATTCACATTTTGGAAAATGTATAGTATTTGAACAGAGCTGGGACAATGACAGATATTAATTCTGCTGTATGGTAGGAGTAGGACTCGAAACATATTAGGGTCAAATTTTGCTTGCGAAACATGCAAAATGTTGCAGCCTAATGTGGAATGAGGAGAATATTTTTCATTAAGCTCTACTAAGAAATACACAAAACTGTCCCAATAGCACATTTCCTGGTTTCATTTACAGTCGTGCAAACATGTAGAATTGCAGAGCAAATACTATTTTGTGATGTTGTGCACCTGGACCAATAGAGTGTTATCCTGGTAAATTAATGGATTTTGGATTATGATTTTGGAATTGCAGGGTTTCAAAAGTTTACACTTTCTTGGGAAAAGCTCAGCAGATTCTAAGGGTAAATTTACTAAGAATCATGTTTGGACGAGATTAAACTCAAATAGGTTCCCACAAACACGCTTGAGTTTTCCCAGACCAAACTCGCAAATTTACCAAGAAGTGAGTTTTGCAAAATCGTGTTTTTCGATGGTGACTGCAAACGTGTTTTGTCGTGTGAGTTTTAGGCAAAACATTCATGAGAATAGTTGTGTTTATAAAACACGTGTGAGAATGGATGTGTTTATAAAACGCACAGGAGAATAGTTGTGTTTATAAAACACACAGGAGAATTGTTGTGTTTAGAAAACACACAGGAGAATGGTTGTGTTTAGAAACCACACAGGAGAATGTACACATCATCCTGATTGAAGCAGTAACATCATGTGCACACTGCCTAAGCATATAAAAACACCACAAACAGCCCAACCTTTGAGGGTTTTGTTGGTTGGAGATTGTAGAGGGAAAGTGAGGAGTGTGTTTAGTGGTGTAGGAGAGTTTTTGGCCACTGGAATAGTTTGCTGGTTGGTATGTGGAAATTGTTTTGTGCTTATTTATTGTCTTGTCATATATCTGTCTAATTTTTCTGTCTTTCTTGAATGTGTTTTTCTTTTGTCCTGTCAGTGTGTTTTGTGTGTGTGGCATGTGTGTGGGTAGTAGGAAAGGAGGTTTGTTTTATTTTGTCTCTTTTTCTGTGTACTTGCATTTGTATAGGGAGGGTGAAAGTAATATGTCCAGGGCAGTGAGAGGCAGGGAGAGAGTGAGGTGGAGGAGGTTGCATCTCAAGAGGCCCTATAGGGCAGTACAGGCGACAGTGATGAGGCACCCAGGCTGAGGGGCAGGACCAAGATGGGGCCCAATGTGAAATTTTCTGCAGAACTGAACATGGTCCTTGTGCAGGAGGTCATGAAATCCCAGCCACATGCAATGAATACCAATGGTAGTATATATTGCCATTTTTGCTTCACACAAATCAATGCAGCTGATTTAGCACCTTTAAAAAACGTCATAATTGTTTTCCCACTAATTGCAACTTGAAACACCTGTGAACACATGCAAACACATCCAAACTCACGCAAACACTCACCTCAGGAGGTCATCTATTTGAACAGTCTATTTTGTTGAGAGTTTGGTAATTTCTAATGCGAGTTTCAAAACTCTATTCTTGGTAAATTTGCGAGTTGTATGGTTTCCTATGGAAAGTACTTGTGAGTTTGGCCCATGGTGTATACGGTCGTGTTTTGTAAACTCATGCGAGTTTTGATGTCTGTTTCCTGCGAGTTCACATGTGTGCCCTTAGTAAATTTGCGAGTCGGAAAGACAGGCTAAACTCGATTAAGACTGCAAACTCGCCCAATCACAATTCTTAGTAAATTTACCCCTAGGCATTGCCTGCTAAGGGGGTGATTCAGCTTCGGACGAAATTGGAAAGATGCATGCAGGCAGCTTTGCAATTCCGTCCTTGCTAATATGCTAATGCAGCAAGAGGTGTATGATGCCCCCTGCAGCATTTGCGATACCAGCACTGTGACTGAGGTTGCAGGCTGGGATCAGGTGGACGGCACCGGGCCTCCACCCAGCTGAGTAAACGGGAAGCAATCGGGAAGCCGACTGCCTATATACCGGCAGCCGGCTTCCCGACTGTCTTATCCCGGCAAGGGTGAAATGCCGGGCGTCTAGATGTAGACGCCCGCATTTCCCCGATGCCGGGAGACCGGCGCCTGGCATCACGATTGTAGTGATGCTGGGCACCGCGAGTGGACAGCCGTGGGTGGGGAGGGTTAGGTTTAGGGCTCCCGGGGGGGACTTAGGGTTAGGCACCCCCCCAGGAGGGTTAGGGTTAGGCTAGGGGGAGGGAGGGTTAGGCACCCCGGGGGGACTTAGGGTTAGGCACCCCCCGGGGGACTTAGGTTTAGGTAGCAGGGAAGGGGGTGGTTAGGGTTAGGCACTTAGAGGGGGATTAGGGTTAGGCACTTGGGGGGAAGTTAGGGTTAGGCGCCCCTAAGGAGGGTTAGGGTTAGGGGGGTTAGGTTAGGTTAGTGGATACTTACCTATCCACAATCGGGATTTCCAGCGCTGTCGGGCTTCCGCTGTGTCGCACTCTGCTCCTGTCGGGCTGCCGCTGACGGGAATACCCATTCCGATTAAACTGAGGCTTACTCAGGCTGGCCGGCTTGCGAGGCCAGGATACTGCATCTGTAGACACAGTCCCTGGCCTTGCCACTGCCGGAAAACGGGGCCGAAGCACCCCCATACCGCCCCTTAAATATCTCTGCCTGTCAAACAGGCAGAGGCATAGAAGGGTCAGCTTGCGATCAGGCAGGACCCATTTTGCACATTCGCAGAATGGGTTTCTGCGCACACGATAACCGGGAATCTGCTTTCAGCATTGCACAGGTATTCTGTGCCCAGGTTTATATACGAGTATTTAATCTCCTATATTAATTTCTGTTGTTATTTTATTCTGCACATCTATGTATGTATATCTATGTATGTATAACTAAGTATCAGCCTCTTGTATGCTTCCAGCTTAGCATAACAACAACAATATGGATTTAATATTTTAGAATTGAAATCTTCAGAAAAGGAAATTTATTTAATCAACAGTAAACATATATATGTATATATTTGTTTTACCATTGATCAGAAGTGTTACATAATTTCATCCTTGTTGCAGAAGCAAGATAGAGGTTGGTGCTCCCCCACAAGCAGTGGGAGGGGGGCAGAGACACAGATGGGAAGGTGGGCAGAGGCACATATGGAGAGTGGACATAGGCAGGGGTTAAAGTGGGCCTGCATGGGACGGAACTGCATTCCGTCACTTCTATTTGGAGACGGAACCAGTTCCACCTCCTCCGACCCACCTTAGCCTGGCGCCGCAGGAAGGCTCCATTTGCTGGGTGCCCGCTGAGATTTTGTTACCAGCGGGCGCCCGGCTCCCTCCCCGCAGCGGCAGCAGGAGGCTGGAGCTCACTCTTGAGCTCCGGCTTCCGGCTCCGCTCCCCCCATGGGCACTATGGGAGAGACGTCATGATGTCTTTCTCATAGTTCAGAGGACTCGGAGCAGCCGAGAAACAGTCGAGAAGCTGATGGATGGAATCCCGACCGCTGGCTTCCCGACTGTATAATCCCGGCAAGGGTTAAATGACAGGCGTCGAAATCCCGACGCCTGCCATTTTCCCTATGCCAGGAGCCCGACACCACGGGGGGGGGAGGGTTAGGTTTAGGGTTCCTGGGCGGGACTTAGGGTTAGGCACCCCAATGGGAGGTAAGCTTTAGGCTAGGGGAAGGGGGGGTTAGGGTTAGGCACCCCCGGGGGGAGGTTAGGGTTAGGCATCCCCCAGGGGACTTAGGTTTAGGCGGCGTGGAAGGTGGGGTTAGGTTTAGGCACTTAGAGGGGGATTAGGGTTAGGCACTTAGGGGGGAGGTTAGGCACCCTAAGGGAGGGTTAGGGTTAGCTAGTAGAATAGGTTAGAGAATACTTACCTGGGGACGATCAGGATTTTCAGTGATGCCGGGATGACGCTGTTGGGATTTGAACCGCCAGCCATGCGGCCAGTGGTAAATCATATTGAATCCGAGCAGCCAGGCGGACTGGAGACACGCAGGAGCTGGGCTTAAGGTAAGTATTTTTTTTTTGTGCAAGCGGCACTTTAGGGAGCTTAACTTCTGGGGGCACTACTACTGGGGGCATTACTCAGGGAGCATTACTATTGGGGGCATTACTATTGGGGGCATTACTACAGGGGGCATTACTATTGGGGGCACTACTATAGGGAGCATTACTACTGGGAGCATTACTACAAGGGGCATCACTCCTGGGGGCACTGCATAAGGGGCACTACCACTACTGTGGGCTCTGCATAATTGGCACCACTACTGGGGGCACTGAATAAGGGGCAACACTACTGGTGGAGCTGCATAAGGGGCACCACTACTGGAGGCACCACTACTGATTTGCTGCTGTGATCATCTGCAGTTTGCTGCTTTGATCATCTGTGCTGCTGTAAGGTTCCTGGTCAGCCAAGGTAACCAGGCCCCTTCCATGTGTATAACCTGTAGTACCACCAGTATATCCTGAGGAGGGCCTTGCCCCGAGGTGCCCCTTCCCGGCTGCTACTCAGAGCTGTACTAATATATCTGTACAAATTAGAGAATGAAAATATGACTGCCTTCTAGTTTTCACAAAAAAATTCTAATTTAATTTCTGCTCACAACTTTGCTGATATATATGTCCATCTGTTTGCACTGTTTTTTGTGGCTATTTTTTTTACAATATTCAGAAGTATACACTGGGCTTCACTGATGAAAGTTATAGCACAGTATGAGTTCATCATCTAGACTATTCAGCAAAGAATTAGCCATCATATAGCATTATTATACAGCATTATCCAGTCCTCAAATCAAATGCTAATTTTAGCACACTCAGCATACAGCACCACCAGGAGCCTCTGATTGATGTGTTTATCCTATAAATGGGGCATTTGCTACAAAATAGTTGCATAATGTCATAAAATGGTTTTACACAGCGAGTCCACACTTTGCAGCTTCGAAAATGACCCTTATTGGCTGATCTAGTAAAGCCAGTGTGTAAAAGCAAAGGCTTTATGGCTGTCTAGTATCACAAACAGATCTTAGTGTAGTACAAAGCCCAGTGATTGATGCTGCATCGCAGTACAGTTTGCTCTGTCCTATAAGGTCAGTAGAATCTGTTTTTCCTCTGTCATTTTACATGGGAGAAAATCTAAAATAAAAATACATCTACTGTATTATAGGGCGGGTGCAAGTACTCACAGATGATGAATGTCAATTCAGATGCGGCCTCAACTTGAGATGTGTGTAGCACTGCATATGTACGAAAATAGTAATACACTCTTTTTCCGTGCATGTTTCTTTATAGTAATCTATGTACATTTTTTTATTTCCTACTCTGCATCAGGCCCAAAGAATGCAATAGCAATAATGCAGTAAATGCAACTGATCTTATTGGTGTCAGGGCATTTACATTCTTTTTCTAAAGAACACTGAAACTATAGCATAAAAGTCTGCAGCTTGTGGAGGAGGGGCATCAACCTCCTCGTACAATTTAAAACAGAGAGAAGGGTATAGAGATATATATTTGGGGGACCCTGGTAGATCTAGTTAACATGTAATGTAACAATACATTTTTAATTATAGTTTTTTAAGTCACTCCAATACTTAAAACGTAGATTTGGGTGACATTTTCCCTCAACCCATTAAATGCTAAGGACAAATACTGCTAATTTTCACATTCAAATGAAAATGGAATTAAAATATCGTGTTGAGTGAAAACAACAGCTAAGATATTTCAACAGTAACCATTATTTTGTATTTGGGAATATTTTTGACCCCCCCCCCATGATGTTAGAGTATAATTTATGTAATCCTCCTCATTCCTTTTAAAACAAAACTGTTATCCAGTCCTGGATTTTAGAACCACTGATCTTACTGATATACAAGAACCTAGAGCTTATTATTAAGATGTGTTGCCACTGGCGATTGCAGAGTGCAAGCAGAATTTGGGCTCTGCATTTTAAAATCTGCAATTCTCAGTGGTACAATAAACTTTCTAATCCAACTCCAGTGAGGAGGTTACTCCCAATATAAGTGAGAATCCCTTAATATGTTACAAAGTTTAACAGGCAATTAAATATAGAGCTTAGGCTATTATCTCCTCCCTCCTTCAAATCAATCATACCTCCCAATTAAATGTGCTAGCAGAAATAATAGAGAAAATGTCAGTTAAAATAATGTTTGGGCAGTATGAATGAGAATAAATGCAAAGGACCATTGATGCTTAATGCTTTAATCTTATATGCTCCCACCTCTGTCACACCACTCATCATTACACTCTTTCTCTCTTTCCCATAAAACTTTGCAATTTTTTTTTAGCTAGCAATTTCATTAAAATCTATGATAATTATATCATTATAACACCTCTTTATGTAACCGTGGAAGAAAGCCTGGCTCCTTAGCCTCCTGCTCCAGAAGTAACGAGGGTGTACAGGGTGTTCAAAATGACTTCTCTTTTTTTTTCACTGAATTTTAATGATGGTGCGTGACACCTGTCCATAGACACGAGAAAGGTTGACCCTTCTTATCTCTTCCAAAAGATGTTTTGCATTTTCATGTTGCTTCCCACGAAACAGGACCTTGCAAACACCTGTTCCTGATTTTCTTAATGTATATTCATGAGCACAGTATGATATGCTGAATGGAAAAACCTTGGGAAAGCTTTCAAGCATCCATATGTATTCTGCAATTAAAAAAAATGAATGGTTCGTTAAGAGCGTGTGAAAAAGCGAGAGACCAGCCGAGTGTGTGTGTTCTGTATCTGTACGTATGACACTGTGCATCTGTAATTCCACCATAAATGGCATGCAGAAAGGAATTAGTAGGGAATGTATTCAAGATCATCCCTCTTCTCCTAGGACAAAATGACAATAGCGGCTAGGAATATACAAACACTATATGGGAGAGCAGGTAGGCAAACAGAAATGAATATACTATGAAATGGTGCATTTTAGAACGCAAGATACAATAAAGGAGTTAATCTAAAAATATAAATCTGAAGCTTTATTATTTACATTGTAACACAACAAATCCATATATTCCTGTTCTACATGCAATCAGTGATGCCTGTCATAGCAAATAATAATTCTTAACACATTGGGTGTATAGAATTAGCATCATATATGATGTCAGAAGAATAATTACCAGTAAATCTAAAATGAACACCTTATTATAATGATGTCAATGTATTCTATAAAATAATATGCCCCCTACTGCATATAATGACTAGATCAAGTGACATAATAGTTCTATGACCTATATAGGGATATGGCCATGGTATTTCTTGGTGATTTGTAAGACCATATAATGTACAGTAGGGGGTACATTAACCCATGTATTATGTATGTGATATTATAATTGATGCTAGAATTTGTCATTTATTTTTATTATTTAGGAAGGATCTTGAATAGTTATAGCACTCATTAAGGCTACCTAGAATGATATACTAATGTTAGAGCCATGAAAAACAATTCTGCATTTTATGACGATAATGTATTCCATATACAGCTCTATGTGCACAGCTCTTCATATTTGCTCAGTGTGTAATTCTGATAACGACAGCACATTTGATCCTGCCTTTTATGCTTTTCTCTGTTAACAGAACGGAGAGAGTCTATCTTTAATCCGAGGATTGGGACACTGAAACTGAAAACATCAACGTGTTCTGTCTTACAGCTAAATGAAAGAGCCACTGGGGGCTGGACTGAGCACACATACTGTAATGTAAATAAGGATGTACGTGAACATTTGCATCTGAGATGAAAGGAATTGTGGTCTGTGGAGAAAAGAGAGAATTACGCTGCATTATACATTCACTTTACAGCTAGTAGGTCAGGCACCTTGAGTAAGAAAGCATGCAATCACATATCGGGGGCTATTTACCAAGGCAGATTTGGCTCCTTTCCTTGCATGACAATCTATTGCCTCCCAGTGCACAAAAATGATCCAGTAAATGTTACCAAAACCTTTCAAAAGATAGGAGCAGGGGCGAATCTATAATGGGTGCAGGGTGTGCGGTGCACACTTGTTCCTGGGTCCAGAGGAGGCATACACCGCACACCCTGCACCCATATTTTTTAATTCTTACCTCTGAGAAGTTACGTGTCGGCTGTAGCAGCACTGCACTAAATGCCTGGAAAATGGCTGCCACGGGCATTTTCCCAGTATTTTACACATGCGCAGTGGGGCAAGCGCCGGGAAAATATTGAAAATTACGGCCGCGCCATTTTCCCGGTGACCTGTGCATTTTCAGTAGACTCTGGGCACAGACTAGTGCCCAGAGTCTACTACTGTAGTCAGTGCAATGCCGACTGCCGGGAAGAGAGGGAGGGGCCCCAGACGGGGAATGCACACGGGGCCCCTCCTCTCTTAATATGCCACTTTATAGGACTGGAGGAATCTATAATGGTAGCAGCATGCTTGTTATCTTGTGGTTTATGCTTCTGCAGGGTTAGATGAGGCTCTTGGCCACGCTGGCAAAGCATCTGGGGTCACTGTTTCCTACCCTGGAATCACTGTTTCCTACTCCTTGGATCACTGTTTCCTACCCCTGGGATCACTGTTTCCTACCCCTGGGATCACTGTTTCCTACCTATGGAATCAGTTTCCTACCCCTGGAATCACTGTTTCCTACCCCTGGGATCACTGTTTCCTACCCCAGGGATCACTGTCTCCCACCTATGGAATCACAGTTTCTTACCCCGGGATCACTGTTTCCTACCCCTGGGATCACTGTTTCCTACCCATGGGATCACTGTTTCCTACCTATGGAATCACAGTTTCCTGCCCCTGGAATCACTGTTTCCTACCCCTGGGATCACTGTTTCCTACCTCTGGGATCTCTTGTTTCCTACCCCAGAGATCACTGTCTCCTACCTTTGGAATCACTGTCTCCTACCCCTGGGATCACTTTTTCCTACCCCTGGGATCACTGTTCCTAAGCATGGAATCACAGTTTCCTACCCCTGGAATCACTGTTTCCTACCCCAGGAATCACTGTTTCCTACCCCAGGGATCACTGTCTCCTACCTATGGAATCACAGTTTCCTACCCCTGGGATCACTGTTTCCTACACTTGGAACACTGTTTCCTACCCCAGGAATCACTGTTTCTTACCCCTTGCCTCACTGTTACCTACACGTTATATCACTGTTTCCTACACCTGGGATCACTGTTTCCTACCTCTGGAATCACAGTTTCCTACCCCTGGAATCACTGTTTCTTACCCCTGGGATCACTGTTTCCTACCTATGGAATCACAGTTTCCTACCCCTGGAATCACTGTTTCCTACCCCAGGGATCACTGTTTCCTACCTCTGGGATCTCTGGGCCTGATTCAGAGCTGGACGCTATTTGCGCTCCCTCGTTCAGAAAAAGGGGCCGGATATTTTAATAGAGCGCTCACTCTTTGCGGTCTGTTGACGCCTCTATGTCTGAGCGAGCGAACAAAATATGCGCTCACTATTTTGTAAAGACGCCCCCTGGCCGTTCGCATCATACGTCATCTCCGCTATTTATTAGATTAATCGAGTACATCGAAAGGCATCTGAACTGCTCGCTGTGCTTGTGGTTGGATTTTCCTACCGCACTCATGCGAACAGTTCAGGCTAAGAGACAACCAAGTGACGTGGCCGATGACGCTGCTTTGTTAATTATGCACACCCTTAAAACGCCCGTTTGACCGTTTGGCATGCCTGCGGTCGGATCTCCACTCCCCGTTTTCAATCACTTTCCCCTGTTACCACCCATAAACGCCTCATCCTGTCACTCAAATTAGCAGGCACTCGCTATTTTGTGAACACACGATTTCCGACCGCAATGACTGGTTGGCGCATGCGCATTACGACCCATACGCATGCGCAGATGTGCGAACATCGCTCGGAGCGAACGAGCGGCCGCTTACGAGTGGCTCTGAATCAGGCCCTCTGTTTCCTACCCCAGGGATCACTGTCTCCTACTTATGGAATCACTGTCTCCTACCCCTGGGATCACTTTTTCCTACCCCTGGGATCACTGTTCCTACCCATGGAATCACAGTTTCCTACCCCTGGAATCACTGTTTCCTACCCCAGGGATCACTGTCTCCCACCTATGGAATCATAGTTTCCTACCCCTGGGATCACTGTTTCCTACACTTGGGATCACTGTTTCCAAGACCAGGGACCACTGTTTCTTACCCCTTGCCTCAGTGTTACCTACACGTTATATCACTGTTTCCTACAACTGGGTTCATTGTTGCCTACACATGAGATCCTATACCTGGCATCACTGTTACCTGCACTAATAGAACTATTGGTGTGATTTTTGGTATGCACTATGGACTTGATGAGGTGGCCGTTCCAGAAAAGTAGGCAAGTATGGTCCAAACTCAAATCTAAATTGCAATGTAAAAATAAAGCTGTCCAGTATTTGTTAGCTATATACAAGAGCAGCCAGTATGTACCCCGCATACAAAAAAATATAAAGCAATGTTTTTGCACCCCTTGCAGTGCAACATGGTTTGTCCTGGTACACCGTTACTTGCACTTGCTTTACTCCCACTTCAGAATCAGGCCCTAAAAGCTAAGCCACGCTGTTATGATTGTTAGTACTATTCTTATGCTTTTTTTTTAAAGCTTAACATAAAACAGTGTTGTAAAGTGCAGAGATCATATATTTTATGTAGCAACATGATATAATTGAAAGCAGTCAGATTTTTCCTTCAAGCAAGTTTACAATCTAAGAAGGGTAGATAACACATGCACCAATAATTTACTATTTTTGTTATTGTTTATTTATATAGCGCCACCTAGTGTTTTAAAAATCAATATTACATTATTCACATCAGTACCTGCCCCTTTGGAGCTTACATCTTACAACATTTTAACTTAACTGAATAGGATCTATTACACAGATAAATAATAATGACAACATTTTTTTTAATAAGACTATACAATATTTTCTAAGTAACGCATTGCTAAATGCAATCATTTTAATAACGTATTGTAAAAAATAAATATAAGTGGAAGAAGGTGCTGCCGGCAGACCAAAGAGGCACTAGTAATGATTGTAACAGTGCTGCCTTTGGCCTTGTCTCCGAACTATTAAAGCTAGATTTCCTCACCATACCCGCATAATACCTCCTTTCGTAAATTGTATTAGTTTCATCTAAAAAACAAAACAAAATGTCACTACTGGGCACTGGCACCTGGCACATGTACGGATATGATGTGTATACTACCTTTTATTGTTGTCTTTAGGTTCTAATGCCATGAGGCGTGGGTGTAACTACCATAGGTCATACATGCCTATTTTTGAAAAAGCATTTAAGGGAGATTATGAAAGCAACACCTATGAGCGCGGTGGTAAAGTGGACATGTACTGCTACATCTGAGAGGCGTGCCATAAAATGACTTACATCCAAATGTAAATGACCCACAAAGTAGCAGTTGTTGTTCTGTAAGATCTACTTGTTGATGAGAACACACTGATACATCATCGTACCATTTCACCAATGCAGGGAAATGATGATCCAATATGAATGTACATAAGGTGTAATCAAGGAGATTACTAGACTCTTCAGGGAGTTTGCTACTATTTCACTATTTCAGGGAGTCTCCCTGAATTCAGAAAGAGTTGGTAAGTATGCCATAGGTGCAAAGGGTCCAGCTGCTATGAGGCCCAGAGTGAGCAGGGGGGGGGGGGGGCAATCTTCCTTGTCAGGGCCCATCTTCCCTGTCAAAGGGACATGTGTTATATACATTATTCACACTTTAGTGGTACATAGAGGCCCTTACAAACTTTCTGCTATGGGCCTTCAAACACATAGTTAAGGCCCTGCCATGGGGATCCAAATATTATAGACACACGAAGGGGAAAAGTAAAGGGTAGGTAACAAACCAAATTACAACACACTGCACATTAGTTGAATAATTGATTTCTGTATTGTATAATATCGCCATTCACTTTTAAATCTCATATCTTCTAAGGTAAATTAAACATTGCAACTTGGCATTTCATTAATTACTGTACATGGAATATCTCTATAAATATGCCAGAGAAATAAGGCCGTTTTAACAGGGGGCGGCAGGGGCAGTCGTCCCGGGGCCCTTCACATAAAGGGCCCCCACACACAGTCACCACAATTGGTACCCGGAACGTAGAGTACAGCATTTCTCTGCCTCTGCCCTGGTTCTTCTCTGCAGCTCAGCTATTCTGTATACAGTGGTCACTACAAAGCTTCACTGCAATTAAATCTCATGAGATGAGGCGTCATTGTCTCAAAAGACTGTTTCTCCATTCCAGAGCTGAGGTAGAGCAAAGGATAAGAATGGATTTAGGCTGCAGGAGGAAAAGAGCTGAATCCCAGACCCAGATGCCCCAGGTGCTCCTCGATTTGGTGACAACGGCATGGGTGTTTTGGTGTTATTGTGGTCAGCTGACAATCGGGTAAGCCTCACAATCTTATACGCACACATACGCACATACACACACTCACACACATTATATATATATATATATATATATATATATATAAAATATCCTGCTGTCCAAAGGAGTCCCAATGGCCAGCTCTGCATTTTTTCTCATATCCAATTGACTTCCCTCTCACACCTTTTATGTGCGTATGCACTGTGACTAACCAGAGACTGACCAGTTTTTTCTTTTGAAGTGCAATGGGTGATTAATAAGACTGGAAATATAATTCACTTTGCAAGTTATGTATACAGGTTGAGTCTCCCATATCCACATATTCCGAAATACATAATTATTTTGGCATGACTGAGATAATGAAACCTTTGATTTTTGATGTTTCAATGTACACAAACTTTTCTACGGCACAAATTATTAAAGATATTGTATAAAATTACCTTCAGGCTGTGTGTATAAGGTATATATGAAACATAAATTTCATTTCTGTATACAAACTTTGCTTGAGCCACAAAATTATTGAAAATATTGTATAAACTTACCTGCAGGCTGTGTGTATAAGGTGTATATAACAAATAAATGCATTCTGTGTGTATATTTGGGTCCCATTCCCAAGATATCTCATTATGGTATGCAAATATTCCAAAATACGGAATATTCCGTTATCCAAAATACCCCTGGTCCCAAGCATTTTGGATATGGGAGACTCAACCTGTATATATATTTTATATATAAAATTCCTGCACCGAATTGGATGAAACCAATGCGAGGTGGTGAAGTTGGATCCTGGCCAGGTTTTAGGGGGGTAAGGGACCCTGTCAGACCTCCCGTTGGAGCTGTAACATTGGATCCCAGAAGACATACTAGGGAGTAGAGGTCCCGGTTGGACCTCCCGTTCGTGTACGCTCCGCAGAACTTTGACCCGGGGACGTTGGGCAGAACTTTGACCCGGGTAGCCTGTTCTGGGCCTTCCACTAGATAGGTTTGGATGAAGACTTCACATAGGGGTGGCAACTTGTCTGGGATGCTTAATGGAGTGGTTGGGCTCCTGGTCAGACCTTACAGCAGAGTGTGCCAGGCAGAACTTTGACCGAGGGAGCCATTCTGGGCCTTTCACTAGATGGATTTGGACGACATTACATAATAATCTTAAACCAAAAATTTAATCTTATACATAAATTGCATTGGTCTGTTTATTTATCTGTCCGGTTATGCATTTGGACACCCCTGCACCAATTGGGATGAAACCAAAGCGAGGTCGTCTAGTTAGATCCTGGACAGGTTTTAGGAGGGTTAGTGTCCCAGTCGGACCTCCCGTTGGTGTACACTGGGCAGGACTTTGACCCAGGGAGCCTATTCAGAGTCTTCCACTGGATGGATTTGGATGAAAACTTCATAGAGGGTGGCAATTGGTCTGGTCTGGGATGCCTAACTTAATAACTTGAAGAAAACCTGGGCAACGTCTGGTACTTCAGCTAGTGTATATATAAATATATATATTATATATATATATTGCATGTATATACTGTGTATTATATGTATATATGTGTGTGTGTATATATATATATATATATATATATATATATAGCATCTGGATATCTGGCAAATCATCATTTTTTGCATGGGTCATGCTTTAATGTCATGATAGGAAATAAACATGCATAGTTGTAGGAGATGGGCAGTATTATAACAGATTATGTGTTACCTATACTTCTTTACATACAAACTGTACAGCATAATTGTTAAAACAAAGACAAAATGAGTGAGCCTGTCTGACAGCTTGGGAGCTACTCACCCCTGCAGATGTTTGGATGTACATAGGTTTCAATGTAGCTAACTGGACATGCATGAAAATCAACTAGTTTATGCAAGTTAGGAAGAATTATTCAATTATAACAGCATTTGATTATCAGTATACACCAGAAGGCAAAGGTCAATTGTACTGCTATATAACAAAACTACAGTTTTAGGAGAGCCAATCCACCCTCAAAGTCAATCTCTATTGCCTACATGTAAATTATCATGTCGAGTTTGTAAAGGATTTTCTTTGGGTAGTGCACTGGTACAGCTCTATAAAGAGAAAGCAATTCTGCAAAAAATTTTTTTTAATATATATCTATGTATCCAATTAAATATGGTGGAATGGTTAACCAAGAACAGAGTTTGTGAGATCAATTGTGTATAGCTGATTCTGAGTCTTTTGGATGGAAATACCCAGGTATTTGATGGTCTGAGCAATGATTGGCTGATGATAAGTTGATAGTAAATTGAACGTAAATGACTCAAACAATAGTTCATGCAAAAATAGCACATTTCCATTCGATTGCAGAGTTGTGCATGTCCCAATAAGCAGATCCCTCATAATGGGCAAATATGTACATAGCTTCCACAATGTCATCATCAGCATCTGCATCATGTATTGGCACAAGCCTACAGAAGGTACAATAGCTATGACTCCTAAAAAGGGTATATATGCAGGTTTCTATATATCTGATTAAGCTGCATTTCTGTAAACATTGTTTCAAGTGTGCTTGGTTAGACAAAAATGTTTTCTGTCATGTACATCTTAGATTTGCTAACGGTATACAAATAGGGTGAACTGGAATTGAGCTGCTATAAGATATTCATATGTGTGACCCTGGAAGTGGGAAATACCCAACTTGTATGGTGAGATATCTGGTGCTAGCCTAATGTTGGGTCCTCACATTGGTAGAGACCACTTTGTACAAGCAAACGACTTCATAGAATTATTATGCAATAACAAAAAAATGGATGTAATAGGAGCAGTATCTTCAGATACAGTATCTGTAAGGCATATATCATTGAGACAGGTTTAGAATTAATGCCTAATACAAATTATGGATAGCAAATTGTATGGTTTTTAATATATACATTTCTAAGGAATCCCAGGATAATTTTTACAGAGCATTGCTTGTTAGGGTCCTGTAATATAGAGTCTGTCTAAATATGAAAGAACTCTCATCCAGCCTTTGTTGATCTATGCCAGAAAAGACATCTTGTTAAACTGATATTTACCCAGGGGCCCAATATATTGGGTAGAAAACAACTCATTAATAATTTCTTGATATTCTATAAATGAAACTATATTATCACATAATGCAATATAACATGTGAGAAGTGATTCTGTTTATAGCGTGTTTGACAGTATGCATTCTCTTCAATGCGTGCATGTTGAAATTACTTATATGATTACTTTAGAAGTAGGTTTAGACAATACAAGATGCCAAGTGGAACAGTGATGCTACAGTACATGAAACATATGTCTGTCAATTGCAGCAGCACTTGCATCATGCCTGTCTAAGCACTTCTACATTCAGGTACATTTTATACACTCCCTAGTGAGTCTCATTGACTGATTTAAAAGGCGGGTTGTAGAAGGAGGAATTAAGATACGTATGTATCAAGCACAGTCTACTCTCTTTATTTTTATGTTATCATGTGTCAAGAATGCTTGACAAGTGTAGTTTGACATTTCTTCTATTTGTAACAATCTGTCTACTGCAAGATACTTTCCTGTAGACATCCGTTTTGGGAGCTGCCTGTGAAACAGCCCTGTTACTTTGAAATGATTATGTAGGATATGAGTCTAATGCTAACGGATAATCACAAAGGACTTTTAATCCCTAACGTCCAATAGATCAGTTGCTAATCCAGCAAACCATGAACAGTGCTGATCTGTTTAACCACCCACTATTGTATTTGATGGTTAAATGGCCAAATAAATGACCCCTGGGTCACAAGGGATACATGTACCATTTAACCTTTACGACCTTGCATCGATCTGAAGTCAAGTATCAGATGTACAAAATCCATCAGCTCTCTATGGGGTTCTGTCACATATGGTTATCTATTTATATGTACTTATCGTAGCTTAATAATTCCAGTGTTCATAGAGTACTTTTTTTTTATATTTAACAAGTAGATTATCTTTATGGACACAGCTTTGTACAATGTTACATGGTATTTTGTACTTCCTCCCAAATTCTACCTGAAAATATGTAATGGGGTTTTGTCTACCATTGCTTTTAGAACTTTGTTTACAGCCTTTGTGAAATCACAAAATTCATCTTGTAAAATTCATTATTACAAAATGATTGGAATTGCTGCAGTAATCTCTCCTTAGATGTGTTATTCCATTGTAAGGTATATTTACATCTAATCTAGATTCAGGATCATCAGAGATGTTATTGTGCTGAGCGCTTTCAGAAAAAAAACATGATTAAAGTAAAATATAATTTTATTTTGCTTTTATTGTCATGAACCACATTCACCATGTCATAGTATGATCAAATATTTTATTTCTTTTTAGTTAAAAATTAGCTATATTCAGCCAACTTTATGACAGTGGTACAATTAATGAGCCATTAACATCACTAAAATAAATGAAGCCCAATCTACACAAAGGCACTGGGCACTAAATTAATTTTGTATTGATTCACCTATTTTAACGTAAGTGCCTCTTCAAATACTTAACTCACTGGAACCTCTTTCCCTATTTAAAAAATAATAATAATTAAACAATGTAGTTATGGGGGACAAAAATATATCCAGTATTGGAGGTTAATGTTGTTTTGATTAAACACATATGGCACAGAGTAAAGCTCTCCTTACTTGTGTTGTAAGATTATAACTCTCAGCACAATCCGCTGCCTATCGATATATGCTTAGGTATTATACAAGTTATGTTTTAACAATAGGGAGGTTAAATTTATCCGTGCATTACAAACTCCCTTAAAATTGACTTATTCAGTCGAGCTTATAAAATTTTCAGACTACCTTCCTAAGCTCAACACTCTATACCAGAGGTTCCCAAAAGCGGTCCTCAAGGCTCCCCAACAGTTCAGATTTTAGAGATTTCGATTGTTAAGCACAGGTGTCTTAATTAGTACCTCAGTCATTTGATTTAACCACCTGTGCTCCACCATGGAAATCTCTAAAACCTGAACTGTTGAGTAGCCTTGAGGACCGCATTTGGGAACCTTTGCCCTATCCTATTCAATTATGGCTCTCAACGCAGTTTACTGAAAACGTACATGTGTTATCTATCTATGGCCAAACATGGACATGTGATTAGATCACCAATAACTTTATCCCTTGAGATCTGGGTCAACCAATATGCAATATGTAGTGGCACCGAACCTCTGCACCACTCTCCTATTGCACAATGGATGGCAGAGCCCTCTTGCCTCTCTGTCTGTTATCTTGTTTTACTACTATGTTTGTTTCCAATTGTAAAGCACTACAGAATAAGCTGACACTATATAAATAAATGTTAATAAACAATTAATTTTAAATACAATTTTAATCTGTTGGCTTCTCCATTATACAACAGCAAAAGCATGAAGTGTGCAAACGGGCTCCCTCCTCTTTTAAACTGGGGTTTCTCCAGATGAGTTGCCTCTAAATTTAGAAATACGTATGTGCTTTTATTATGTAGCATAGCAGTATGTAATTATATGACCCAAAATGGGTGCTATTATCACGTAGTGTTAGGGACCACTAGAACAGAGAAGCCTTGACGTGGCCTGGTGGTTTAAACATATCTTTGCAAATATATGCAGAGTGCTGTGGGAACATTTTTCGACAGGTCTTTCCTCATTGATTGTGCATGTATATTTGTATGCAAGGAGGAACATTATATCTGCTGTATTATAGAAGGTTCCTATTTAAGTTAGACAACGAATGTCTTTTTCACTATTATAACAAATGTTAAATAACTTTTCTTGTGCTTATGATCTGGTTCAGTGTAAGTGTACTTGGATGTGTGTATGCCTGACATAGTCTGTCCAATGCTATATGTTACTGACATAGAGCTGGATGCACCTTAGATCCATATGGGTATAATAAATAAGCGGCCAATTCAGCATCAGCCCCAGGTGTGGCTCATGGGTTAGTTGACCAAATAACATCCTAGTATGATTAGCAACATGTATGAAAATGGTGCATTGCGCAGGTTGCCTATAATTGTGTTTAGCCTGACTACAAGCTGACATCTCAGTGACTTTTAAAGTATCTGTGAGGATATCTGGTAAATGGCTCGTTGGTTTGCCCAGAGACAGATTTATGTACCAGCTTGGCACACCTGGTACCTCTATTGGTACAAAAATCACATATGCAAGTAACTGTTTAAAGAAACTATATATAACTGTATAACAACACACACCATAGCAATTGCAGCACTTCAGATGGATGTGTAATAGGCAGTTCATCATACCAAGCTTCACACACAACAATGACCCTTGCCTCTCTTTTACCCTGGTTACTGTATCTCACACTCTAGTCCAAGATTTTGCCCGTGCTTCCCCTTCACTGGAATGAGCCCCCTCACTCCATCAAGCTCTCCCCAACCATGCATAGCTTCAAACGTGCACTGAAAACCCACTTGTTCATGAAAGCATTCCCTTCCACCACATAACCCTGTCACCAGGTCACTCACCCCACCCTCCTGCCTCAGCTATCTCTACCTCACCTGCTTCCTGTACTCAGGTCCCCATTCACATGGTTATGCCTCATGTCATCTGTCTGTCTCCCCTATCCCCTAGATTGTAAGCTCCTAGGAGCATGGTCCACCCCCTACTTTCTCACAGCCTTCTTCTCTAGCACTTCAATGACAGCCTTCACCTTCCCAGCTGTATTGTGTACTGAAAATTGTGTGCTGATTGTTACTTGTGCTCTGTTTATGTTTTGGGTACTGTATTGTCATGTAATGTTCTGTGTACCCTGTACTGTCCTACTGTTGACATATAAACAGCACTATCCTAGTGGGGATATAATCACTCTTCCTGGAACACTGAACCTGCTGATAGAGTCGATCCTTCTCACTCCTTTACCGGCAAGGTAGGGACCAAGGACGGGATGCACCACTGTCAAAAATGTGGTCAAACCCCCCAAAATGCTGGTTTTGGGGGTTTGACCGCATTTCTCAAATATACCAAGCCCCAGAATGTGATACATTCCAGGGCTTGAATGCGGTGGACAATGCCATCTTTAGATGGCGTAGCCCAATAGAAGCTTATGGGCTTCTAATCGTTGCTCCCCTCTGCTATTGGGCCCACAGCTGAGGAGAGTCTGTCTTCTATGTCTGTCCCATGCTTCTACAGCATGTTAGTTTTTTGTAAATGGGACGCTTACATATAAATACCTCCCAACTTTTCATCCTCCCAAGGAGGGAGAGGTCGCGCACCGATGGCCAAAAGGGGGCTTGGCTTACACAAAAGGGGCGGAGTCTACTGAAAATGGGACAGAGCCTCGTGGCTTCCCCCGTTTTCGTCACTATGGGGGCGTACCCAGCACTCTCCGAGATTCTGGGTAGTCCCCAGGCAGACCTAACACATGAGAACAGATGCCGTGCGCATGCGCACGGCAACTGTTCTCCTCCTGCACACCCACTGCTCAATATGGAATATGCTATGCAGAGCAGCGGTATGTGCTCTCCCCAACTTCCCCCCACCGCGGGACACTGCGGCCCGCGGGTGGGACAGCGTGACAGCCCCATAAAAACGTAACTGTCCCGCTGGATTCGGGACAGTTGGGAGGTATGCATATGTTGCTATGGGACCCAGAAATAACAAGAAATGCCCCTGCTTGCAGCTGTTACCCACAGTTACTTCCAGCAATCCTATACCAGTGCAAGAGGAGGCATAAACCCTAATCAACACAGGTCCTGATTCAGAGGCGCTCGCAAAAAGCAAGCGCACGCTCTGAATCAGGGCGGCCGCTTTTTTAAAAAAAAACGGCCTCCTGGCCGCTCGCTAAGCTGTGGGTGACCACCCACAGCTTTTGCGAGTGGCCAGGTGATGGTCGCGACCATCGGGCTTGCGACGAGACCCTTGTGGTAGGGTCTCATTCCCGCAAGTCCCGGTGAGCTTCCTGCTCTAATAGAGCCAGAAGCACACTACTGATATCATTTGTGATGTCAGTAGGGCCGCCCCAAATGGCAGGCTTTCCTTCGGAAGCGCCTCCGTTTGGCCAACCACCCCCCCTCCCCGCCTACAAAATGGGGCGAGCGGGCGATCAACATCGACAGCCGCCCCGTTTTGTTGCGAGCCCTGGAGTGAGTGATTTCTCACTTGCTCCAGGGTTCGCACACGCGACATGTGTGCACTGCCCAGCCATCGACCCACTTGCGAGCACATAGCGCTTGCGAGCGGGTCTGAATCAGGCCCACTGTCTGAAGTATAAGGAGTATATATACTAAAGTGCGGGTTTTTAGAAGTGGAGATGTTGCCCATAGCAACCAATCAAATTCTAGCTATTATCTATTCTAGAAGGTACTAGATAAATGATAAGTAGAAACTGATTGGTTTTGGTTGCTATGGGCAACATCTCCACTTCTAAAAACCTGAACTTTAGTAAATAGAACCCTTAGACTCCAACCACCAGGGAGCATCATTATTTTATTCCCACCTCCTGCCTACTCACCATTTATGTCAGTCCCTAAGGAGAGGGATTAGGGCTTTCATAGTAGAGAGGCTGTCACCAACTGCCCCTCATCTCTTACATTGAGCCTTATTCAGAATCATTATGAAATTTAGTCTCAATTTGTGATTAAAACTCACATTGCTGCAACATATTCACAATGAGTCATATCTGTACACTCAAGATGTGACTCCCTCCCTTGTCTGTGACTCCCTCCCTTGTCTGTGACTCCCTCCCTTGTCTGTGACTCTCTCCCCTTGGCTGTGACTCTCTCCCTTGTCTGTGACTCCCTCCCCTTGGCTGTGACTCCCTCCCTTGTCTGTGACTCTCTCCCTTGTCTGTGACACTCTCCCTTGTCTGTGACTCCCTCCCCTGACTGGATTGTGACTGAAGGCATGGCTTGACGGACAGTACAGAAAATGCTTAAAAATTGCTGCACACAATAAAAATATATTGACTTTATTGGCTGGACTGTGCAGCCAAAGTACCCAAGTGGCTTGGAGCATCTGAATTGCTTCATGCAGCAGACAAAAATATATATATTTTTAATTTCAATACTTATAAACAAGTGTGCAGGCTTCCCTTTCTCAATTGTGCATTAATCATTGTTTATTTGTGAAAACAAGGGTTCCTTGCTGTGTAAAGTGTCTTTTTAAACATTGCTCCTGCTGTTTTAGTAAATTTGAGTACTTGGGCTTGCTCCTCACAGTTGCAGAATCTGATGTCGTCACTTTTAGCAACTTCACAGTTATTTGGAGGCTGAGTTTGAGATTTTTCGGTAGCCATGTTAGGGGTATATATTCTGTAGGTTGATTTTCATTGATTTTGATCAATTTAAAATTGATCAACATCTATGTTGTGTTTCTGGGGCTAAACCACACATTTACTAATAATGAAAAATCAAAAGTTGTCTGCTAGTAAATGTATGATTTAGACCCAGAAACATAACATCAATGTTGATCAATTTTGATTTATTAAAATTGACCTATCCATATACTTCCCCTAGCATTCTCATTCTTATTGGAATGTTTTGATGTAGAATTTGATGACTATCTGAGGATACTGTAGTTTGCAGTAACCTACGACAGGCAAGCATAGATGTCTGTGCAGGGGGGGCAAGATGGCGGCCAGCCCCCTCAAAACATTTGAGAGCCGTCAGTGTAGTGGCGGCTGTGGACTGTAAGGGGCTGTGCATTATAGCAATAGGCTGCACTGCACGGAGGAGAAGGTGTAATTTAAGTTAAAAGATGCCTCTTTCTCTGTGCAGTGCAGTGGCTGTAGCTGTGCAGCCTATTTCTATAATGTGCACAGCCCCTGCCTTCTGCATATTCCTCCCTGCTGGTCACTCCCACCCCTTCTTCTATGGTGCTGACCTCCTTCTTCGTGCTGCTGACCAGCAACAGGCAAGTTGGAGGGAGAGGAAGAGGAGGATGGAGGGTTGGGTGTAACAGGGTGATAAAATTAAATAATCTCTTGCCTCCCCCCAACATAAAATCATTGTGATGCCCCTGTCTGCAAGCTGTATTTGTTATTGGGAATATGATTGCCACCTAGCACCAGCTAGTTGGGCTTGGGCAGCAAGTATCCTGATTCTCTGCTAAAAGGCAAAGGAGTAACGTTTTTCCATCACTAACCTACCAACACTAGGGGTTATATTTACTAAAGTGCGGGTTTATTGGAGTGAAGGTGTTGCCCATACAGTAGCAGCCAATCAGATTCTACCTATTATCTTCTAGAATAGGGTTGGGCAATAGGCGGACCCCAGCTGTAGTAGAACTACACATCCCAGCATGCCTTGCCATAGTTTTGCTATTTGGCCATGCTAAAACTGTTGCAAGGCATGCTGGGATGTATAGTTCAACAACAGCTGGAGGGCCGCTTTTTGCCCACCCCTGTTTTAGAAGGTGCTAGATAAATGATAATTCAAATTTGATTGGTTGCTATGGGCAACACCTCCACTTCTAAAATATACCCTTAACAGAGAAGCTGCACCAGCCCAGCAGGTTAGGTTGTGCATAGGTCACATGCACACCAGCAGCTTTGAGCGGCTACTGCTGACTGAGGGCCTGATTCAGAGCCAGACGCTCTGACCAGAGCGCTCGCTCTGAATCAGGGCCCTCCTCCCTCAACTTGGAGCGGCCTCATGGACGCTCGCATAGCTGTGGGTTACCACCCACAGCTATAGCGAGCGTCCATGATGATGGTCGCGATGGTCAAGACCGTCGCGACCATCGGGCTTGTGACGAGACCCTGCGGTAGGGTCTCAGTGACCGCAAGCCCTGGAGTGATTTTGGCTCTATCAGAGCCAAAATCACTCCCACTGACATCACTAGTGATGTCAGTGGGGCCGGACTCAGACGGTAGGCGTTCCCATGGGAACGCCTCCGTCTGGCAGCCACGCCCCCGGCACGCCCACCAAAGGGGGCGTGCTGTCAGTCACCATCGACAGCACGCCCCCTTTGGTGCGAGAGCCATAACGACAGCTTGGCCGTCGTTATTCGGGTCTCGCGCATGCGCACAACGGAGCTCCCTCCGTCGTGCGCATGCGCAATTCAGCACCATCGACCCGCTAGCGTGCGTCCTGCGCTCGCGAGCGGGTCTGAATCAGCCCCTGAATCAGATTTTCAGAAGCTTACTAATGGCAATCCTTTTTTGCTTGTACCATAAATTGTAATAAAGAATGATTTGATTGTTACGAAACAGAAGATGTATTTGTAATTGTAACCAAGCTGTTTACTAAGCACATCTGAACAATCACTAAAGGTACATACACACACAACGATATTTTGAACGATTATCATTAACAATATAGTTTACTGTTCAATCGTTGGAAAAATCGTTCACTTTCTAAGTTAAAACGATGAACGATTATCGTTCATGCGCGTTCACGTTGGTAGTTTGTAGTTCAGTCAGACTGACCAACTCAATGATTTTCATTAAGGGAATATGCAAAAATTGTTTGTAGTTCAAAAAAAAATCTTTCATTACATTTAGTAAATGAAAGATTTTAGTAAATGATTTTCGGTAATTTTTCCCTTGAAAAAATGAATGAAAATCGTGTGTTTGCAGCTTATCTAACAAGCTGGAGTCTGAATTTCAGTAATGCAACAAAGTATACAGAATACAAAAAGTTGCGACTTTCTACAGTAACTAATGTCCTGAGATACAGGGAAGGTGAAGAAACGAAGTAATAAATTTATTTAGCTTTTCCAAGTGTGAATATTTTAAGAGGTTGAAATCTAGGGGTCATTCCTATTAGCCACGATGATCTCACGGGTACGCACTTTACAGCAGCCTAGATTTGCTTAAAATTGCTTGCAGCCCCATAGGGCTCCAAGCAAAATTCAGTGAATTCGGGCTCGGAGCAGGTGCGAGGGTTCTTTCCATTGCCATCGTTTTAACGCCGTTGCAATGGCAACTCGCACCCTTTGTCTGGAATAGGATTGACCCCCTAGGTTTTACTCCCTGTACAGTTGTGACCTGTATTCTAGTCTCTTGGAGGTCCAGAGAGTTACAGTTTAAGGGTAAGTTATTTTGTAAAAGGTACGAAGAGTCACCAACAGAAAACAGCTATAGGGATGGGCCAGTGAGAGGAATACAGTTTCTGAGGGGGAACCCTACCTTCTAAAGCTACCACTACCACGTGCAGTTTGCTTAGTTCACCCCTCTAAGGCAATGCTGCAGACATTCTCAGATTCCCAGTTTATGCTTGGTGAGGTTTTAGGAGATGGAGGGTGCAAGGATGAGGGACCCGCTGCTGGGTAATTGTGTGGGGAACTTTTCACCTGTGTACGGCTGTACGAATGGTGCCTGCTATGGGCAGAGGAGCTATTTTGCATAATAAACATCTGCCTTGCACTTGTTCCTACCTCTGAAATAAATTCCAAGTGGTCAATATCAGATTTTACCTCAGAATCTGATAGGAATTCATCCTCCAGAGGTTTATTAAAACTATTCCCTTTTTTCTTCCTAATAATTCCTCAGAGGCCGAGGGTGCTGAGGTTACTGCAATATGTCTTTTTGTTGGACTTTCTGGGGTCTATTTTGCACTTTTAATGGAAAAACTTCAGTGTGTCTGTGGCAGAGACTGACATGTACCTCCATCCTCGGTGCTGGGAGAATATTTGATTCAGTGAGTAGTAGCCCCCCCCTACCCTACCCCCCAGCTGCTAGTGTGCATGTGACCTGTGCACAACCTAGCCTGCTAGGCAGGAGCAGCTTCACTGTTTTGCTGAGTACACACTGGCAGATATATTGGCTGATCAATTTGAAATGTCTGTGAAAGACATCATTCACAGACATCTTGCGTCGGCTGTACTGCACAGCCAATGCCCAATATATCTGCAGATATATTGGGGCATCGTGCGGTGTGTACAGGTGGTGAGATGACTGCCTGTACACTTGCAGTAGAAAGAGGGCATGACCCCCCCCCCCGGCCAGTGGGACCTGCAGCCAGATGACAGATGATGGTTGTTCAATGTGTATGACCAACCATCATCTGCAGATATATCTGCAGATCACTCAATTTGCAGATATATCTGTTAGGTGTGTACCCAGCATTAGTGTCAGCAGGTTAGTGATTGAAAATACTGTGTTCACTCCACTGCTTTTCAGCAGATAATCAGAATGCTTGCTGCACAAGACCCCACTAGCTGTTGCTAGGTGGCAATCTCCCGGAGAACAAATTATATTAGCATCGAGCAGCAGCAATTTTTTTCAGAAACTGTCCCAGCTTAGAATTGTTATGGCAAGTCATCCATGTTTCTTCCAATACAGCTGTTTTGATGAAGAAGGATGCATCCAGTGCTATGTGAGCAAAGTGATCTGGACCGGGATGCACTAAACGGAACATGCGGTAAAACCCCTGTTTACCGCATTTTCCGTATGCATCATTCTCCTGGCCGCTGGGCTCCTAAAGCGGAGGGTAACGCCAGCTTTTGCTGGCATCACCCTATAGAAGCCTATGGGCTTCTACCGCATAGCGCTGGTATGAGGGATCCGATCGGATCCCTCCCAGCATGCCCTGCAGCCGCCGCGTCACTCTGCACATGCGCAGATGGACTCCTGGATCATAAACCCGGAAGTCCACGGCGCATGGCAGATCGCAAAGGACAGCTCTTATCGGAAGAGCTGTCCTTTGTGCTGCTGATCGCATATGTTAGTGCCTATGCTATCAGCAGGGAGGTGGTGTCCAACGGTAAGCACCACACCACAATAATGTTTTATACAATATATTTAACTGGAAACGTGACTGGGTAGACTTGTTTTGCTTTGTAATATTACACTTATGCGGTTGTATTATCCCTATAATAAAACACTTTTATAGCAAAACAAACTTCTTATACTTACAACCAAATTAAAGCATTGCTCAATAACAGATCACAGTGTCAACAATATTGTACATAGAACAAGGCAGTTAATATATTAACTTTAACCTTGGGGCCCCATAAAGTGAGATAAATCAGTTCAGTACGATGGAGCTCGGTGGTGCACTCGCCAGAACGTATTTCCTCCTTCTAGACTCTTTATCAGAGTTACGGAGCCTGTGATTTATATCTGTTACACAGCACATACTGTGTTTGCTAAACTGTGCTGAATTAAGGACTAAAGTGTCTTCGTTTTGCATAGAAATAGTTGCAACACACTGATGTTATCTCAGTTGTTACTTTGTAAACATCCCAGCATTAGCAACAAAGTTTCATTAGTACTGTGCTCCAGGAAGTCTCTGAGAATATTATTACTGGAAAGTTTGCTAGCTCGAAAGATGTTAATAAGATTCTGGTGCTGTTCTTTGGTCAGGGCTGAACACTATACCCTCTCTGTACTGACTGGGTACTTTCATTACACTGCCCAGTCCTGGCTCCTCCTATAAGGCGGAGCTATTAGCTCTGTGCGATCAGCTGACTGACTCTCTATAGTCTTTTCTGGCACTCTCAGAGGAACTGCCTGTTACATTATGGTAGTAACTCCTCACTCTGTGCTATTAACAACACTGTTATGTGAAGTGGCAAATGGTTGAGGCTATGCTTTGTTCAGCTAAAGCAGTGTTGGCTACTCCAGCACTCCAGCTGTTATGGAACTACATAACCCAGCATGCACTGCTACAGTTTTGCTATTAGGGCATGCTAAAACTGTGGCAGGGCATGCTGGGATATATAGTTCCACAACAGCTGGAGTGTCAAGGTTAGCCAACACTGAGCTAAAGGGTTATACTGTCTCTGGCATTTTCCCTTTCTAATATGGACTTGGGCTGTGTGTGGATAGTAATGCAGGGCTACCGGCCTGTACCATACACTAACGCTGGCTCCAACTAATAACTGAGGGCTGACAAGATGTCCTCTTTATCTGTAGCTATTGCTCTCCCCAACTGATTGGATACCTTCTTCTGCAGCTCACCGAGTGCCTGTCAAGGGAGAAGCCCTCCGGTCATTGGGAAATACCACTGGGAATCCGGTGAAACACACACAACGTGCAGCTCTGCTCCCACCAGCAGTGACCTCACCACAGCGCAGCCACCAACTGCCGTTTTCTCTAGTTCAATCCTTGAGCCTGCCACAGTACTCACTGTCCCCTAACGTCCACCACCGCTGAGGGGGGCAGTGCAAAAAGTCCCTGAACCTTAATGAAACCAGCTAAATCATGCCCTATATTAGACAATGGCAGGAGTCACATTAATACTTTACATTTTCATAGGGGCACATCAGCGTGGGTAGGAACACAGGGTGTTGGTGCGGTGCCATATATATATATATATATATATATATATATATATATACACGTATATAAGTGTCCACATGGAGGCTTTACTGAGGTAGTGCTGCTCCCCTTACAGCAAGTAACTTTCTTCTTTGCTTTTTCAATTTCTTTTTCCAAAAGTAGAAATATATACAGGGGTGTACAATAGTGACCAGTGAAGGCTCCAGAGGTGGGGCTGCAGCACAGTCCAAAATTTAAATAGAGGAGACACACCAACTGCCAGTGAGTCCCATCAGGTGATGTTTGGCAGCGTTTGAAAGGGCAGTTTGTGTGGTTCCCCTATTTGAATTTTGGACTGCGCTGCAGCCCCACCTCTGGAGCCACCACTGATAGTGACCATATACCACACAGACTGTAGATTTGTCATACGATGAATTGTGCGTTGAGCGTGAACCCGGAAGTGACCTGACTGTATCAAGTGGAGGCATCATAATACACCCATGTGACACCAGCCTATGAATTTGCAAGAAACAGAAAAATATGGCATGTAGTCAAAAGACTGGTACTTAAACAGACTTGGAAAGTGGAAAAATTAGAAATTAGACTTTATTATAGCATTTACTAACCTTTATTATAAACTCGTATACTTGGCACAATCAAAATCAAGACTAGATTTAGAACTGTGATTAAGCAGTTGCTAGTTTAACATCAGGGACCAACCACTTAACCAGAGTTCTAAAAATGCTGTGATATAACAGTTTTTTGCAATATTTTGCTTGAAGGGCTGCATTGCATATAATCTATATGCTTATATATTAAACAGTTTTATTCAATGCAGTGTAATGTAGTGTCTTTTTGTAAATGTAAGCAAATAATCCCCATATGTAGCAAATTAAAAGTGATACTGTGGAGTTTTATAAAATCAACTAACACTATACAGATAAGGAAGGGCATTATGGTAAAATAATATTATCACAACAAATGTTGTAGAATACAATATATTACTGATTTCAATTATGTTTAGTTTTATACAATTTAATTTGGAACCCCAGTATTTATAAATATTCTGCTGACCTTGAAGATGAACAATCAATGTAAAATCAAAGGTCAATGCCCTAACTTCATCTTTCCTGGTTTAATAATCACAGACCCTCTCTCTCTATCTGCCTTTTTTGTTTTCTATGTCATTGTTGACACTATAGATGTCAACAGTGTAAAAACAAATAAAATAATATATATGATTAAGCTAATTTACAAAAAAGAAACAATCTTTGCTCTGCCTTCTACTGGATGTATTAGGGTTAACAGATATATCTGTCAGACGATGAGAGTCATGTAATCTCACTCAAAGACCTCTGTGTCTCTATATAAGATATGATAAAATGTGCATTTAATGTAGTCTTTCCATATTTCAGGACTCAATGACTCATAAAATTGGAATTACAGCACTCTGATGTACGTGGCTTTCCCAATATGTATCTGTTAAAAAGAGCAATGTAAGATTTAGGTAGGTGTCTTTATTCAGCTTTAATTGACAATAAACAGATGAAGTCCGTAACGCAGTCTCACGCTAAATAAAGGAAGAAAAAAAAACAATTCTTTATCCCCTTTGTGATTTTTTTTTTTCTTTATTCAAAAGACAAATCTGTGTAGAATTGTGGCGTCCTGATCTGTCATCTTTCAAGGCGGGATGTGACAATGGTCAGCTGAGACAAGAGGTGTTACCACATTATAAACAGCATCTGCCTGCATGTAGGTTTTACCTCCTGCAGTGTTTTATGCTAATTTGTTAGGAAGCAGTATTGCTATGCATACAGATTAACGCGCACTTCAGACAAAATTCTGACTTGTTGTCTGGATCAGGGACAATGAATGGTCTCCTCCCAAACTTTATGAGAAAGGGGCTGACATTTTATTGTGTCTGTGAGACACACAATAAAACAGAAACAGACTTGTCGAAGTAATATCTGGGTCGGGTTCCATTCCAGTTCTCGTTGGCCTCATCCAAGTGCTGAGTAACCCTGGAGAGAGAGGACATGGGATCAGCTGTTTGAGTTTCTTTTCATTTTCACTAAATAAACCATCAAATGTAAATTAATTGAATATAAGAATTTTGGTTATTGGGGTTAAATTTGAATAAAAATGTCCTTTCAAACAATAAAAGAATGGAAATAAATGAGTATATTCTGCATCATGGGATTAAAGGATTAGATATATGAATGACTCTACATTTTTACGGCAGATACTCATTACTACTACGCAGTCTTTTTCTCTTAGTACCATGATCTATGTGGTCTGTCAGTTATAGAAACTAATTTTCAAGATGTTGACTGTGGCACGCATAGTTCTGTTTTGAATTAGTAAAATATTCCATTTTATTACTGTAGGAAATAAAAAATTTATTTATAAAAAAAAAAAAATTGCTAATAAATTAGACATTTACTAAAAGCTAGCCTTCAGTAGTTCTGCCCACATCATACAAACTTTGCAATTACGCTATAATTATTCCTAAACAAAATTTGAGAATTGAAATGATTTTAAACAAAGTGCAACACTATAGTTGTAAGTACAGTGCCATCATGCAAACCTATAACTAATGACACATACAATAAAATTAGGGTCTGTGGTCCTCAACAATATGAAAGTAAAAGTGAGGTTTAACTTGCGCACATAACCTTCTGCTAGTGGCAAAACACAGCAATAGGTGATCCCCACCACCTGTACATAAACAATTCAGCAATATATAGAAATAGGGTGCTTTGTTCCACCAGCGCTGGGACCCTAAACACATAAATTGTCGTGAATAATCACGTTCATTTAAAAGAACACAGTGCACTTTTCTTCCAGGGGCTATATGTAGAAAGATATTCCTTGTGTATTCAACTTTTCACTATGTGTTTCTGGACATCCCAATGTTCTCACAAATGGTGATGTGTGAAGTATATATGCGGGATAAAACACATGAAGGAAAAAATATAGTGTAATACCATTTAATAAAACACACATATACAATGTACGTAAAAAACAATTCTATGTAATCCACAAATGGAAAAGTGGCATTTCTCTCCAAGGTTAGATGAATTAAAAGCTTTTACCAGCAGGGCTTTTAGAAGTGGATGGATTCAGTTCTATAATAACATAAGGGGTAATCCTCAGGAGTCCCGGGTATCCTCCGGATCCACACCGTCCTACTGCTGGAAAACAACCCTTAGAACCACCGGGGGACAGCCACATCCAAGTGAAAAGGAGAATACACAAGGAATATCTTTATACATACAGCCCCTGGAAGAAAAGTTGGGTGTGTTCTTTTAAATGAACGTGATTATTCATGACAATTTTTATGTTTAGGGTTCGAAGGTCTGTGGTCCTATCTGTGGTCTTTGAACCTCTTTGCTTACAAAAGTGAATTTTTAATTGTAATAAGTGTTTTGTGCACTATAACCCAACCACAGTATTCCTCTTTATGAATCTAAACGGTCTATGCTTGATGACAGAGCCTGCTCATACCCTAGATTGATATTTTTAGTGAACTTCAACTGATTCAGTCATCTTTGGATCAGTCTCTACTTCAAATTTCTGTGTGAAGTTTATCTCAAGATAAACAATATTTATCATTGCAGCTCCTGCTAAATGTCCTCTAACAATCCCCTCACATTCAGTCACTTAATATCTTCATCTAGCTATTACACGGGATGGGTTTTGGATACCAGTGCTCGGGATCCTGGCGGTCAAAATCCTGACATTGCCATGCTGACCAGGTTACAATCTGGACGGCTCTAGGTAAATAACCCTAACCTAACCCCTAACCCTATCCCTCCCTCCCCAGTACCTAAACCTAACCTGCCACCCTAGTGCCTAAAGCTAACCTCCCGCACCTTAAACCTAACCCTCCTCCTTTAGTGCCTAACCCTAACCTTCCACCTAGTGCCTAACCCTGACCCTAACCATCTCCCTAACCCCGCTACTTACCTACAGAGTCCCGGTGCTGGTATTCTGATAAGTATCCGGATTGCAGCGTCGGCATTCTGAACGCCGGAATTCCCACTGTGGGGATTCTGAATATATCCCATTACAACTGGGCACTGGGCAACAGTGCTGGGTAAACTTAACTTATGGATGTTTGTCACTGTACCACTTACGCCATCTATAAATGCCTGTATCGATACGGTCCCTGCAATGGGGGGCCCAACAACAGCATTCCCGGGTTCAGTGAAGCCTTCCAAGCAGTGGCTAGTCCCGGCCTGGTGAAAGTGTCAAGTACATGTGCAGACTGGCCATCACGTATGCGCATGACACCACAGCTCATTGCTGGCAGCGATAGACTGCCAGCAACTGAGTGGAGGATGCCACTGAGAAAAGGAAAAGTCAGTAGGCCTTGCCGGAGGGTTAAATAATGATGAATACCCGTGGCATATTCGTTAGTATCACTGAAATACTAAACTAAATATGCTGCTGGTAATATAGATTGTTGTTAAATAGGCCCCTTTGCATGATGCGATGATGATTATTTACTTAACTCAGAATCACATCTACTGTCATTCATTTGCCCAACTCTTTTCTTTATTTTATAACTTACCTGAAAGTGAACAATGAACCATTATATTTCCTTATGGGTAATGCACTGGCAAATAATAGTGAGCTGGCCCCTTATGCCACATTCCCTACCTTTCAAGATGGCAGCCCTGGCAAAATGTACAACAGATTGTCCTAGTTCTGTACTTCTGATCTATTTAAAATGCTTTGTCACCTGCATATTACTTTTTTACCTTATTAGTTTGTAGATTAGTTTTTATTGGATAATGTCCTCTGTGTTTTTCAGCAATGCATTTATATCATTACACAGCGGTATTATTAAATTCTCTCTTTAGTTAACAACTGCATTCATGGAAGGAACTCTGAGCTGTATGCAAATGTACAAAAATAAAACCACTGGGAAGCACAGATGGATGACAAAAATAAAGCAATTTATTTTGCAAAAGTTGTAGTGTATTATGTACAAGCCAATAAAGACAAACTCCTTTATTATTTCTATTGAGGGCATTAAAAGACATATTATTTTATTAGCAGATACCAAAATGCAGCTTTGTTCCATCTAATCATCATAGTTTGCACAGACCAGCACTGACATACTTTCATTTTTGCCAAACAATGTTAGTATTCATGATTTCCAGCTTTTCATTTAATACGATACTTCAAAATACCTGTTCCTCAAACGCATGTTCACATAATTGCCTTTGCACTGGGACAAATGAAGGTACAGTAATATCCGTATAATATATAGAATTGCAAATATAATACTACATTTTACCTTCCAATGTTGAATAACTCCTCTCCTATTGGGCGTATTTATAATTATATCTACAAATTCAGACATTATAGCTTCAGAGTGTGTGTTTATACATAGTTGTGATGTCTGAATTTATTGAGGCAAATTCAAATAAATGTAACAACCGACTGTTTGTGTCTTATTGCTGTTGTTTACTGGACTAGAAAGTGACATGACAAGTTAATAGAAGGACAGCAGTTACAGGGTGGGATGTTCCCAGTCCTCTTTAAGTGTCACGTAAGAGTGTGTGATCATTATAAGACATGAAGGGAAATTGAAGAGAACAAGCCATAGGTGGATACAGCACAATAGGAGATGAGAACATAAATAGGAAGAGTGGTTTATTTAGTCAATTACCGCCTACAGTAGTCTGTTATTATTAGGATCTAATCATCTTTAAATAACTGCACAGATTAGGTTCTCGTCAACATTTTCCCCAAACGATAGCTATATAAGCTACAGTACCTAAGTACACAGTCTAGATATACCATGGTTGATGAATCTGTGACACAGTCAGTAGATTCTGGCTTAGACATGGAAACTGCTATTATTTTGCTATCCTCTATGCTATTTGATTAGGTTTATTTAATAAAAATGTTACAAACAAAAAAAGATGCTAAACAAAACCAGGGCAACCATGCAATCAGTTGTTTTAATTTGTCTTGCCTAAAACAAATTCGAGATTTGCGGGTTCGGATTCCTGGAATATAAACACACCTGAACTTAAGGGTTACGAGTCGAACCGAGCCCCAGGTCAGGTATTCCTGCGAACTTTGGATCCCAAATTGAGGCAAAACATCAACTTCCCGATGCTGGATCTCGTGTGTTTTGGATTGTGTCATCTTTCTGATGTCGGATCTCGTGTGTTTTGGATTGTGTCATCTTTCTGATGTCGGATCTCGTGTGTTTTGGATTGTGTCATCTTTCTGATGTCGGATCTCGTGTTTTTTTTATTGTATATAAAAGTCCCTCCCTTGTGGTCGGGCGCCATTTCAGACAAACGATCAGGAGGAGAGGGTGTGCACTGTGGGTTGCTGCATTGTGAGTCACTTTCAGACACTAAAAAACACCATTAGGAGGGCTGTGTTAAAGGGGCACTGTGTGATTATAAAAAGAATAATGCCATTATGAGCACTGTGTTAAAGGGGCACTGTGTTATTAAAACACACACACACAAACACACTGTGTTGTGTGTTCCAGGCTTCAGGCAGGCTGTGTTAAAAAAAAAGCCGTTAGGAGCACTGTGTTATTAAAAAAACACACCATTAGGGTACCACTGCCATAAGAGCACTGTGAGCACTGTGTTGTGTGTTCAGGTACTGTGCTAAAAAAAAAAAAAGATAGCCATTACAACCACCGTGTTAAAGAGGCACTGTGTTATTAAAAAATTAAAACTCAATTAGGGAGACACTGCCATAGGAGTACTGTGAGGCACTGAATGTTAATTTTTTTTTAAATAAAACACTGTTGTGTGCACTGTGTTAAAAAAGCTGTTAGGGTGCCATTACTTGGAGCACTGAGGGGCATTGACTTGTGTGTTCAGGCACTGTGTAAAAAACAACATAATTAGGGTGCCATTACTAGGAGCACTGTGAGGCACTGTGTAGTGTGTTCAGGCACTGTGTTAAAAAATAATGTCATTAGTGTGCCAACATTACAGGGAGTGCTGTGAGGCAGTTTATTGTCTGTTAGGGTCTTCAGGCACAGTTAAAACATTTTAATATAAAACTTGTGTGTTAAAAAATATAATGTCATTATTAGGGTGCCACCCAGATTATACTAGGGGTGCTGTGAGGCAGTTTGTTTTGTGTTCAGGCACAATTAATTTTTTTACAATAAAACATCTGTGTTAAAAAATATAATTGTCATTAGCTTGCCATCCTTGTATTAGGAGCGCTGTGAGGCAGTTTGTTGTGTGTTCAGGCACAGTTAAAAATTCTTAATATAAGACTTGTGTGTTAAAAAATATAATATAACTCATACTCAGCTCTCTGGTGCAATTCATAGGTATACTACATTGGTGTGTTACCCAATTAGGAAGGAGGCAGGAGGAGGGGGGGGGGAGTATGGCCTGCTTCTCTTGCAAGGAATTCTTTGCTATTAGCATTGTATTCTTTTATGGCCTTTTCTCTTCTCAGTTGCTGCAAAACAGCTCACGCAAGGCCACCTCTCTCAATTTTAATCTTTATAATTATTTAATCGATTGATCAATCAATCATTCTTTTTACCTGCCTTCCACTACATACTCCATCTCCATTTCCCTGTACTGCTCTTGGGCTTCTGTCTAATTCCCCTCACACTCAGACTCTCTGGTGCAACTCATATATGTACTACAGGGGTATATTACCCAATTATGAAGGAGGAGGGATTGTATGGTCAGCTTCTCTTGCAACCCATGTCAAGAATCCTTGGCTATTAGCATTGTATTCTTTTCTGGCCTTTTCTCTTCTCAGTTGCACATCTTAATTTTTTTTCATTATTCAATCGATCAATTAATCATTCATTATTTTGCCTTCCACTACATAAACCACCTCCATTTCCCTGTGCTGCCCTCAGTCCTCTTGAGCTAGTTCTTGATTAATGAAAACATTCTATAGCTTAACATTGTATAGTTTATATTAAACTGTCATCCCGTGTCCCACTGCAGTGCCCCTGTTTCCTAGATGTGCTATATATTTTTTTTAAACTGCCATGTGTTTGTGCTGCTGCTCTGTCGCTTAGTTTAGCTAGTCAGCTTTCTGCAGCCTTTGGCCAATATGGGTGAAAACAATATTGTAAACTGTTAGGTGGTCAAAATTGACTGGAAAGTAGTGGATATTATTGATATTGATGTTAATAATACCAGGGGTGTATCTAGGGGTCCAAGCACCCCTGGCAAAGTAAGGGACTGGCGCCCCCCCATATTTGAAATAGGTAAGGCGCACGTGCCAAAACCCCATATCTATATTTATAATAACTTTACCTGTCCATTAATAACAGCACAGAAAAACCCTCTCACCTCGCAGCCCCCATCACAGCCCCTCGTACCATAGCCCCTTACTGCATAGCGTTCCTCAGCACAGCCACCCTCACTACACAGCCCATACATTTATATACACACACATGAGCACACACATGAGCACACTTACTCACAGCACACATACACACACATGAGCACACTTACTCACAGCACACATACACACACATAAGCACACTTACTCACAGCACACATACACACACAAGCACACTTACTCACAGCACACATTACACACACATGAGCACACTTACTCACAGCACCCATACACACACACATTAGCACACTTTCTCACAGCACACACACACACGAGCACACTTACTCACAGCACACATACACACACACAAGCACACTTACTCACAGCACACATACACACACACACACAAGCACACTTACTCACAGCACACATTACACACACATGAGCACACTTACTCACAGCACACATACACACACACGAGCACACTTACTCACAGCACACATACACACACATGAGCACACTTACTCACAGCACACATACACACACATAAGCACACTTACTCACAGCACACATTACACACACACAAGCACACTTACTCACAGCACACATTACACACATGAGCACACTTACTCACAGCACACATACACACACATAAGCACACTTACTCACAGCATACATACACACACATGAGCACACTTACTCACAGCACACATACACACACAAGCACACTTACTCACAGCACACATTACACACACATGAGCACACTTACTCACAGCACACATTACACACACATGAGCACACTTACTCACAGCACACATACACACACATAAGCACACTTACTCACAGCACACATACACACACACGAGCACACTTACTCACAGCACACATACACACACACATGAGCACACTTACTCACAGCACACATACACACACATAAGCACACTTACTCACAGCACACATACACACACATGAGCACACTTACTCACAGCACACATACACACACACATGAGCACACTTACTCACAGCACACATACATATATATACACAAATAAACACAAACATGATTACACACAGAATATATATATATATACACACACACACGAAAGCAAGCATACTTACAAAACCAGGGCTGAGGAAGGAGGAGGAGGGTCGCTGCCGGGGTCCAGCGGAGCTGCTGCTGCTACTCAGCAAGAGTAGCTGCTCCCGCCTCGGCCAAATCCTCTGCAGAGAGCTCTAAAAATCAAAGCTCTCTATCTGAAGAGTGACAGCTCCGCCGCACCCGGTGCATGGCTGCATTCAGAGACGGAGACAGGGCTGTCTCACTCTCTATGAAGCAAATTTAGTCCGTCAGGGGGGGGAATTGAGTACGCGTGCGCATATTCAGCCTCCTCACCTCTCCCCACCAGCCACAGTAAACTTACCTGCCGGCTCCTGCACAGCGGGGGACTGGCAGCTGCAACGGCGTGTTGGCGGCGGCAGCATCGCCATCATTAGCTTGATCTCACTGGAGCTGATGGGCGGGCCGGCACTTGCTGCCCGCCCAAACGTCACGCCCATCCTAACGGCTCCTCGGCGCAGGGCAATATGGGAATTGACTGGGAGAGGAGTCATGACGTCTCTCCCAGTCTTAAGAGACCCTACAGGAGGCGGGGGAAAGACTGCTTTGCGTCGTAATAATAAAGCACTCAAGGGGGCTCTCCATGTGACTGGGCACTGATTGAGTTCGCTACCCTCTGGCCGTGGGTGGCACTGCCGGGAGCCGCCCCCCTGTTGGCTGGCGCCCCTGGCAAGTGCCATCCTGGCAATAGGGTAGATACGCCCCTGAATAATACTGTAGAAAGCAAATAGGCCCATAAAGAAATATTTTAGCAGTTTTTATAAAAAAACTTTTTTTAAATCCAAAACCAAAACACAACGGTGAATTAGAACCAATACCAAAACCAAATCATGGGGGTCTATGCACATCTCACAGAAATCTGCGGCAGAGTACTAATTAGCACTGCAGAATGCAGTCCCCATTATTATTAATAGGGACTACGATCTCTACCCTATGTACAGTACCAAACTCCAAATAAACAAAGCTTTTCGGAGTTTGGCCCCTGTTGTTTATACCATCTTCAGATGATGTAAACTGCTTTAAGCCTATGAAGGAGCAGGAGAGAGATTTTTCAATCTCTGGCTGGCGGAGGAGACTGACGCTGTGCGCATGCGCGGTGTCAGCTTCCACAAGAGAAGTCTTTCCCTCCTGTAAAAGACTTATACTAAATGCCGGGGATATAACATGCAGGGACAGCGGTTACCTCAACTGTTGTCCCTGCGAGTTCCCCTTCGTTCATAGCAGAATAATTTTCATTAAAAATGAAAATATCCCCTGCGATATGGATCCTTAATATTCGCGGCAGTGCCGCAATTATTAATACATAGGCCCCATAATCTGCCCATTCTATTGGGAATGCCTATTGTAAGTATATTCTTTACAGAAATTCTAGGATTTATTAATCTTGTATACTTTGGAAATTTTATAAATATGGCTAATAATAAATATAGTAGGGAGGTGAAGTATAAGGGGTAAATTTACTAAAGTGAGAGTTTTTAGAAGTGAGTTTTAGAAGAGATGTTGCCCATAGCAACCAATCAGATTCTAGCTTTTATCTTCTAGAAGGTGCTAGTTAAATGTTAAGTAGAATCTGATTGGTTGCTATGGGCAACATCTCTTCTAAAACTCACTTCTAAAAACTCTGACTTTAGTAAATTTACCCCTAAGAATGAGGTGAAGTATAAAATGTATTTTTACAATTACTGTATTAACCAATTTGTATTCATCACTATTATTTGGGAAAGCATAAGTGTATATACCACATATTTGTAGTGTATTTCCATATACCAGACATTCTGTCTCATGCAATTCACAAGCTGTTGCCAGATGGTGTGCAGGGAAAAAAGGACTATGGTTTGAGGACTGAGGAATGCTGATACCCGGCTACCAACGTACGATTGGCTGGGACTTTGTTTAACTGAGCCCACACACAAAACAAATGGAAACCTCCAGTTGCAGTGCAGTGGTAGAGAAAGTAGGCAATCAAGCTGTATTCAGCCAGATCCCAATAAAATACTAAAATATAGAGCTAAATTATTACACATACACAGGTCTACTTGAATTTAATATTGGTAGAAAAACATTTTATATTTAACAATAGATAATCATCCTGTGGGTTTTTCAGAGAGGGATGAAGTGAATGTACAATATATTCTAGAGCTCCTTCAGGAATTAGACATCTGACAATTTATTTGCATAATCTTAAAGAAATTTGACCTATTGCAAAGCAATAAAGTAAAGTCACAATTCCTTTAAGGGGGTTAACAAATCAATCTGAATAACTGAAAATCTTTAGAGGAAAGAATCATTATGCTTGGGCCTTTCCCTTTCTCACAGCATGAGAATGGATGAACTTCTCTGTCATTTCAAAGAGGCACCAGTGGTCCGTGGCATAGCTGGCTTGCAGCTGATGGCCAGCAGAATGCAGAAGAATGCAGCTCACTGATAGTCGCTGCAGACAAGAGGGAGCTGAGCAGGAACTTAGGCTGTTATGTGCAACTGAGACATGGAAACAGAAAAAAAACCCTTCCTAAAACAAGGTGTCTGCTGTGAATGTACGGATCCCTTCAAATCCCAGCACTGTGCAAAACTAAAGCCCTGCATGCAATCTGTAGCTTTAACACCTTCTCAGCAACAAGACAAACCTGAGCACTACCAGGAAAAAGAGGCTTTATACTTGTCTTTAACTGATTCATCACTTGAGGCTGCAAATGGCTCCCTGTTTCTTTTTAATTAACGTATGTCGGCAGCAAGAATAAATCCATGAACTCTGCTGATAATATCAAGCGTAATCTGGTATTCTTTGCTAATCTAACTAAATTGGGAGATGACTGGAGGAGATTCACAGGGGGACTCCCAATCAGCTTTGTGTTCTATGCTCTCGTTAGCCGTACGCATAATGCTCACCATCATTAGACCATCCTTGTCCCTAGTTAATAACACATTTTTTTAATTGATTTTACTAATTCTGAAATATGCTTTTACTATGGCAGAATATCATTCAGAATTAAATTATTGTTACCAGATGGAAAATGAAACCAATTTTCCTGTGTATGTCTAAAGCTGGGTACACATCTGCAGATAATGGTTGTTCATACACACTAAGCAACTATCATCTGTCATCTGTCCGGAATCAGTATGAATGACCGCCAGACGTCAGCCCGGCGGTTCAAATCCCAATGCCGGCAGTCCGATGGGTGAAAATCCCAACACCGCAGGTAAGTATACTATCCCTACCCCTCTACCCTCCCTAACTCTAATCCTCCCTTAGGGGTGCCTCACCCTAACCTCCCCCTTAGTGCCTAACCCTAACCTCCCACCGTTTGTGCCTAAACCTAACCACCCCTCCCCACACCCAAAACTAAACCCTCCTGGAGGGGTGCCTAACCCTAACCTCCCTCCTAGTGCCTAAACCTAGTCTAACCTTCCCGGGGGGGGGGTGTCTAGCCCTAAGTCCCCCCAGGAGTCCCTAAACCTAACCCCCCCATCCCCGGTGTATAATCCTCGGCGTTCCGTCATCGGGATTAACATAGGCGTTGGTATTTTGACACCTATGCTAAATCTCTTGCCGGGTTTACAGTCTCGGGATTGAGACCGGCGGTCATAACTACGTTCCATCTGGCCACGGGTCCCGCTGGCCGGTGGTCGTGTCGTGAACGACGACGTTCACAGACATATCGCTGGTACACACTGGCCGACGGGCACACGATATATTGGCCGATCAATATCTGCCAGTGTGTACCCGGCTTAATAGTTTGGCGGAAACAAATAAACCCAGCAAAAGCAACCCTGCCAGAAAACACGGTAGTAATCAATTAGACCCTATGGAACAAATCATTTATAGTCTACCTAAATTAAGTTTGTGCGTCCATGTGTTTTTGACCATGAAAATGGTTGAGTGTTAATTTTACTCAGAAATAAAGTTTGTATCATTATATTAAGTTAAGCTAGGTACACACTATGCAATAAATGGGCATCATTTGATTTTTGGCTGAGTGTGTACAGAGAACGTGGGGCCGATTATCATTCCAAAACCTGTCAGATTGGATGATTGGATCTGACCTGCTGTACAACATTTCTCCAATAAGATGAGCTAATATCATGCACATTTTGTAGTGTGCATGAATTTGCAATCATCTGTCCCAAATTTCTGCTGATAGTTCATTTAAAAACGTCACCTTTGTGTCATTTTTGAGGCAGTTCATTTGTTTGAATTGGAATGATAACTAGTCTGTACACTCTAAATCTGATGTTTTAAGATTGTTTAATCACTCTGAAAATTGTAAAGTCGGATGGATTGTGAGCAAAATTGTTTTGATGTGTACCTAACATTATTTTAGGATTGAACTGATTTACTAAGAATAAGTGATGCAAAGTAATGGCTCCCAACATTGTGAGTAAGCAACTTTAAATTATATCATGTAATATGGAGTAAGATATGGGCTAAATAATTATCTAAAATTATATTTTGAGAGTCAATATACTGTGTAAAAATCATATATTTAAATTACACTATTAACCATGATACATGTTGTTCTAAACCGACACAAATATGGTCTATGATTGACACTATTCCATATTTTAAATGGTTCAGTCCTAAAAGTTTTTATTGTCCTCAATAACAATATAATGAATAGTCTGGATGGCCATTGGCCATCAGTGGTCAGCAACCATCGCGGTTAAAGACATATACCTTGTTGGGAAACTTTACTTGATAGTACAGTACAGATATGCTATGTTTTGTGCTGTTCAATTAAAAAAAATAATAGGATTTAAAAAAAACAGTATTTCATTTCAACACTGGCACAAAATGATGTGTGAATTTTGGCTAACCTAGTCACACTTGGTGCCAACTTTTCTGATTACTGATATTTCATACATTTCAATATTATTACTATAATAATGTATAGTTGGAAAAAGGGGAGGTGCTTTTTTTCAATATGTAAAAACTGGAGAGAGATATTTTTGAAATACAATAAAAAACTATTTATAGACCACTAAAGACAAGATGAGGAATTAGACAGATTATTACTATAAAAATCACTGATTGTGCAAACTGCACAGGACCGATAACAATCTAAAAAATTGCCAAATCCCCTGCTAGGTATATTGTTCTATAAATAACTATGAAGCATTGTACTGTATTATATGCAGGGGGTGCCACTGAGAAAAATACTTTGTACTCAAAGACACAAAAGAAAAGAAAAATTGTCCATGTGCACTCTAATGGCTATATGCCACTTATATTAGCTTATGCCACTTATATTAGTTTTATTCTTACCAATATTTTTTAAAATAATTTAACATGAACTAAAAACTTAACAGACATACCATTGAATTGATTACATTTCTGATATAATAAAGGGTGGTGAAACATAAATTCTAAATATAGACAGAAAACTGCAGGGTGAGATGTAAAGTATAGAATCATTAAGGCACCCTTTTCAGAAATAATTTATAGAATAAAATACAAATCCATTGTTATAAGTTTTGTGACTATGTGTATATACAATAATTAGATATAAGATACAAAGTAGTAAACATGTACTTAAAAGGAAGAGAGCATTTATAATCTAACAATGTTGTTGCCATTCTTGCTTTACCAGAGAGCCCCCCATCTCTCTCTTTATGTCCATAACATCCACCCAGTCTACCAATCCGACACCTCTTTTCCACCTTAAACTTGCTTCTCTGTTCATCTTTACCCATTCTTCTATCACTGCTCTTGACTTGAAAGGCAAAATTAACACTATGGGATTAATGTATGTAATGAGCCGCAGTTTTAAAAGTGGACTGCAGACTCGCTGAAAAACATCTATCTTGCAAAACCATGGCTCATTACATTTACTTCCATCCATCAACAAATCTCCTCATGCCAGATAAATACACCCCACACCCATCTTCTTATCCACTACCCTATCAGCACTCAGATCTTGCTCTCCCATTCCTGAGATTTAAGCCGCATACACACTAGACAATAAATTGAATGGACGATAACGATACTTTTCATATGCGTTCAAATCATCCAGTGTCTATGCACAATATCGTTAACGATGCGCACTCCCGCGGATCGTTAATGATGTCTTTCATCATCCTAACTAGCAGGACAACCTGACGATATTGTTAGGCACTGCAAGTTTGGGGATGTGGCAGGTGATGTCACTGACCGATATCATTAACGTTATCGTTCAGTGTGTATGCTCAATGTCGTTCCTGACATTGAGCCCGGCAGTTCAAGTGATAACACTTAATGATATCATTAAGTGTATATGAGCCTTTAGGGGAAACATATCAAGCCTTGGAGATAAAGTAGGGAGAGATAAAGTACCAACCAATTAGCTCCTGTCATTTTACAGGCTGTTTGAAAAATAACAGGAACTGATTGGTTGGTGCTTTATCTCTCTCCACCTTAACCTTTTCCATGGCTTGATACATCTCCCCCTGAGTTTTTACACTTTTCTCTACCTCTTCCCCTTCAACCTGTGCCCTTTGCACTATTCTCTCCCAATTTCCATTAGTCAATATCCCCAACACTTGCTCACATATTCAATAACTCATACTTTTCCATTGAAACACTAATCTCTGCTATCCTCAAGAAACCTTCTCTTGATCCTACCATTCTCTTCAACTACCACCCTGTTCCTCTACTTCCCTTTGCTTCACAGCTAGTTAGGTATGTGTTTTTCCTATCCCATGATCTCTCCTCTCAATCCCTCTCTGACACTCTGAAATGGGGTTTTTTCTTTCTACATGCCACTGAGACTGCACTAGGTACCAGTCCAATGAGCCACTCTCAGCTGAATCGAAGTGTAACTTCACTAAAACAATCCTTCTTTAGCCATCTTTTGTTTTTGACACAGTTCATCACCCTCTTCTCCTCTGCTCTGCCTTGGCTTTTGGTGGCTATCCTATCCTAGGTCACCTTTTAACTTTTTGAATGTTCCTTTAAAAACTATTCTTCAGACCCCCCTCCACACATACACACACACGTACAGTACACTACATCTATCTTATTATAAGCTCCCTCAAGGCTCTGTTCTTGGACCTCTGCTTTTTTCTCTTTATTCCTCTTCTCTTGATAAATGTACAGTATATGCTTTTTCACACTCCACTACATCTCTTTGCAGAGAACTTCCAGATCTATCTCTCTTCTTTTGATCTTTCTCTTTTAAACCTGTGTGTTCATCTGCATCTCTGCCAACTCCAACTGGAAGTCGCAATGCTAATTAATGCTGAACTTGACTGGGCTCATTATCTTCCCTCCTCCCATTGTCAATATATCCTCTCTAGTAGAGAACATCACATTGTCTGCAGACCTCCATAGTAATTTAATACTTGACTACACCCTCAGCTTAACTCCACCTATTCAGTCACTTGGACTGTCCTGTCACCTATTCTTTGGAACCATTGCCAAGTTACACCCCTTTCTAATTTAGGGTATTATAAAGCCCTAAATTCTGCTCTCATTTTCCTCCATCTTGACTACTGCAACCTTCTCCTTTCTGGTTTTCCTCTCACCTGTTTGTCTCCACTCCAGTCAGTCCTAAATGTTGCAGTGGGACATATATTAATCTCTTGCCATTCCACATCTACAGCACCACTCTGCAAATTGATACTATGGCTCCCTATAACCTCAAGAATCTAATTCAGCTACTCACCCACCCCTTTCCTACATCTTTAACTTGATCACAGGATACTGCCCCTAATAACCTCTTAGATTTGTCTCTAAACTGTTATTTGTCTCCTATCCTCTCCTCTGTAAACCATCTCTCAGTTCTGACTCCATAATGCTGATTCAATTAGATATGAAGGTCGCTGGATGGATTCCATTGGTTTTGCATGTTATGTCTCGGAAGGCTGATTCGGCTCACAACCTATGGATAAAAAATGTGCAATGGCAGCTTGTGTGTAATTGCACCTGGCCCCAGATTTGTAGGTGCTCATCTATGCTGCTTCCCTCTTATTGAACTCCTTACCAGCGGCTGCTCCTACCATCTTAGATGAGGGGGGCTGCCGCCAATAAAAACGATAGGGTGCAATCACTTACCCGCTCCTCCTGGCCGGGTGACACCTCCCCCTGAGATTGCCTGTTGTATATGTGACTGGCAGGTAGCACCTTCAATAGGATGCCACTGCCGTTCACAGTGTAGCCATTGCAGTCATGGACTGCACTGACTACACTGAGGTGATGGATTTTAACAGCCCTGCAGCCCCTAGGCAAAATCCACCGCTGCTCCTTACACTATCTGATCATACTCTCTCCCATCCTTCAATCTATTTAGCACTCTCTCAAACCGTCGTAGTCCTTCACTGAGAGGTGCACTTATTTATATGGTTGCTGTAGTAAATTTTAATATTTAGGCTCTAGTGTCTCTGCATGTAAGTTAGTTACTGGTGCTCTTTGCTGCTGATAGTGAAGTCAAGTAGTGACATAGCCAGCTTTAGACGTGAGGGTGGGGGTGGGGTTAAGATGGAAAAATAGGCAACCCCAGTGCCAGGCCCAGGTGTTTCAAAATTCAATTATCAATGTAGAAATAAAAGCGCTTGTACTTGCATAATTTGCTACAATTATTTTAATCATTTTGATATTTTTTTTGTACTTTAAACCTTTTGTTATTTTGTACAATTTTTATTTAATTTTGAAGCCTAGGTAAGATCATCATCACTAGAGTCATTTTGTGTTTTATCTTGTCATAGCTAGATATTTCTCTGCCCATAGACATCAGGTTCTGCTTTAGATTGTGTGCTTGATGGGAATATTTTTACTACTTTGTTTTTTCACATTAGAGTTTAGAAATTATAAAGTATATGCAGCCAAATGGCTGTGTAGGAGTTAACTGTCAGTAGATGAGCGTGGTTAGTAGAATTATGATTCTGTAAAGATCACAACCCAGCAGACAAATATTCAGTGGCCGAGGAAGGGGTCAATCAAGTGAGCGTGTTAATCGACTGGTAGAAATGTCAGCAATCTGCAGTTAAGTATCATGTAGTATATACAGATCTCCAGTCAAAAGAGTCTTGAAATGGAAATTTTGTCAATCATGCTACTGTATACACTTACTATTCACACAACAATTACAATGTTTTCAATTAGACCTATTAGACCGCTTGTTAAGAGGTGAAACATAGAGGTATGGCAGCCAAAGCAAGTATGCCCCCCCTTCCATTTTGGGCAATGATAGCAGTGAGCCTTAGTGGTAGTAGCTTTTCTCAACTTACATCCCAGATTTTTGCCATACCCCCTCTGTACACCAACATGCTCTCTTCTGCACTTCAAAATGCCTCATCCTGCACACTAACATGTCTCTTTCTGCACGCCAGCATTGCCCCTCCTGCGCACCAAAATGTGCCCCCTGCACAACATCACGACTCCTTATTTACACAAAAAAATCCCTTACTGCACGGCAACATGCCCCTTCTTACACACCAACATGTTCCCTCCTGCAAAACAACATGCCTCCTCCTGCACAACAACATGCCCACTTCCTGGTATACAACCAGGCATCCAAATGTTCAGATCCGAGGAAATCCCACTCGCAGTGTTTATAGATGCTGCATTACCATCTGATGCCTCTTTACATGCACCATTGGTCGCACCATCAAAACTTACACCAGCCCTATGATAGGCAGATTCGCCAAGAGGTGGGAGGAATGGGTACCAAATACCCAGTCCTGTGCTTGATGGAGGGGCCCGGTAGGGGCCTGGGACCACCCCCCTCTCCCTTGCCTGTCAGTGGCCAGTGGCAAATGCAGGATTTCTAGAGGGGGGTTTCCAAATGCTTGATTTTAGAGTGAGTGTGGCCAGTCCATGAAGAGGGCATAATTAGCACTTATCCAGCTTTAATATGTTACATACAAACTACAAAGTATATTGTGTTGCATAATTCCAGTATATACAGGACCAGCGATCATAGTAAGCCATTAGAAGCAGCAGTAGGGCCATCTTGTCTGAGCAGAATGTTTTGTTTCAGATGTGGGCATCATTCCAGAGCATTGGAGCAAGTCTGGGAGTCTGAGGGAGCAGCATAAGAACCTAGCACTGTGCTGGACATATATGTACATATTGGTCTCCTTATGTACTGGATAGTGTATTATTATACAGTATTAATAATTAATCCTATTGATGGTCTATAGCAGTGCACCCCTAACAGTGCATGTTTTCCACATCTCCTAGTTGGTGCACAGGTTTATTTATTAATGGCTGACACCTTTTGAAAGATCCACAAGTGGTGCTAATCATTTCATTTATGATACTGAGAAGAACATGCAGCACTAGTAACATTCTATTATATTACTATTTCTATTGTGGTCATAGGGCCTGATTCAGAGCCGCTCACAAGCGGCCGCTCGTTCGCTCCGAGCGATGTTTGCCCAACTGTGCATGCATGCGGATCGTAATACGCATGTGTGAACCAGTCAGTGCGGTCGAAATTCATGTGCTCGCAAAATAGCTAATGCCTGAAAATTTCAGTGACAGAAAGAGGCGTATGTGGGTGGTAACAGGGGAAGGTGCTTGAAAACGGGGAGTGGAGATCCGAACGCAGGCGTGCTTAAAGGTCAAAACGGGCGTTTCATAGGTGTGCATAATTAAAACAGCAGCGTCATTGACCATGTCACTGGGTTATTTTATAGCCAGAACTGCTCGCAAGATTGTCGTAGGAAAAACCAACCCCAAGAATAGCGAGCAGTTCATACCCTGGTCGATGTACTCGATTAATCTAATAAATAGCGGATATGACGTAGGATGCGAGCGGCCATGGGGCGTATTTTTCCAAAAAACGACCGCAAGTTTTGTTCGCTCGTTCAGACCTAGAGGTGTGAACAGACCGCAAAGAGTGAACGGTTCATTTGAATAGCCACCCCTATTTTCTGGATGAGCGAGCGCTAATTGCGTCCAGCTCTGAATCAGGCCCATAGTGTGTGCTAGGAAGGGAGGTTTCCAGGCAGCTGGAAACCCCCCCTGCATTTACCTATGAGTGGCTGGCATTGTCATTCCTCAGCCCAGCACATGCTGCTGTGTGCTGAGCTGCAGTGGGACCAGGGAGGCTGCTGCCACTGATCAGCATTGGCAGCAGTCTCCTCTGGCAGTACAAGAGGAAAGGGGAGAGAGCGATGACACTGAATGTGCTCTCCCTGGATTTGCCCCTAGCAAAGGGGCACACAGCTCCCTCCTGTGGAGCACACTCTTTTAAACTTTGTTTTAAAGGCATGCCCACGACTCCAAAAAACAACCAGAGCCTGGCATGCCTCACTACAGCTCTGATGATAGGTGCAGTTTCTCCATTTGAATATGAACTCCTATATGAAAAGTTGAGCGTCTCTCTCTCTGTACTAAACTGCAATCAGCATCACGCTGTCTACACTTCCATAAGACGTAACATCTCTGTACGTCTTTTCAGCCATCCCCTTTTACCTAGTCTCCGTCCAGGAACGGCCTTATATTGCTGCTACTATGCATCTAAAAAACAGACAGACATAAAAACAAACAAAAAACACCAGCAGTTAGCAGTCCTTTGTGCAGTTAGACTGCAGCAGTCACATGACCATATCAGCCAGGGAGTCATCTGATCGGGAACTGCTTGGGCTATTTCCCTTCCTTGGTGGTCTATTAACAACAGGGGAGGTGAAAAAAATACGTAGCCAGATCTTGGGGCGACTCTGCTGTGCTGAGCGCCTTATTCCTCAAAATGTGCTACACATACAAGGAGAACATGAAAGGTCTGGGTAAAGACACCAATGTCACGTAGACACACATGTGCCATAATTATTGATGTATGTATTGAACAACTCATACTTACCTTTACCTTTCTACTCAGCAGCTACTGTCCTTACCCACTGTATTGTACAAGGTTAATACAGCCCCCTTTGAATGTTGATGCCCCAGCACAGCCAATTAGATTGTACTTTGTCAGGAAACAGGGCCTGTGACAACCAGGGACAAGTGGCGAGGATTATAACCCCCCCCCCCTCCACTGGGAATGTGCAGCAGCAGCGGGCCCCCATTATTACACAGCATCATGCACTGTTTAAAAAAGATCAGTCAGTTTGTGGCGCTGGGGTCCCTATAGGCGCCATATTTAACAGATTATCAGCAGGAGATCCATTCGGCACTGATGTGCTGATACCTGCAACTGCAGCACACCCTAATATTAATTGGATTCAAGGGGAGATTGGGGTTAATTTAATACAGTTGTATTAAGGTGTATTCATTTACTAGGTATTATATTAATTTGGTGAAATGGTCCAGATGGAGCTATTAAAATGAGATTAATATTAATGTGGGTTTTAACATTAATATACAGCTTACTTAACTCCTTATTCTTTTATTTTAAACATAAATTATTACATTTAAATACACTGTACTTTATCATTCTATTGTTATTCCAGCATGCTTTTTTGTGTTGTTTTGGAAACAACCTATTGAAATCCTGAATTGGTCCCTGTCACTGTAGCCTATTCTACTACCACTTTCTCTTTCTATAAATTATATGTTTTTTATTTGATTTTTTTTGTTATACTACTGTCCACAATTACAGTTTTGTGGCAACTTATAAATAGACTATTGTGAAAATGATGATGATGATGACAGTGCTTCTCCATGCCCACCACATTGTGGGCTTGATACATTACGGAATGCAACTGCGATTGCAATAGCGGTTACACATGCAGTTAAACTGCGATAGTATGAAAATTCATTGCAATCGCAATGCTGCCACAGTATTACATAAGGATGCCCACTTTACCTTACACACATCCGTAATGTTTAGTAAGACTCTGAAAACATTGGTACAATCGAGTACCATCGCAGCCTCGCGCAAGCTCTGACCTTACTCATAAATTGCTAATTTCAGTGCACGCTATGAGGCCTCAGGCTGCATTGGGCATCGCAGTGATAATTTATGCACGCTCATGCAACGAAGTTTGAATGCACTGGCACGCCTGCGTATACCCGACCAACCACCTATCACCACCCACAAATGACACTTCCTGTCAATCACTCTGCGATAGGTCTATGTGGTCACTGCGATCGCAGTCCCGATCACAGTGGCTGGTTCGCGCACGCGCACTGTGATGCATACGCATGCGCAGAACACAACAATCGGCCGATTGCGTGCATATTAGCAACTGTGTTCCTTGCTGAATCAGGTCCTAAGATCACAGAGCTGGGAGCAGCTAAAAAGGAGCAATTTTGCACCTGGAGTAGCCATATTTTAATGTGGTGCAAATGCATTTTATTTTATTTTTGTGTACAGTGTAAATACTGTCTGACTTCATAAATAAAGCTGTCCACAAATTCTGGACAGCTTTATTCTTATGCTGGGTGCACACTATACAGATATATCTGCAGATGATGGTCGATCATACACACTGAACAACCATCATCTGTCCCGGTGGCCTCTGCTGCACATGTACGGGCGGTCATCAGACCGCTCGTACACACTGGGCAATGGCCAACTATATCTGGAGATATATCTGCCATCGGCTCTGCAGCACAGCAGACGCTATATGTCTGTGAACGACGTCGTTCACAGAGATATCGCTGGTGACACACTGGCCAACGGGTAGCAGATATATTGGCCTATCAATTGATCGGCCAATATATCTGTCAGTGTGTACCCATTACACTGTACTTAGAGTTCAGCTAGAGTTCAGCTAGGATGCACCCCACCCAGCCCTACATTTTTGCACATTTTATATCTGCCCCACCTGCAGTTCAACATGCATTTGTATAGGTATAGAAATGGAGCTTATGGTGTAAAGTTAGAGGGGAGATACGAGGGGTGTGCAATAAGTTTCCCGGATGCGCAAAAAGTATTGCATATACAAACAAAGTGAACATTAAATTTTTTCAAAGTATTCGCCAGAGGAGTCTATGCAAAGTTTCATGCTCGCAAACCACTTCGTGAAGCAGCAGGACCAGTCTAAAGCAGGTATGTCTTCTACATGCTGGATGAAGGTCTCCACTGCAGCTTTCGGTGGCTCAAAAGAGATAATGTGTTAATCAAATGTAATGGTATGTATAGTAAACGGGCTCATGTTCAGAACATGGAGTACACTGACTTTATTGGTGGTCTCCAACCACACCCGCAGCTCTGGGATAGGCTGGCTCCGGCTCCTGACCCCATCGTCCGGATTTACTGACATTACTCCGACCAGCTGGCACAGCACCCCTGTCGGCCAGCTGGTACGCAAGTGGTGGCGACGGCGGTCCCCTCTGCAGCCCCCAGCTCCTGTGACCCATTTTGTCCATTCTCCTGACAGTGCTTCTTCTTCTGCAGCTCATTGTCTCCAGGCTCCTCTCTGGCAGCGGCATGGACTGTCTGATTCGGCTCTAGCTCAGCAGCAGCAGCACCTGCCGGTGCGAATGCAACAGCTGGAGTGGAGCCTGGACCAGGGACTCCATTCTCAGCTCCTGACCTGGAGAGGTAATAGCAGAGCTGATTACCAGGGGAATCATTGTAGGCCAGCTCAGGACATATGTCAGGCCACAGCCCCCATAACACACATGGCATAGGAAAAGCCTCTGATAGCTGCCACTAAAAGCAAGTATTGGAATACAGCTTCTAATGGTGGGTACACACTACACGATATGCTCCCTGAGTGATATCGTGTAGTGTTGTCCCCGGCAGGCTGTGCTCAATGTCGTTCATGACATTGAGCACAGCCGCTGAACGATATCATTAACGATATCGTTCAGCGCCGGGCTCTCTCCCCCATTCCCTGACATGCAGCAACCTGATGAGATCGTCAGGTTGGCCTGCATGTTAGCCCGATGAACGATAATGACGAACGACCCGCGGGAACGCGCGTCGTCATCGTTCATCTTTTTGGGGTTAAAAATGGACGATAAAGTGGACGACTGAACAATAACGATATCATTATCGTTCAGTCGTCCACTTTATCGCCCAGTGTGTACGCACCATAAGTCTATGGACACAGACAGATAATTACTGTCTAATCCTTCAGCCTGCCTCAATTCAGACAAAACAAATGTAATATGTCTCAATCTGGTTACACAGCATTCTGATAAGTACAAATAGGGAGAAGAGATTACTGAGCTGTCCCCTGACCCTTAGTGCTGAACAGTCCTATTACATAGGAAGAAAAGGCTTTGAAAATAACTATACTTCACCACAACCCACTACAGTATGGGAGAGAGAGACAGACTAACTAAGCTAGAAAATACACCCTAGAGATATATTACTAATAGTCTGCAGTCTATTTGGAACCTTAGGAGAATAAGCAATCACAGTGGTACTACTCAACTTGCTCACTTGTGATATGAAAGCATAACATCAACTCTCCAATTGAGGATTTGAGAGAACTAGCTTTAGAATCTCAGGGCCTATTTTTCTAATACCAGAACATTGAAACCTCCATCGGAACCATCGGAAACATTGCGACCATTGCGACGTTCAATTTGAGACTGGATCCAGGCACCAGGTACGTAAGGGGAGTGAGGGGGGAAGTTTACTTAGTTTTCCCCAACGGCTGCTCAGTTCTGCAGGAGCTGGGTAGGGGGGTCCTGCTTTGCTGACTGATCAGCAGTGATCGGCAGCACAGTAGACAGAGGAGGAGAGGGTGCTGTTCTGTAATGGTATGTATAGTAAACGGGCTCATGCACTTCCTGCAGCAGCCCTCATGTTTATCTGTCTGGATGAAATTTTACATCCAGTGCATATAAAGAACTGCATGGTGTGGACAGAAGCTTACGTCCATGCCAGGCAAGTGGTTAAGGAGTTATTATCCCCAGAGCATAAACTAGTAGCCTTGGATCCAAATATTGGGCCTGATTCAGACCCGCTCGCGAGCGCTGAGTGCTCGCAAGCGGGTCGATGGTGGCCCAGTGCACATGCGCACGACGGAGCTGGCTCCATCGTGCACATGCGCGAGACCCGGATAGCGACGGGCAAACTGTCGCTCCGGGTCTCGTACCAAAGGGGGCGTGCTGTCGATGTTGAGTGACAGCATGCCCCCTTTGGTGGGCGTGCTGGGGGTGTGGCTGCCCAGACAGAGGCGTTCCCATGGGAACGCCTACCATCTGGGACTGGCCCCACTGACATCACAAGTGATGTCAGTGGGAGTGCTTTCGGCTCTGTTTGAGCCAAAAGCACTCTAGGGCTTGCGGCAACGAGACCCTACCACAAGGGTCTCATCGCAAGCCCGATGGTCACGATGGTCTTGACCATCGCGACCATCTTCCTGGCCGCTCGCTATAGCTGTGGGTGGTCACCCACAGCTATACGAGCGGCCAGGAGACCGCTCTAAAAATCAAGAAGGACGGCCCTGATTCAGAGCGAGCGCTCTGTCAGAGCGTCCGGCTCTGAATCAGGGCCACTGTCTTCTGACAGTTTCAGTATTCTATAATCCACCCACAAAGGAATAGGGTGGTCTCCTAGCACATTAAGTTTAATATATAATGGAATACAAACCCTGGTTTGCAACTGAAACCAATTATCATGTGCACCAATGAGAAGATTGCCCAACAATAATCTCACTATGTTAATATGATATGTGGATATTGTTGCATGATATATTGTATGATACATACTCTCTGTGCATATATCATTCATAGGCTCATGTAAGGTAGAGTGATTGAAAGGGTGACAAGGATTAGACCAATAGGGCCTAATTCAGTTGTGGTCGCAGTGCTGATGTTTGCACAGTTGAATGATTGTTTGCCACTGCGCATGCGCAAAAAGTCCTGAAAACCCCTATGGTGCATGCTTCACCCTGAGTGTATGACTCTGTACACTGTTGCATATGGGAACGATGGCTTTAGAGACAAAACCATGGGTATTCCTAGGTGGTGACTGGGAGGTGACCTTAAGTGAACAAAAAAAAAAGGCTACGGGGTATTTCATGAGATGGTTGAAGACGTGTCAGTGAACGCAACTGCATTCCCAGCCGCAGAGCCACAGCCACAGTGGCCATGTTTAGTGGAATTTCAGAAGGAGATACTATACCTGTGTCGATGGTGAATGATGTTCAGAGTGTTTGGCATAACCAGCGAAGCTGCAACATCCACGGGCATTGAAAGTGGGCATCTCAGGGCTTGCACATTCTGCCACACGTTAGTGCACAAAGGGAGGGCTGAAACTAGCATTTGCATATTATCGCCGTTGCGACTCCGCAGTCACAGCGACATTTGCTTCCGCCCTGTGGTTTCCAACCAATCACCTTAAGTGCATGACCTGTGCATGTGCTGGCCACATGCACATTTAACATTGTCCCTTATGGACCGGGGGGAGTGGTCACTCTCCTGAGCCTGAGACACCTGGTGTTTTGGTCGCTATGCAGGAGTCAGCTCGTCTAGGGCCGGGGGAAGTTCCTCCAAAACATTACTTCCAGGAATCTGCTAAGGGACCAGGCCCACCTCTGCCTGAATCTGAGCTCCAGAGGTGGGCAAGCAGGGTCCCCGGGCATGGTTTCCTGGCCACTGAAGGGAAGCTATTCGAATCTCCCTAAACCCATTTAGCTGGCTGCCTTAGCCAGCTCCCTATGCACCTCCTCATACCACTTCCAGGCATGAGGCTGCATAGGGGAACATTTTATTTCCTCTGGAAGGGGCTGGAGGTTCCAGCAGCCCACGGAGGACTCTGGATCCCCTGGCCGTCCACAGCATCACAGGTAAGTGCACTTTTCCTTAAATTATACATTTAAAATAGATACACTTTAAATTAGGGGTGAGCGGGTTTGGATTTCTGAAATCCGAACCCCCCCGATCCGAGTCGTATCCGAGTCAGGCTCGACTTTTCCCGCCTGACTCGGATCTGAAATCGAGGCAAACCGTCATCATCCCGCCTTCCGGATCTCGCGGGTTTTGGATTCTATAAAAGGTACCCGCGTCGGCACCATTTTTTCACTCGGCTGTGGACGGTGAAGGGGGAGGGTGGGAGTTAGGGCTGGCTGGGCTGTGTAGTGTAGTGCTGTGCTGTGCTGCGATGTGCTGCTGTTGTCCATAGGGGCTGTGTCCACTCCACCAAAGTCCATAGGGGCTGGCTGGGCTGTGTTGTGCAGTTTGTTGTCCATAGGGGCTGGCTGGGCTGTGTTGTGCAGTCAGTTGTCCATAGGGGCTGTGTCCACTCCAAAGTCTATAGGGGCTGGCTGGGTTGTGTTGTGCAGTGTCCCAGTCCTAAAGGGGTGCTGTAGTGTTGTCCAGGGGGTGCTCTGTCCATCAGGGGTGCTCCCCCAAAGTGCAAAAAACTATATTTTTTTCTGTGTTTGTGAATTGTGTGCGCAGTAGCCGCACGTACATCAACAAAGTACCGCCAAGCATGTGCCTGTGTCACAAGTAAAGGGCTGGCTGGCTCGTCCGTTAAAGGGTGTTGTAACCCCTAAAGTGCACTCCAAAAAAAATAATATTTTTTTCTGTGTTTGTGAATTGTGTGCACTGTACGTGCATCCTCAAAGCAGCAGCGCCAAGCGTGCGTCTGTCTGTTAAAGGGTGGTTTAACTCCCAAAGTGCACTCCAACAAAAATAAAACATTTTCTTCTGTGTTTGTGAATTGTGTGCACTGTACGTGCATCCTCAAAGCAGCAGCGCCAAGCGTGCGTCTGTCTGTTAAAGGGTGGTGTAACCCCCAAAGTGCACTCCAACAAAAATAAAACATTTTCTTCTGTGTTTGTGAATTGTGTGCACTGTACGTGCATCCTCAAAGCAGCAGCGCCAAGCATGCGTCTGTCTGTTAAAGGGTGGTGTAACCCTCAAAGTGCACTCCAACAAAAATAAAACATTTTCTTCTGTGTTTGTGAATTGTGTGCACAGGGCCTGATTCAGACCCGCTCGCGAGCGCTGAGTGTTGGCAAGCAGGTCGATGTTGCCCAAGTACGCATGCGCACGACGGAGGCGGCTCCGTCGAGCGCATGCGCGAGACCCGAATAACTGCGGCCAAGCCGTCGTTATGGGTCTCGCACCAAAGGGGGCATGCTGTCGATGGTGATTGACAGCACGCCCCCTTTGGTGGGCATGCCGGGGGCGTGGCTGCCCAGACGGAGGCATTCCCATTGGAACGCTTACCGTCTGGGGCCGGCCCCACTGACATCACTAGTGATGTCAGTGGGAGTGCTTTTGGCTCTGATAGAGCCAAAAGCACTCCAGGGCTTGCGGCAACGAGACCCTATTGCAGGGTCTCGTCGCAAGCCCGATGGTCGCGATGGTCAAGACCATCATTTTGGCCACTCGCTATAGCTGTGGGTGGTCACCCACATCTATGCGAGCGGCCAGGAGGCCGCTCCAAAAAGGAGCAGGGACGGCCCTGATTCAGAGCGAGAGCTCTGTCAGAGCATTCGGCTCTGAATCAGGCCCACTGTACGTGCATCCTCAAAGCAGCAGTGCCAAGCGTGCGTCTGTCTGTTAAAGGGTGGTGTAACCCCCAAAGTGCACTCCAACAAAAATAAAACATTTTCTTCTGTGTTTGTGAATTGTGTGCACTGTATGTGCATCCTCAAAGCAGTAGCAACATGCGTGCATCTGTCTGTTAAAGGGTGGTATAACCCCCAAAGTGCGCTCCACAAAAAATAAAAAAAAATTCTTTTTTTTCTATCTTTGTGAATTGTGTGCACTGTAGCTGCACGTGCATCAACAAAGGAGCAGTGCCAAGCATGCGCCTGTGTCCCATATGTCTGTTAAAGGGTGGTGTAACCCCCAAAGTGCTAAAAAAAATAAAAAACTTTTTTTTTCTGTTTGTGACTTGTGTGCTCTGTAGCCGCACGTGCATCAACACAGTAGCAGCGCCAAGTGTGTGCCTGTGTCATAAGTCAAGGGCCGGTTTGGACATCTGGTCCGGACTGAAGGACATGCCAATAATTTCTGACATGTCTACTGTCACTGCATATGATACTGTCACCACTGACAGAATGGTGGAGGATTACATTGGTGACAGCATCCAAGTAGGGATGTCAGACAGTCCGTACCTGTACTGGCAGGAAAAAGAGGCAATTTGGAGGCCCCTGTTCAAACTGGCTCTATTTTACCTGAGTTGCCCCCCCTCCAGTGTGTACTCCGAAAGAGTGTTTAGTGCAGCCGGGAACCTTGTCAGCGAAAGTTGTAAGAGGTTGCATCCACAAAATGTGGAGAAGATGATGTTCATAAAAATGAAGTATCAACTGTTTCAGGGAGTCCAGTCTCCAGAACGTACAGAGGGACCTGTGTTGGTGGATTCCAGCGGGGGCGAATTAATACTCTGTGAGGATGTACACAACACTGAAGAGGGTGAAGAATCGGTGGATGAGGAGGATGAGGACGACATCTTGCCTCCGTAAAGCCAGTTTGTGCAGGGACAGATTAATTGCCAGCTTGCTTTGTGGGGACCCAAACGAACCAATCATTTCAGCCACAGTCGTGTGGCAGAACCTGGTACTGAAATGATTGGTTTGTTAAAGTGTGCATGTCCTGTTTATACAACATAAGAATGGGTGGGAGGGCCCAAGGACAATTCCATCTTGCACCTCTTTTTTTTCTTTGCATTATGTACTGTTTGGGGCCTAGTTTTTCAAACTGCCATCCTGTCTGCCACTGCAGTATCACGCCTAGATGGGTCACGTGTTTGTGCCGCCCACTCGTGTCGCTTAGCATAGTCATCCAGCTACCTCGGTGCAACCTTTTGGACATAAAAACACTATTGTGAGGTGTGAGGTGTTCACAATAGACTGGAAATGAGTGGAAATGAAGGTCATTGAGGTTAATAATAGCATAAGAGCAGAAAAACCCACAAATTATGTGATTTTAGCTGTTTTTATGCTTTTTTTAAAAAAAAATACAGATCCAAAACACAAAACCCAGAACCCAAAACACGGAAGGGTGGTTTTGGCAAAACCAATCCAGATCCAAAACACAAAGAAAGATCCAGATCCAAAACAAAAACACAAAGCACAAAAAGGGGCCGGTGCACACCCCTACTTTAAATACAATCATTACATGTGAAAATATACAATCAGCCGGTGCCCAGCATCAGGCTGTTACACAAGGCAGCACTGCAGCCCAGGACCCGCTTTCCTGGCTCAGTGCTGCACAGACCACTGTAGATACCTTTAGATTTATTTTAAATGTGTGCTGGTGTAATTTTATGCTGTGCCCAGCGCTCAACGCTGGGCTCCACTAGCCCTGCAGTCAGGGACTGCTGGGGCACTCCCCTGTTGCCTGCTCACAGCGCTGGGGGTCTGGGGAGCTGGCTCTCCTTGTCCTCCAGCATGCAACCACTTGGCCATGGAGCTGATGCGCCGGGAACGATGCTCCGGGTTCCCAGCGGTCAGCGTACAGCACCACCTGTGCGTCACTTAGCCCTGCAGTCCGGGACGAGCTTGTCCCGCTGCAGCGGTGTTTTGTCCCCATCTGCCACGCTACTCTGGGAGCCGGCTGTCCCAGTCTCCCAACGGGTGGGCACTGAGCTCTGCAGTCCAGGACACGAGTCCCGGCTGCAGTAGCTCCCTGCTGTCCGATGCACTGGGGCACCGGGAGCTCTGCTCCTGGTCCCCAGTAGTCGGCACATAGCCCGGCAGTCTCCGGAGGTGGCCCAGGGGCTGTAGCACAACACACAGTCCCCCGGCGCCTACCACCTTGCCGGGTAGCTGGGGCGGCAGGAGCTGCACTCCCAGCCCTCAGCAGTCGGCGTCCAGCCCTGCCCTCCGCTGCCTGGCCATGATGAGCAGCCAGCACGGAGGGACCAGCGGCGTCCCTGTGGAGCTGGGACACCGGGAGTCCCTCTCCCAGGTCCCAGCGTGGAGCGCAGAGCGGCTCCCTGCACTCCGTACTCCCCCGGTGTGGCACAGCGGCGGTTACCAGAGCGGGGCCGGACTGCGGCATAGAATTACATTTTTAAAAACATTTAATAAAAACACTCGGCGCCTAGCGCCGCTATTATATTTCAAACATGGCGCCTAGCGCCCATAATACAGTTAAATATGACACCTAGCGCCCTTTGCCCATTTAAAAAATGGCAGCACAGCACGGGGGTTAATCCCTTCAGTGCTATGGCAGCCATTAACCCCGTGTGGCCTACCTCTGGCCACACTATATATATATATATATATATATATATATAATATAGGCTGCAGTCAATATCCCAACCGCAGGGATTCTGGCACTCAGAATGCCGGCGTCGGAATCCCAACACCTGTGAAAATTCCCGCACCGGCATCCCGAGTGCCAAAATCCCGAAGGTAAGTACTGGGGAGAGGGGGAGGGTTAGGGTAAGGCACTAAGGGGGAGTTTAGACTTAGGCACTAGGGAGGAGGTTAGATTCAGGCACCGGGGAGGGAGGGATGTCAGTGTTAGGATTCTGATTGCTGGAATCCTGAGTGCTGTCATCCCGTACCCATCTCATATATGAATATCCTTTATTTTTATGGTGCCACAAGGGTTCCACAGTGCCTTACAAATGAAGAAAATAGTGACTTACAGTACATAACAAAGCAGGACAAGTACATGGCTTATAAACATAGCTGCATCCTTGATCGTAATGCACAAATAAACAGCAGGGCGGCGGCAATCAAAGGTTAGGTGTCGTTGTGGGGACTGGAGTATAAGATAGTGAAAGAAAAAGCACATAAGGAAAGAGGGCCCTGCTTGTGAAATCGTACAGTCTAAAGGGGAAGGAAAGGCAGACAGAAAGAGGTGGCACAGATGGGGTAGATAGTGAAGAAGAAGCAAGGACCAGTGGGTTAGGATGAGAGCTGGATGGCTTTGATGAAGAAGTGAGTTTTGAAAGCCCTTTTGAAGTTTAGTAGAGAGGTGGACAGTCTAATAGTGAGAAGGAGAGAATTCCAATGGTAGGGAGCAGCTCAGGCAAAATCTTGGAAGCAGGAGTGGGGGGAAGTTATCAGCTGGCAAGAGAGGCAGCATGCATTTGAGGAGTGAAGTGGGTGGGCATGAGTGTGAAGGGAGATAAGGTCAGAGATGTAAATAGGACAGGATTGGTTGAGGGCTTTGTAAGTGAGTGTGAGAAGCTTGAATTGGTTTCTGAAAGGGAAGGGGAGCCAGTGAAAGTGAACAGCTTGCTGGAGAGGGGAGCCAGATGTAGTATGTTTGCAGAGGAAGATGAGCCAGATAGCAGCATTGAGGAATGATTGGAGTGGAGAAATGTGGGAGTGAGGGAGGCCAAATAGGAGGAGGATGCAGTAGTCCAATCTCAAGATTACTAGTGAATGGATCAGGGTCTTAGTTGCCTCCAGGGTGAGAAAGGGTCATATCCTAGAAATAGGTTGAAACGGCAGGACTGCAAAAGGTACTGAATGTTTGATATGAAGGAAAGGGAGGAGTCAAAGATCACTACAAGACAGTGCCCTTGGGGGCTAGAGGAGATGTTGTGCTGCCAATAGATAATTGAAATTGTAGGAGGTGAGGTTATGTGGGAGGGAGGGAAGATGTTCAGCTCAGTCCTAGACATGTTGAGTTTAAGAAACTGCTGGGACATCCATAAAGATAAAGCAGAGAAACAGTAGAAGATATGAGTGAGGAGAGAGTGGGAGAGGTCAGGGGAAGAGAGGTAGATTTGAGTGTCATCAGTATGGAGATGATACTAGAGGCAAAAGAGCTGATGAGCTCACCTAGAGAGGACATATAGAGGGAGAATAGGAGAGGTCCCAGAATAGAACCTTGAGGGACACCTATTGTTAGTGGAAGTGGGGGCAAAGTGGAGTCATGAGAGGAGTATAAAAACACCAGTCAGTGAGGTAGGAGGACAGACATGAAAGGGCAGTGTATCGCAGACCAAGGGAGTGAAGGATTTGCAGGAGAAAAGGGTGGTCCACACTGTCAAAGGCAGCAGAGAGATCTAAAAGAATAAGTAGATAGTAGTAGCCCTTGGATTTAGCAGCAAGGAGATCATTGCTGACTTTCATGAGGGCAGTTTCATTGGAGTGGAGAAGAAAGAAGCCAGACTGAAATGGATGAAGCAGGGAGTGGGAGTAAAGAACATCAGCAGACAATCTGTTCAAGGAGTCTGGAGACAAACAGGGTTGGTAGTTGGAAAGAATGGCATGCTTGAATGCATATGGAACAGTGCCTGATGTGAGGAAGAGATTGAAGAGGTGAGCAAGATGGAAACAGGCAACAGGAGAGAGGTAGCAGAGGAGACAGGAGGGGTTAGGGTCAATGGAGGAGGTGGAAGGACCGAATGAGGGCAATAACTTCATCTCCAGATACCGGGGATAAATATCAGAGTTGGTAAGATGGATGGGGAGGAAAGGAGAGGGTGGGTTGCTGAGAGCCTGGTTGGATGAGATGTCCTGATGTATGGAGTAAATGTTTAGATGTGAAGTGGGTGGCAAAGTCAAGGAGATATACTGTATACCACCGCATACTATAAAAGGGCTAATTTCACCACTGAATGTATAGTACAGGTTTGTGCTACGCTAAGATGTACACTATCTGCATTAACCCCATAAGCTCCTGGTTAGATCTGTTTGTACCAGTTATATGTACATTCCTGCGTTAAATGTTCACAATATATACAGATTAGAACAAACTACCTCAAGGTATAAACATAAAATATGATGTTAGAACAATGGGCCTGATTCAGACCCACTCGCGAGCGGCTGTCCGCTCGCAAGTGGGTCGATGTTATGCACTGAGCATGCGCACGACGGAGGGAGCTCCGTCGTGCGCATGCGCCAGACGCGACGAGCGAAGGAAAGTCCTTCGCTCGTTGTGTCCGATCAAAGGGGGCGTTCTGTCAATGTTGATTGACAGCACGCCCCCTTTGGTGGGCGTGCCGGGGGCGTGCCTCCCTGACGGGGGCGTTCCCACGGGAACGCCTCCCGTCAGAAGCCGGCCCACTGACATCACTAGTGATGTCAGTGGGAGTGATTTTGGCTCTGATAGAGCCAAAATCACTCCGGAGCTTGCGGTTGAAAACCTCAACCGCAGGCTCCGGCTCGCAATTTCGATGGTCGCGATGGTCTCGACCATCGCGGCCATCAAAAAGCACGCTCGTATAGCCTGTGGGTGGTGACCCACAGCTATACGAGCGTCCAGGAGGACGCTCCATGAAAATGGAGCCCTGCCCTCATTCAGAGCGTGCGCTCTGCTCAGAGCGTACGGCTCTGAATGAGGGCCAATGTTTAAAAAAAACATTTTCAAGTAAATGTCCAAATACAATAACTGTAGTAAATGAAAACAAACCAAATTGTAGGAAGATTTGGCCCTCAATTTTTTACATAGGAGAACTTTAAGTAGATGTCTTTGGTATTTGAAACACAGATTACTACATATGACTGTATGCCAAATTTAACAACCTGTGAGATGTGGAAAGCGAAGCAATTAATGACGATTTAGCTGCAAGATTTAAAGCAGCATATTTTTACTTTAAAGAAATCTCGGCACTTGCCGCACCGTGGCCCTGTATGTTTATTTTAATTTGCTTTTCGTATATAGACACTTTTTAAATAATATTTTATGTGTTTGCTGCAACGATTATACTCTCTCCACTCCACCAGCACACTCAGCTCGTCATGCAGGACCTTAACTCTCTTTTCTCTCCACAACTCTTTTCTCCACTCTTGCTGTCTTTTGACTCCCCCAATATCCTTTTCTTCTTTCAGCTCCCTCCTCCACACTCTTTCCCAGCTTTTACTCCTCCTAAACTCCATGTTTTCCTACCCAGATCCCTCTCAATTATCTCTTTATCTCATGCCAATTATTCTTCTCCCGGCCACCACCACATTTTCTTTCATCGCACTTTCTTGCCTAATGGCAGGTACGTAAGCGTCTACTCTTTCCTGCCTGCCCCAAATCTCACATATTTTATTACCTTTTGCAGCCAAAATGATCGGGACCCTTGAAGAAGTATCTATATGGGATGAAACGCAATGGAACATGCCCATTGACCCTTACTGTATACTAATATTCATTGAACTGTCATTATCATACTTGTTATGCAGTTTCTTACTATACATATGTATAGTTTGATTTAACCATTCTAATGTATAGTATTGTAATGTAGGGGCATCCACAGCAGCATTTTACACTGCTTATAGGATTGCTAGCACATTTTTGCATGGAAAAAATCTAGTTTTATATACATAGTCTCTACCATTAATTCTTCCTCGAATCCCACTCACTCGCATGCACCTGCAGGTAAAAAGCACAGTATCGGACACCGTGGGACCAACGGGCAAATATGGAGCAATTCGTAGGTAATCTATTTTTACCATATTTTGCGTACAATCATGTCCTTATAAATCATGATACCTGCACTATAATTATTTTGAGGTTGTGTGAAAACATTGACTGAGTTATAAGGGATAGGAGCAGACGAGACACACAAGGTACCATACACAGTGGAATTTTTATCACACCAATATTCCCCTACACAGGGCCGGATTAAGGAAGGGGCCACAGGGCCAGTCGCCCCAGGGCCCCCACATACAGAGGGGCCTCCACACAGGGTGGGTGTGACCTTGCCAAGAACAAGTTTCCCGCGGCACCTGTTCCAGGATGGGTGCTCAGCTGTCACAGCTCTGTGTTCTGGATGCAGCAGCACAGTCAGTGCTGCTGAATACAGCCAGAGCAACTCCCTCATCAGCATCACGTGACACCTGTCGCCCGTGACACTGATCACTGATGTGAGGCCACGGGAACCACTCGGTGCTGCATGCAGCTGCACTGACTGTGCTAAACACAGAGCTGTAACAGCCAGAATCACAGGAGGTGAGTAATCAGGGGTAGGGTGGTGTGAGGGTAGATATGTTCTATGTGGCATGGGGGGGGGTGTAGGCTCAGGTGCGTATCTATTAGGGGTGAGCGGGTTCGGATTTCTGAAATCCGAACCCCCCCGAGCCCCCCCGATCCGAGTCCGATCCGAATCAGGCTCGACTTTTCCCGCCTGACTCGGATCTGAAATCGAGGCAAAACGTCATCATCCCGCCTTCCGAGTCTCGCGGGTTTTGGATCCTATATAAGGTACCCACGTCGGCGCCATTTTCTCACTCGGCTGTGGACAGTGAAGAGGGAGGGTGGGAGTTAGGGCTGTGTAGTGTAGTGTAGTGTAGTGCTGTAGTGTAGTGTCCACTACTTCAAAGTCCATAGGGGCTGGCTGGACTGTGTTGTGCAGTCAGTTCTCCATAGGGGCTGTGTCCACTCCAAAGTCCTGTGCAGTGTCCCAGTCCTAAAGAGGTGCTGTAGTGTTGTCCAGGGGGTGCTCTGTCCATCAGGGGTGCTCCCCCCAAGTGCTAAAAAAATAATATATTTTCTGTGTTTGTGAATTGTGTGTGCAGTAGCCGCACGTGCATCAACAAAGTAGTGCCAAGCGTGCGCCTGTGTCATAAGTAAAGGGCCGGCTGGCTTGACCGTTAAAGGGTGCTGTAACCCCCGAAAGTACACTCCAGTCCAAACCAAAAAAAAATTATTTTCTGTGTTTGTGAATTGTGTGCGCAGTAGCCGCACGTGCATCAACAAAGTAGTGCCAAGCGTGCGCCTGTGTCATAAGTAAAGGGCCGGCTGGCTTGACCGTTAAAGGGTGCTGTAACCCCCAAAGTACACTCCAGTCCAAACCCCAAAAAAATTTATTTTCTGTGTTTGTGAATTGTGTGCGCAGTAGCCGCACGTGCATCAACAAAGTAGTGCCAAGCGTGCGCCTGTGTCATAAGTAAAGGGCCGGCTGGCTTGACCGTTAAAGGGTGCTGTAACCCCCGAAAGTACACTCCAGTCCAAACCAAAAAAAAAATTATTTTCTGTGTTTGTGAATTGTGTGCGCAGTAGCCGCACGTGCATCAACAAAGTAGTGCCAAGCGTGCGCCTGTGTCATAAGTAAAGGGCCGGCTGGCTTGACCGTTAAAGGGTGCTGTAACCCCCAAAGTACACTCCAGTCCAAACCGAAAAAAAATTATTTTCTGTGTTTGTGAATTGTGTGCGCAGTAGCCGCACGTGCATCAACAAAGTAGTGCCAAGTGTGCGCCTGTGTCATAAGTAAAGGGCCGGCTGGCTTGACCGTTAAAGGGTGCTGTAACCCCCGAAAGTACACTCCAGTCCAAACCAAAAAAAAAATTATTTTCTGTGTTTGTGAATTGTGTGCGCAGTAGCCGCACGTGCATCAACAAAGTAGTGCCAAGCGTGCGCCTGTGTCATAAGTAAAGGGCCGGCTGGCTTGACCGTTAAAGGGTTCTGTAACCCCCAAAGTACACTCCAAACCAAAAAAATATATATTTTCTGTGTTTGTGACTTGTGTGCACTGTGGCTGCACGTGCATCAACAAAGGAGCAGCGCCAAGCGTGCGCCTGTGTCCCATAAGTAAAGAGCCGGCTGGCTCATTTCTTAAAGGGTGGTGTAACCCACAAAGTGCACTACTCTCCAGCAAAAATAAAAAAATATTTTCTGTGTTTGTGTGCGCTTTAGCCGCACATATATATATCAATATAACATAAATGGAGGACCAAACTTTCTCTGATAAAAATAAAATAGGGAAAGATCAAGAACCACTTCCTACTAGTGCTGTTGCTGCTGCTGGGAGTTGTTCATCATCCCAGAATGGAAGTAGGAACATCACTACTTTTACTAAACAATTGACCCTCCAACAGTCCCTAGCGATGAGGATGAAGTACGACAGCAGTCATCCTGAAGCAAAACGTATAACTGAGGCCTTGACTGCTATGTTGGTGTTAGACGTGCGTCCGGTATCCGACATTAGTGCAGTGGGATTTAGACAATTGATGGAGGTAGTGTGTCCTCGGTTCCAAATCCCGTCTAGATTCCACCTGCATCCTCAAAGCAGCAGCGACAAGCGTGCGTCTGTCTGTTAAAGGGTGGTGACACCCTCAAAGTGTGCTACACAAACAATAAAAATATTCTTCTTCTTTTATCTGTCTATGTGAATTGTGTGGGCTGTAGCCGCACCTGCATCCTTAAAGCAGCAGCGACAAGCGTGCGTCTGTCTGTTAAAGGGTGGTGACACCCTCAAAGTGTTCTACACAAACAATTAAAATATTGTTCTTTTTTTTCGGTCTTTGTGAAATGTGTGGGCTGTAGCCGCACCTGCATCCTTAAAGCAGCAGCGACAAGCGTGCATCTGTCTGTTAAAGGGTGGTGTAACTCTCAAAGTGCTCCAAAAAATAAAAAACTATTTTTTTTATGTGTTTGTGACTTGTGTGCGATGTAGCCGCACTTGCATCCTCAAAGCAGCAGCGACAAGCGTGCGTCTGTCTGTTAAAGGGTGGTGACACCCTCAAAGTGTGCTACACAAACAATAAAAATATTCTTCTTTTTTCTGTCTTTGTGAATTGTGTGGGCTGTAGCCGGACCTGCATCCTTAAAGCAGCAGCGACAAGCGTGCGTCTGTCTGTTAAAGGGTGGTGACACCCTCAAAGTGTGCTACACAAACAATTAAAATATTGTTCTTTTTTTTTCGGTCTTTGTGAAATGTGTGGGCTGTAGCCGCACCTGCATCCTTAAAGCAGCAGCGACAAGCGTGCGTCTGTCTGTTAAAGGGTGGTGACACCCTCAAAGTGTGCTACACAAAGAATAAAAATATTCTTCTTCTTTTTTCTGTCTTTGTGAATTGTGTGGGCTGTAGCCGCACTTGCATCCTCAAAGCAGCAGCGACAAGCGTGCGTCTGCCTGTTAGAGGGTGGTGTAACCCTCAAAGTGTGCTCCACAAACAATAAAAATATTCTTTTTTTTTTTCTGTCTTTGTGAATTGTGTGGGCTGTAGCCGCACTTGAATCCTCAAAGCAGCAGCGACAAGCGTGCGTCTGTCTGTTAAAGGATTACATCGGTGACAGCATCCAAGTAGGCATGTCAGACAGTCCGTACCTGTACTGGCAGGAAAAAGAAGCAATTTGGAGGTCCCTGTACAAACTGGCTCTATTTTACCTGAGTTGCCCCCCCTCCAGTGTGTACTCCGAAAGAGTGTTTAGTGCAGCCGGGAACCTTGTTAGCGAAAGGCGTAGGAGGTTGCTTCCACAAAATGTGGAGAAGATGATGTTCATAAAATGAATGATCAACTCTTCCAGGGAGACCAGCCTCCAGAACGTACAGAGGGACCTGTGGTTCCAGCAGGGACGAATTAATACTCTGTGAGGATGAGGATGTACATAACACTGAAGAGGGTGAGGAATCTGTGGATGAGGAGGATGAGGACGACTTCTTGCCTCCGTAGAGCCAGTTTGTGCAGGGACAGATTAATTGCCAGCTTGTTTTGTGGGGGCCCAAACGAACCAATCATTTCAGCCACAGTTGTGTGGCAGACCCTGGCGCTGAAATGATTGGTTTGTTAAAGTGTGCATGTCCTGTTTATACAACATAAGGGTGGGTGGGAGGGCCCAAGGACAATTCCATCTTGCACCTCTTTTTTTTCTTTGCATTATGTACAGTTTGGGGCCTAGTTTTTCAATGCCATCCTGTCTGCCACTGCAGTTTCACGCCTAGATGGGTCACGTGTTTGTGCCGCCCACTCGTGTCGCTTAGCATAGTCATCCAGCTACCTCGGTGCAACCTTTTGGACATAAAAACACTATTGTGAGGTGTGAGGTATTCAGAATAGACTGGAAATGAGTGGAAATTAAGGTTATTGAGGTTAATAATAGCATAGGAGCAGAAAAACCTACAAATTCTGTGATTTTAGCTGTTTTTATGCTTTTTTTCAAAAAAATACAGATCCAAAACACAAAACCCAGAACCCAAAACACGGAAGGGTGGTTTTGGCAAAACCAATCCAGATCCAAAACACGAAGAAAGATCCAGATCCAAAACCAAAACACAAAACACGAAAAGTGGCCGGTGCACACCCCTAGTATCTATAATAGTATCTATAGTGCACCAAGGAGGCTGAACATCATAAAAGAGCAATTAAACCCTTCATAAGCCTTTTTACAAGAACAACCCATCCAATTGCTTGTTGTAACAGGATATTTGGACAATGACTTGCATCATACTGCAAGTATTCATATAAACAGGATTGGTGACTTATATTCATGGTCGCAGTGGAATATTTACTGATTGCTAGTTGACTCTTACTCATTGCTTATTGACTATTGTTACTTTTTCTCACATCTGTTCTGTCACCTATTGTTTAAGATTTGGGTATATTAATTACCTTCAGGTAATTGTGGCACCAGCAATTTCTCATTCATAGTATATTTTCCCCAGTACCTGGAGTGCTCCGATATTCTGTGGTTAAATATTCTCTGGGGCTGGACTCCTCTCATTGTCTGAGCAGCTAGGGTACTTCATGTGGTATTTATTACTTATTGAGCGCTGTCAATTTGTAACTCTCTCTGGAATGTGATTGTGCCCAAGACAAATGCCTCACTTGGCCCAGGGCCAGATTAGATTCTGTGTGGGACCATTAGTCTAAAGTGCTGTGGGGGCCCTTCAAACCAGGGGCAAGGAGAGTGTGACGGCTGTCAGTGGCTGCTGCTGTGGATCAGTAATCCTATCAGTGGTGGGAAGCAGTGGCCTCTGAGAGTATGGGCCTTGGGGCGCGTGCCCTGGTGCCGCCCCTTAATCCAACACTGGGTGCTGAATGCGGGACATTTGGGAGGTATGTAAATAGGCAGTACTGTTTAAGGCATCATATTGTAAAAAGTACATAGGAGAATTCAACAGGGTTTAGAGGTGGAGAATGGTTATATTTTAAAGACAGGTTAGGAAAACTTGCTTTGTTCACATTGGGAAAGAAGGCACCTTAAGTTGCCCACACACATACCGACTTTTCATCCAATTTGGCCGATTTCGACAAATCGTGATGACAGATCATGTAAAAAATGGCCAAATTGTGAGTTTCTACTATGGATGAGCGGGTTCGGATTTCTGAAATCCGAGCCCCCCGATCCGAGTCGTTTCCGAGTCAGGCTCGACTTTTCCTGCCTGACTCGGAACTGAAATCGAGGCAAAACGTCATCATCCCGCCTTCCGGATCTCGCGGGTTTTGGATTCTATAAAGGGTCCCCGCGTCGTCGCCATTTTTCACTCGGCTGTGGACAGTGAAGAGGGAGGGTGGGAGCTAGGGCTGGCTGGGCTGTGTTGTGCTGCTGTTGTCCATAGGGGCTGTGACCACTAAGTCCATAGGGGCTGACTGGGCTGTGTTGTGCGCTGCTGTTGTCCATAGGGGCTTGCTGGGCTGTGTTGTGCTGCTGTCATAGGGGCTGGCTGGGCTGTGTTGTGCAGTCAGTTGTCCATAGGGCTGTATCCACTCCAAAGTCTATAGGGGCTGGCTGTACTGTGTTGTGCAGTGTCCCATAAAGGCTTTAGTCCTAGAGGGGTGCTGTAGTGTTGTCTAGGGGGTGATCTGTGCATCAGAGGTGCTCCCCCAAAGTGCATTCCAAAAAAAATAAAAAAAATTTCTGTTTTTGTGAATTGTGTGTGCAGTAGCCGCACATGCATCAACAAAGTAACGCCAAGCGTGCGCCTGTGTCATAAGTAAAGGACCGGCTGTTAAAGGGTGGTGTAACCCCCAAAGTGCACTCCAAACAAAATAAAAATATTTTCTGTGTTTGTGAATTGTATGCACTGTGGCTGCACGTGCATCACCAAAGGGGCAGCGCCAAGCGTGTGCCTGTGTCCCATAAGTAAAGGGCCGGCTGGCCTGTCCGTTAAAGGGTGCTGTAACCCCCAAAGTGCACTCCAAACAAAATAAAAAAATATTTTCTGTGTTTGTGAATTGTGTGCACTATGGCCGCACGTGCATCAACAAAGTAGCGCCAAGCGTGCGCCTGTGTCATAAGTAAAGGGCCGGCTGGCTCATCTGTTAAAGGGTGCTGTAAACCCCAAAGTGCACTCCAAAAAAAAAAAAAATTCTTCTTTTTTTTCTGTCTTTGTGAATTGTGTGGGCTGTAGCCGCACCTGCACCCTCAAAGCAGCAGCGACAAGCGTGCATCTGTCTGTTAAAGGGTGGTGTAACCCCCAAAGTGCGCTCCAACCAAATAATCTTCTTTTTTTCTGTGTTTGTGTGTGAAATGTATGCGCAGTAGCCGCACCTGCATCCTCAAAGCAGCAGCGACAAGCGTGCATCTGTCTGTTAAAGGGTGGTGTAACCCTCAAAGTGCGCTCCACAAAAAGTAAAAAATTCTTCTTATTTTTTCTGTCTTTGTGAATTGTGTGGGCTGTAGCCGCACCTGCATCCTCAAAGCAGCAGCGACAAGCGTGCGTCTGTCTGTTAAAGGGTGGTGTAACCTTCAAAGTGCGCTGCACAAAAAACAAAAATTTTTTTTTTTTTTCTGTCTTTGTGAATTGTGTGGGCTATAGCCGCACCTGCATCCTCAAAGCAGCAGCGACAAGCGTGCATCTGTCTGTTAAAGGGTGGTGTAACCCCCAAAGTGCACTCCAACAAAAATAAAACATTTTCTTCTGTGTTTGTGAATTGTGTGCACTGTACGTGCATCAACAAAGGAGCAGCGCCAAGCGTGCACCTGTGTCCCATAAGTCTGTTAAAGGGTGATGCAACCCCCAAAGTGCACTCCGCAAAAAATAAACAATTCTTTTTTTTCTGTTTGTGTGCAAAATGTATGCGCAGTAGCCGCATGTGCATCAACACAGCAGCAGTGCCAAGCGTGCGCCTGTGTCATAAGTCAAGGGCCGGTTTGGACATCTGGCCTGGACTGAAGGATGTGCCAACAATTTCTGACATGTCTACTGTCACTGCATATGATCCTGTCACCATTGACAGAATGGTGGAGGATTACATCGGTGACAGCATCCAAGTAGGGATGTCAGACAGTCCATACCTGTACTGGCAGGATAAAGAGGCACTTTGGAGGCCCCTGTTCAAACTGGCTCTATTTTACCTGAGTTGCCCCCCCCTCCAGTGTGTACTCCGAAAGATTGTTTAGTGCAGCCGGGAACCTTGTCAGCGAAAGGTGTAGGAGGTTGCTTCCATAAAATGTGGAGAAGATGATGTACATAAAAATGAATTATCAACTCATCCAGGGAGACCAGCCTCCAGAACGTACAGAGGGACCTGTGTTGGTGGATTCCAGCGGGGACGAATTAATACTCTGTGAGGATGAGGATGTACACAACACTGAAGAGGGTGAAGAATCAGTGGATGAGGAGGATGAGGACGACATCTTGCCTCCGTAAAGCCAGTTTGTGCAGGGACAGATTAATTGCCAGCTTGCTTTGTGGGGACCCAAACGAACCAATCATTTCAGCCACAGTCATGTGGCAGACCCTGGCGCTGAAATTATTGGTTTGTTAAAGTGTGCATGTCCTGTTTATACAACATAAGGGTGGGTGGGAGGGCCCAAAGACAATTCCATCTTGCACCTCTTTTTTTTTCTTTGCATTATGTACTGTTTGGGGCCTAGTTTTTCAAATTGCCATCCTGTCTGCCACTGAAGTGTCACTCCTAGATGTGTTTGTGCCGCCCACTCGTGTTGCTTAGCATAGTCATCCAGCTACCTCGGTGCAACCTTTTGGACATAAAAACACTATTGTGAGGTGTGAGGTGTTCAGAATAGACTGGACATAAGTGGAAATTAAGGTTATTGAGGTTAATAATAGCATACGAACTGAAAAACCCACAAATTCTGTGATTTTAGCTGTTTTTATGCTTTTTAAAAAAAAAATACAGATCCAAAACACAAAACCCAGAACCCAAAACTTGGAAGGGTGGTTTTGGCAAAACCAATCCAGATCCAAAACACGAAGAAAGATCCAGATCCAAATCCAAAACACAAAACACGAAAAGTGGCCGGTGCACACCCCTAGTTTCTACTCTTGATCACGATGCCGATGCGCGTCCCCGCTCGTCATACCTCTCATCTTCAGATATGCCGTGCTGTATGGTAGATTAGCCAATCTGGGATACAATGCACTGGCTGCCAAGATAGATCTTAAGTCAGATTGGACATTTTTAACTCCAAATCGTGACCACGACTGCCTGGGGAGAGTTCAGGGAGAGTTCAGAGGAAATCGTGTACATCGGCTGATTGGGAGCAAGTCGGTATGTATGTGGGGACCTTTTTAGAGCATAACTCCCAACTTTTATGTTTGAGGATTTGGGACATCAGATGCATAAGTCTGAAATGTTGCGGTGTCTCACATAAAAGGGGTGCAGTCTCTGGGAAATTGGAATGGAGGCTCGCGACACCACCATCATGTAACTGTCGGGGGCTTGCCACGCTCTCTCTGAGATGGTGGGTTGCCTCTAGGTCCCCCTTCATAGTTAATAAATGCTGTGCAGAGCAGCGGTGTGTACTCCCCTAACTCTCCTCCACATTGCGGGACACTGCGACCAATGAGTGGGGCAGCGGGACAATCCTAAAAAACTGGATTGTCCCGTTGAATGCGGAACAGTTGGGAGGTAAGGCCAATACAAAGCCTTATCTATTTTACATTTTTTCCTTACCACATGAGGTGTTGATGACAAATTCACAAAACCTAAAAATGGAATGGATCCCTTTCTTATAAGAAATAGTATCGGTATCTATAATTAAGTAATAGAGACACTACGGGGGAACAAGGAATTTTTCATATTTCCAATTCCGATTTGGTCAATTTGTAGGTCTCGAAGTACAATTTTCCAACATCCCCATTGTGACACTTGCCAATGTGAAGCAAAACTGGCAACTAATCTGAGCGCAGCAGAACACTCTTGCAAATAAAGTAAAGTAATATTATTTAATTTAGTTTTGTTTAGATGCATCATTTATGTTAATAATGTTGACATTTAAATTTAACCTATTTCTAATGCCAACAACTTATTGATGCCTAATTAACATTGATTTCATTTTAATATGCACAGTACTTTATTTACAGGCACAGTTCTAGGTTCTAAAGACTTATCTTTCAATTTTTTATTCCTGGAACTGTCCCTGTATCCAAACTGGCCAAAGATACAGTACAATCTCTAATTATTTTGTATATAAGATACAATTCTCTCTATTCATGTTATCTGTGCATAGGTATGAGTAATTAATATGTGTAATGAGTAATTAAAATGTGAAAAGTGAAATGATATAATAATAATAATAATAATAATAATAATAATAATAATAATACCAAGGCTTATAAATGCAAATAATAGGTTGTAAGGTGGGGGGGAAGTACCTGGGGGAGAGAAGTATATTTGGCCAACAACATATTATGATAAAGCTTGGCATACAAGTTCTTCTTGGACAAAGATACGTGTAATGTGCTTCAGGTACCTGCTCAGTAAATAGTATGACTGGGAAACATTTTTAAATGTTGCCAACAATAGATTGATGGCTGTTTAAGCCCACAAGATGTCAGCCTCCATTGTGCGAGTAAGCAACGTGTGTTTGAATTACATTTTCATGAATACTTTCAATCTTTAAGCCATGACCTCTTGTTTTACACTGCAGTTGAGAATATTCCTGTACTACATTTGGCATGGACAAGCTCAAACTAAGTCCTTTATATCCCTATAAATGACACATTTTACAAGGTTCTGTGATTTAAGGATCTTTATTGCCCTCTACTGGTTTAATCAGTTCACACCGTTATTAGGTACTCAACTGTATAAAGTTATAAGTGAAAGAGATAATAAATGTTAGTTATTTTAATAAAGTATTTAAACATTAGAAAGAAAATACTGTACTTTCTGTAAGGTTTCTGCTTTTTAAACTGTAGGTAAATGTGAACTGTAATAAATTATAAGTATTATAAATAGGAGAGCAAATAAAGGTTCCTACAATATTTCCTCCAATACATTTTGGAAACTCTGCACTAAACATTTTATCCTTCTGTAAACCCTCATGGTGTTAGATGCAACAGAAGTAAATTAGGTGAATTCAGATCACTGGTTAGAATGGTAAAATACTTTAAATGTCATTAATCTGACAACAATCTTCATTTCAACTAAAGTTCCTGACTCATGATTTCTGAAACTTTGTCATTAATGACGTGTTGGGATGAGTAGGACTGGTTTTAATTGGGATTTATGATGCTGGGAATAGCATTTCTTTGCCTGTCACTCACTCTAGAAAACATAAGCTCTTGTCTCAATCAATAGCAGCAGAGCATACCATTTCTAATCCTGCAGTCCCTTTGTCCTGCTGAAATAAAGGGCTTTACCACATTTTCTCTTCCCTCCTGTCACTACTCCTCTTCCCCAACCCTCTCTGATCTCTGATGACCCAACTGGTGGGTTTGCAATCTAAAGAATTTCAAAGCAGACTGAGATGTACAGAACATGTAAGATGTATTCAGTGTCCACACGTTATGTTGTAGACTAGGGATTTATTTTCCCTCTAAACTCAGTTGCAAGAAAACGTAAAGGAAAAAGTTGTAGAAAGTGGTACAAGTAAAACAAAGTAATACAAAACATCAGAAAAGTCCATACTTAGGTAAATGTCCTGCAAAAGTTGAGTCCTATTTTAGAAAAGAGCTATAGAATTAAAATTATTAAAATTAATAAAATAATTCTGTATATTACCAATTGAAGAAAACAAAGGAAGTCTATTTGTTATATTTCAAAACAGGTTTCAGTGGTGCAAGTTAGTGATGATTCATCAGGTATGTGACCAAGACCCTGACAAAGCCTATTGGACGAATGTGTTGGGTGTCCTCCCATGTGATTGGTTGTCCATCGATTATTTGTCTGTTGATGTCCAAAGCTCTGGACAGAATTGCCTCTTTGAACTGTCTGTGGCAGTCCGGATTCAGCAATAATTGGAATTGATAAAAAGCTTGTTTGAATTGTATTAAATGTGAGCACATTTTATGCTTTAGGAGAAATTAATTATATTTTGCATCTTTACACTATAGAAGCCTGTCTATGTTTGAGCCACAATTTCTTGATATCTTCAATATCTTTAGCAAGTCTCTTGGAGAATTCATAAAGATTGAGATAAGCAAACAGGGGATGTAGTAAATTTACTGCTGCGTGGGATGCCGGCGGTCGTAATATTGGTGCCAGAATCCTGACCCGAGGTCAGAATATCGTTGCAGGAATCCTGACATCAGTTGAGATGCCGATGCTGGAATCCTGACAGACGGCACCCCGAACGTAAGTATAGCGGGCCGGGTTAGCTTTTAGCTGGTGGGGTAGGAGGGTTAGGTTTAGGCATCACGGGGGGGTTAGGGTTAGGCTGGAGGAGGGGGGAGGTTAGGGTTATGCTGTGGACAGGGGGGGTTAAGTTTAGGGACCCTCAGGGGGAGTTAGGGTTAGGCATTAAGGGGGATGGTTAGGTTTAGGCACTAAGGGGGGAGGGAGGGTTAGATTTAGGGACTAAAGGGAAGGGTTAGGATGCAGGAACGGAGGGTTAGGGTGTGAAAGGGTGAGGGTTAGACTATTTACGTTGCCCCTGTTGGGATTCTGAGAATCGGGATGCTGCTGTCAGTCTTTTGATGGCCAGCATCCCGACTGCCGATCTCCCATACCCAACCCGAAAAAGTACAGGTCCATTTGGCTTGTTGTGGGATCTCCCTTGTATCTGACATTGTATGTATATAATGTGTGTGTGTGTGTGTATGTATATATATATATATATATATATATATATATTAGGGGTGTGCACCGGCCACTTTTCGTGTTTTGGTTTTGGATCTGGATCTTTCTTCGTGTTTTGGATCTGGACTGGTTTTGCCAAAACCACCCTTCCGTGTTTTGTGTTTTGTGTTTTGGATCTGTATTTTTTTTGAAAAAAACTTAATTTTTCTTTTTGTTCCTACGCTATTATTAACCTCAATACCATTCATTTCCAGTCTATTCTGAACACCTCACAATATTGTTTTTAGGCCAAAAGGTTGCACCGAGGTAGCTGGATGACTATGCTAAGCGACACAAGTGGGTGGCACAAAAACGTGGCCCATCTAGGAGTGACACTGCAGTGGCAGACAGGATGACATTTTGAAGAACTTGGCCCCAAAGAGTACATAATGCAAAGAAAAAAAAGAGGTGCAAGATGGAATTGTCCTTGGGCCCTCCCATCCACCCTTATGTTGTATAAACAGGACATGCACACTTTAACAAACCAATCATTTCAGCGCCAGGGTCTGCCACACGACTTGGCTGAAATGATTGGTTTATTTGGGCCCCCACAAAACAAGCTGGCAATTAATCTGTCCCTGCACAAACTGGCTCTACAGAGGCAAGATGTCGTCCTCATCCTCCTCATCCACCGATTCCTCACCCTCTTCAGTGTTGTCCTCATCCTCACAGAATATTAATTAGTCCCCACTGGAATCCACCACCACAGGTCCTTCTGTACTTTCCGGAGGCTGGTCTCCCTGGAAAAGTTGATAATTCATTTTTATGAACATCATCATCTCCACATTTTGTGGAAGCAACCTCCTACGCCTTTCGCTGGCAAGGTTCCCGGCTGCACTAAAAACTCTTTCGGAGTACACACTGGAGGGGGGCAATTTAGGTAAAATAGAGCCAGTTTGTACAGGGGCCTCCAAATTGCCTCTTTTTCCTGCCAGTACAGGTACGGACTGTCTGACATGCCTACTTGGATGCTGTCACCAATGTAATCCTCCACCATTCTGTCAATGATGACTGTATCATATGCAGTGACAGTAGACATGTCAGAAATTGTTGCCAGGTCCTTCAGTCCAGACTAGATGTCCAAACTTGGTCCTGCCTGCCCTGCATCACCGCCAGCGGGTTGCTTAGGATACCTAAGTTGTTTCCTGGCAGCCCCAGTTGCTGGAGAAAATGAAGAAGGAGCTGTTGACGTGTCACGTTCCGCTTCAGCTGACAGTGGTTTTACCAGCAGGTCTTTGCACCTCTGCAGGCTTGTGTCTGCCGGAAAGAGAGACACCACATAGGCTTTAAACCGAGGATCGAGCATGGTGGCCAAAATGTAGTGGTCTGATTTCAACAGATTGACCACCCTCGAATCCTGGCAAAGCGAATGAAGGGCTTCATCCACACATACTGAGCGGAATTGCTCCATCTTAGCTCCTCCTTCACTTTCTCCAGCTGCTTCTGCAAAAGCCTGATGAGGGGAATGACCTGAATCAAGCTGGCAGTGTCTGAATGACTTCACGTGTGGCAATGTCGAAGGGCTGGAGAAGCTTGCACAACACGGAAATCATTCTCCACTGCGCTTGAGTCAGGTGCATACCCCCTCCTTTGCCTATGTCATAGGTGGATGTATAGGCTTGAATGGCCTTTTGCTGCTCCTCCATCCTCTGAAGTATATAGAGGGTTGAGTTCCACCGTGTCACAACCTCTTGCTTCAGGTGATGGCAGGGCAGGTTCAAGAGTGTTTGCTGGCGCTCCAGTCTTCGGCACGCAGTAGCATAAAGGAGAAAGTAGCCAGAAATTTTTCGGGCCACCCAAAGCATCTCCTGCACGCCCCTGTCGTTTTTCAGAAAATTCTGCACCACCAAATTTATTGTGTGAGCAAAACATGGGACATGCTGGAATTTGCCCAGATGTAATGCCCACACAGTGACAGCTACACCGATGACAGTGACAGGTGTATTTTTATGACAGTGACAGCAACTACGATGACAGTGACAGGTGTATTTTTATGACAGTGACAGCTATGCTGATGACAATGACAGCGACAGCTATGCCGATGACATGACAGGTGTTTTTTTTATGACAGTGACAGCTATGCTGATGACAGTGACAGCGACAGCTATGCCGATGACAGTGACAGGTGTTTTTTATGACAGTGACAGCGAAGGCTACACCGATGACAGTGACAGCGACAGCTATGCTGATGACAGTGACAGCGATAGCAACACTGATGACAGTGACAGTGACAGCTACACCAATGACAGTGACAGCGACAGCTACGCTGATGACAGTGACAGCGATAGCAACACTGATGACAGTGACAGTGACAGCTACACCGATGACAGTGACAGGTGTTTTTTTATGAGAGTGACAGCTACACCGATGACAGTGATGGCAACAGCTATGCTGATGACAGTGACAGCTACACTGATGAGTGACAGGTGTTTTTTTTATGACAGTGACAGCGACAGCTACACCAATGACAGTGACAGGTGTTTTTTTTTTTTATGACAGTGACAGTGACAGCTACACCGATGACAGTGACAGCGACAGTTATGCTGATGACAGTGACAGCTACACTAATGACAGTGACAGGTGTGTTTTTATGACAGTGACAGCTACACCGATGACAGTGACGGCAACAGCTATGCTGATGACAGTGACAGCTACACTGATGAGTGACAGGTGTTTTTTTTATGACAGTGACAGCGACAGCTACACCAATGACAGTGACAGGTGTTTTTTTTTTTTATGACAGTGACAGTGACAGCTACGCCGATGACAGTGACAGCGACAGTTATGCTGATGACAGTGACAGCTACACTAATGACAGTGACAGGTGTGTTTTTATGACAGTGACAGCTACACCGATGACAGTGACGGCAACAGCTATGCTGATGACAGTGACAGCTACACTGATGAGTGACAGGTGTTTTTTTTATGACAGTGACAGCGACAGCTACACCAATGACAGTGACAGGTGTTTTTTTTATTTATGACAGTGACAGTGACAGCTACGCCGATGACAGTGACAGCGACAGTTATGCTGATGACAGTGACAGCTACACTAATGACAGTGACAGGTGTGTTTTTGTATTTTTTCCGGGGCAGCAACCCTTGACAGACAGCAGCACAGCACTGGACAACAGTAGCCAGCCAGCCCATTTGGTCAGCGTCAGCAGCAACCAACAAATCCCAGCTCCCTCCCTGTGCAATCTCCACAGCAGCCCTTGAAAGACAGCAGCACAGCACTGGACAATAGTAGCCAGCCAGCCCCTATGGTCAGGGTGCCCCTATGGTCAGCATCAGTCAGCAGCAACCAAGACACAAATCCCAGCTCCCTCCCTGTGCACACTTCACAGCCGGAATGAAAAATGTCGGCGATCGCGGGACCTTTTATAGACCCGCGAGAATCCGACAGCGGGATGATGACGTTTTGCCTCAATTTCAGTTCCGAGCTAGGCGGGATAACCGAGTCTGACTCGGTTCCTGGCTCGGATCTGGGGGGCTCGGATTTCAGAAATCCGCACCCGCTCATCCCTAATGTGTGTGTGTATATGTGTATATATATATATATATATATATATATATTTTAGGGATGTGCAGGCTCGGATAGGTTTGAGTTTGCACGTTGAGTTCGGATTTTTCCCTCCAAAAAAACGGAACTCAGAAAGAGGCAAAACGTCATCTTACATGGACGAACATCATCATTCCTGGACTTTTGTCCAGGAATGATGATATTCGTCCATGTAAGATGATGTTTTGCCTCTTTCTGAGTTCCGCTTTTTTGGAGGGAAAAATCCGAACTCAACGTGGAGACTCGAACCTATCCTAGCCTGCACATCCCTAATATATTTATATATATAATAGCGTGGAGTTGACACGTTAATGCTCTTTACTTCTGCACTAAGTGCCCCTGAGTGGTGAAGACAGCATTGCCATAGATACACCTTACATGAACATGAAGCCAGGCGGCACTTGGGATTCAAAGAATAAACACAGAGGCAGGTAAATATGATCCAATGTTTCAATAAATTGATCACATTGTCCTCAGGGATACAAAAAATATGACAAGTGAAGCTGACCACCATGTAAATGATGCCGGCCTCTGAGTCCGTGCCTCCAGATGACATCATCACCCAGTGACCCATTACTATAAAAACTAACACAAACAAGCTGGCATTAGACTGTACAAATGTTACATAATGATACAGATTAAATAATATGCACATATATTTAAATCAATGCAAATATCTGCATGCCAATATTAGCAGAGGTACCCAATGTTTCATTAAGTCCCCTAGGGGATAACGTTTCCAATCTATGGATCCACCTAGATTCACAGCATAACAGTTTCTTTGATTAAACCCCCAGGCCCCACCCCCTCACTGAAAATGGAACCTAATCAATGTTCATATACTGTATTGCAATTAGTGATGAGCGGTTCGGATTCTGAGGAATCCGAACCGCTCCGAACAGGTGGAATCCGAGTCCACCCGAACGCAAGTTCGGGTGTTCCCGCCTGACTCGGATTCCACCTCGAGGCCGAACGTCACCCGTCCGGCGTCGGATTCTTGTGAGACCTCGCGAGAGAAGCGGGTGACGTTCGGCCTCTATAAAAGGCGCGGCGCCCGGCAGTCGGAGCCATTTCGCGTGTCACGCGGTTAGAGGTAGACATAGTGCGTGCACTGTGCTACAGTTCTAGAGTTAGATTAGACTGCAGACTAGAGTTAGATAGAGTAGGCAGTGTTATTGCCGCTGGAATTATTAATTATATATATTATCAAAAAAATAACATCTGTCCCCAGTGTGTGTGCTACGTGACTGGGCATAATAAGCCCACTTTGTGTACTTTATTATACAAGCTCCGTGACAGGGCATAAGCCCACTGAGTATACAACCTCCGTGACAGGGCATAGCCCACTGAGTGTATTATACAAGCTCCGTGACAGGGCATAAGCCCACTGAGTGTTTTATACAAGCTCCGTGATAGGGCATAAGCCCACTGAGTATACAAGCTCCGTGACAGGGCATAGCCCACTGAGTATACAAGCTCCATGACAGGGCATAGCCCACTGAGTGTATTATACAAGCTCCGTGACTGGGCATAAGCCCACTGAGTGTATACAAGCTCCGTGACAGGGATAAGCCCACTGAGTGTATTATACAAGCTCCGTGAAAGGGCATAGCCCACTGTGTGTATTATACAAGCTCCATGACAGGGCATAGCCCACTGAGTGTATTATAAAAGCTCCGTGACAGGGCATAAACCCAGTGAGTGCATACAAGCTCCGAGACAGGGCATAGCCCACTGAGTGTATTATACAAGCTCCGTGAAAGGGCATAAGCCCACTGTGTGTATTATACAAGCTCCGTGGCAGGGCATAGCCCACTGAGTGTATTATACAAGCTCCGTGACAGCCCACTGAGAATTATACAAGCTCCGTGACTGGGCTTAGCCCACTGAGTGTATACAAGCTCCGTGACAGGGCATAAGCCCACTGAGTGTATTATACAAGCTCCGTGAAAGGGCATAGCCCACTGAGTGTATTATACAAGCTCCGTGACAGGGCATAAGCCCACTGAGTATTATACAACCTCCGTGACAGGGCTTAGCCCACTGAGTGTATACAAGCTCCGTGACAGGGCATAGCCCACTGTGTCTATTATACAAGCTCCGTGACAGGGCATAAGCCCACTGAGTGTATGATACAAGCTCCGTGACAGGGCATAGCCCACTGAGTGTATTATACAAGCTCAGTGACTGGGCATAAGCCCACTGAGTGTATGCAAGCTCCGTGACAGGGCATAGCCCACTGAGTGTATTATACAAGCTCCGTGACATGGCAAAGCCCACTGAGTGTAATATACAAGCTCCGTGACAGAGCATAAACCCAGTGAGTGCATACAAGCTCCGTGACAGGGCATAGCCCACTGAGTGTATTATACAAGCTCCGTGAAAGGGCATAAGCCCACTGAGTGTATTATACAAGCTCCGTGAAAGGGCATAGCCCACTGTGTGTATTATACAAGCTCCGTGACAGGGCATAGCCCACTGAGTGTATTATAAAAGCTCCGTGACAGGGCATAAACCCAGTGAGTGCATACAAGCTCCGTGAAAGGGCATAGCCCACTGAGTGTATACAAGCTCCGTGACAGGGCATAAGCCCACTGAGTGTATTATACAAGCTCCGTGACACGGTATAGCCCACTGAGTGTATTATACAAGCTCCGTGACAGGGCATAAGCCCACTGAGTGTATTATACAAGCTCTGTGACACGGTATAGCCCACTGAGTGTATTATACAAGCTCCGTGACAGGGCATAAACGCAGTGAGTGCATACAAGCTCTGTGACAGGGCATAGCCCACTGAGTGTATACAAGCTCCGTGACAGGGCATAAGCCCACTGAGTGTATTGTACAAGCTCCGTGCCACGGTATAGCCCACAGAGTGTATTATATTAGCTCCGTGACAGGGCATAAGCCCACTGAGTATACAAGCTCCGTGACAGGGCACAGCCCACTGAGTGTATTATACAAGCTCAGTGACAGGGCATAAGCCCACTGAGTGTATTATACAAGCTCCGTGACAGGGCATAAGCCCACTGAGTATACAAGCTCAGTGACAGGGCATAGCCCACTGAGTGTATTATACAAGCTCCGTGACTGGGCATAAGCTAACTGAGTGTATACAAGCTCCGCGACAGGGCATAGCCCACTGAGTGTATTATACAAGCTCCGTGACAGGGCATAGCCCACTGAGTGTATTATACAAGCTCCATGACAGGGCATAAACCCAGTGAGTGCATACAAGCTCCGTGACAGGGCATAGCCCACTGAGTGTATTATACAAGCTCCGTGAAAGGGCATGAGCCCACTGTGTGTATTATACAAGCTCCATGACAGGGCATAAGCCCACTGAGTATTATACAAGCTCCATGACTGGGCTTAGCCCACTGAGTGTGTACAAGCTCCGTGACAGGGCATAAGCCCACTGAGTGTGTACAAGCTCCGTGACAGGGCATAAGCCCACTGAGTGTATTATACAAGCTCCGTGACACGGTATAGCCCACTGAGTGTATTATACAAGCTCCGTGACAGGGCATAAGCCCACTGAGTATACAAGCTCCGTGACAGGGCATAGCCCACTGAGTGTATTATACAAGCTCCGTGACTGGGCATAAGAACACTGAGTGTATACAATATCCGTGACAGGGCATAGCCCACTGAGTGTATTATGCAAGCTCCATGAAAGGGCATAGCCCACTGTGTGTATTATACAAGCTCCGTGACAGGGCATAGCCCACTGAGTGTATTATAAAAGCTCCGTGACAGGGCATAAACCCAGTGAGTGCATACAAGCTCCGTGACAGGGCATAGCCCACTGAGTGTATTATACAAGCTCCGTGAAAGGGCATAAGCCCACTGTGTGTATTATACAAGCTCCATGACAGGGCATAAGCCCACTGAGTATTATACAAGCTCCATGACTGGGCTTAGCCCACTGAGTGTGTACAAGCTCCGTGACAGGGCATAAGCCCACTGAGTGTATTATACAAGCTCCATGACACGGTATAGCCCACTGAGTGTATTATACAAGCTCCGTGACTGGGCATAAGCCCACTGAGTGTGTACAAGCTCCGTGACAGGGCATAAGCCCACTGAGTGTATTATACAAGCTCCGTGACACGGTATAGCCCACTGAGTGTATTATACAAGCTCCGTGACAGGGCATAAGCCCACTGAGTATACAAGCTCCGTGACAGGGCATAGCCCACTGAGTGTATTATACAAGCTCCGTGACTGGGCATAAGCCCACTGAGTGTATACAAGCTCCGTGACAGGGCATAGCCCACTGAGTGTATTATACAAGCTCCATGAAAGGGCATAGCCCACTGTGTGTATTATACAAGCTCCGTGACAGGGCATAGCCCACTGAGTGTATTATAAAAGCTCCGTGACAGGGCATAAACCCAGTGAGTGCATACAAGCTCCGTGACAGGGCATAGCCCACTGAGTGTATTATACAAGCTCCGTGAAAGGGCATAAGCCCACTGTGTGTATTATACAAGCTCCATGACAGGGCATAAGCCCACTGAGTATTATACAAGCTCCATGACTGGGCTTAGCCCACTGAGTGTGTACAAGCTCCGTGACAGGGCATAAGCCCACTGAGTGTATTATACAAGCTCCATGACACGGTATAGCCCACTGAGTGTATTATACAAGCTCCGTGACTGGGCATAAGCCCACTGAGTGTGTACAAGCTCCGTGACAGGGCATAAGCCCACTGAGTGTATTATACAAGCTCCGTGACACGGTATAGCCCACTGAGTGTATTATACAAGCTCCGTGACAGGGCATAAGCCCACTGAGTATACAAGCTCTGTGACAGGGCATAGCCCACTGAGTGTATTATACAAGCTCCGTGACTGGGCATAAGCCCACTGAGTGTATACAAGCTCCGTGACAGGGCATAGCCCACTGAGTGTATTATACAAGCTCCATGAAAGGGCATAGCCCACTGTGTGTATTATACAAGCTCCGTGACAGGGCATAGCCCACTGAGTGTATTATAAAAGCTCCGTGACAGGGCATAAACCCAGTGAGTGCATACAAGCTCCGTGACAGGGCATAGCCCACTGAGTGTATACAAGCTCCGTGACAGGGCATAAGCCCACTGAGTGTATTATACAAGCTCCGTGACACGGTATAGTCCACTGAGTGTATTATACAAGCTCCGTGACAGGGCATAAGCCCACTGAGTATACAAGCTCCGTGACAGGGCACAGCCCACTGAGTGAATTATACAAGCTCCGTGACAGGGCATAAACCCAGTGAGTGCATACAAGCTCCGTGACAGGGCATAGCCCACTGAGTGTATACAAGCTCTGTGACAGGGCATAAGCCCACTGAGTGTATTATACAAGCTCCGTGACATGGTATAGCCCACTGAGTGTATTATACAAGCTCCGTGACAGGGCATAAGCCCACTGAGTATACAAGCTCCGTGACAGGGCACAGCCCACTGAGTGTATTATACAAGCTCCGTGACAGGGCATAAGCCCACTGAGTGTATTATACAAGCTCCGTGAGAGGGCATAAGCCCACTGAGTATCCAAGCTCCGTGACAGGGCATAGCCCCCTGAGTGTATTATACAAGCTCCGTGAATGGGCATAAGCCCACTGAGTGTATACAAGCTCCGTGAAAGGGCATAGCCCACTGAGTGTATTATACAAGTTCCGTGAAAGGGCATAGCCCACTGATTGTATTATAAAAGCTCCGTGTCAGGGCTTAAACCCAGTGAGTGCATACAAGCTCCGTGACAGGGCATAGCCCACTGAGTGTATACAAGCTCCGTGACAAGGCATAAGCCCACTGAGTGTATTATACAAGCTCCGTGAAAGGGCATAGCCCACTGAGTGTATTATACAAGCTCCATGAAAGGGTATAGTCCAATGAGTGTATTATAAAAGCTCCGTGACAGGGCATAAACCCAGTGAGTGCATACAAGCTCCGTGACAGGGCATAGCCCACTGAGTGTTTTATACAAGCTCCGTGACAGGGCATAGCCCACTGAGTGTATTATACAAGCTCCGGGAAAGGGCATAGCCCACTGTGTGTATTATACAAGCTCCATGACAGAGCATAGCCCACTGAGTGTATTATACAAGCTCCGTGACAGGGCATAAACCTAGTGAGTGCATACAAGCTCCGTGACTGGGCATAGCCCACTGAGTGTATTGTACAAGCTCCGTGCCACGGTATAGCCCACAGAGTGTATTATACTAGCTCCGTGACAGGGCATAAGCCCACTGAGTATACAAGCTCCGTGACAGGGCACAGCCCACTGAGTGTATTATACAAGCTCAGTGACAGGGCATAAGCCCACTGAGTGTATTATACAAGCTCCGTGACAGGGCATAAGCCCACTGAGTATACAAGCTCAGTGACAGGGCATAGCCCACTGAGTGTATTATACAAGCTCCGTGACTGGGCATAAGCTCACTGAGTGTATACAAGCTCCGCGACAGGGCATAGCCCACTGAGTGTATTATACAAGCTCCGTGACAGGGCATAGCCCACTGAGTGTATTATACAAGCTCCATGACAGGGCATAAACCCAGTGAGTGCATACAAGCTCCGTGACAGGGCATAGCCCACTGAGTGTATTATACAAGCTCCGTGAAAGGGCATGAGCCCACTGTGTGTATTATACAAGCTCCATGACAGGGCATAAGCCCACTGAGTATTATACAAGCTCCATGACTGGGCTTAGCCCACTGAGTGTGTACAAGCTCCGTGACAGGGCATAAGCCCACTGAGTGTGTACAAGCTCCGTGACAGGGCATAAGCCCACTGAGTGTATTATACAAGCTCCGTGACACGGTATAGCCCACTGAGTGTATTATACAAGCTCCGTGACAGGGCATAAGCCCACTGAGTATACAAGCTCCGTGACAGGGCATAGCCCACTGAGTGTATTATACAAGCTCCGTGACTGGGCATAAGAACACTGAGTGTATACAATATCCGTGACAGGGCATAGCCCACTGAGTGTATTATGCAAGCTCCATGAAAGGGCATAGCCCACTGTGTGTATTATACAAGCTCCGTGACAGGGCATAGCCCACTGAGTGTATTATAAAAGCTCCGTGACAGGGCATAAACCCAGTGAGTGCATACAAGCTCCGTGACAGGGCATAGCCCACTGAGTGTATTATACAAGCTCCGTGAAAGGGCATAAGCCCACTGTGTGTATTATACAAGCTCCATGACAGGGCATAAGCCCACTGAGTATTATACAAGCTCCATGACTGGGCTTAGCCCACTGAGTGTGTACAAGCTCCGTGACAGGGCATAAGCCCACTGAGTGTATTATACAAGCTCCATGACACGGTATAGCCCACTGAGTGTATTATACAAGCTCCGTGACTGGGCATAAGCCCACTGAGTGTGTACAAGCTCCGTGACAGGGCATAAGCCCTCTGAGTGTATTATACAAGCTCCGTGACACGGTATAGCCCACTGAGTGTATTATACAAGCTCCGTGACAGGGCATAAGCCCACTGAGTATACAAGCTCCGTGACAGGGCATAGCCCACTGAGTGTATTATACAAGCTCCGTGACTGGGCATAAGCCCACTGAGTGTATACAAGCTCCGTGACAGGGCATAGCCCACTGAGTGTATTATACAAGCTCCATGAAAGGGCATAGCCCACTGTGTGTATTATACAAGCTCCGTGACAGGGCATAGCCCACTGAGTGTATTATAAAAGCTCCGTGACAGGGCATAAACCCAGTGAGTGCATACAAGCTCCGTGACAGGGCATAGCCCACTGAGTGTATACAAGCTCCGTGACAGGGCATAAGCCCACTGAGTGTATTGTACAAGCTCCGTGCCACGGTATAGCCCACAGAGTGTATTATACTAGCTCCGTGACAGGGCATAAGCCCACTGAGTATACAAGCTCCGTGACAGGGCACAGCCCACTGAGTGTATTATACAAGCTCAGTGACAGGGCATAAGCCCACTGAGTGTATTATACAAGCTCCGTGACAGGGCATAAGCCCACTGAGTATACAAGCTCAGTGACAGGGCATAGCCCACTGAGTGTATTATACAAGCTCCGTGACTGGGCATAAGCTCACTGAGTGTATACAAGCTCCGCGACAGGGCATAGCCCACTGAGTGTATTATACAAGCTCCGTGACAGGGCATAGCCCACTGAGTGTATTATACAAGCTCCATGACAGGGCATAAACCCAGTGAGTGCATACAAGCTCCGTGACAGGGCATAGCCCACTGAGTGTATTATACAAGCTCCGTGAAAGGGCATGAGCCCACTGTGTGTATTATACAAGCTCCATGACAGGGCATAAGCCCACTGAGTATTATACATGCTCCATGACTGGGCTTAGCCCACTGAGTGTGTACAAACTCCGTGACAGGGCATAAGCCCACTGAGTGTGTACAAGCTCCGTGACAGGGCATAAGCCCACTGAGTGTATTATACAAGCTCCGTGACACGGTATAGCCCACTGAGTGTATTATACAAGCTCCGTGACAGGGCATAAGCCCACTGAGTATACAAGCTCCGTGACAGGGCATAGCCCACTGAGTGTATTATACAAGCTCCGTGACTGGGCATAAGCCCACTGAGTGTATACAATATCCGTGACAGGGCATAGCCCACTGAGTGTATTATGCAAGCTCCATGAAAGGGCATAGCCCACTGTGTGTATTATACAAGCTCCGTGACAGGGCATAGCCCACTGAGTGTATTATAAAAGCTCCGTGACAGGGCATAAACCCAGTGAGTGCATACAAGCTCCGTGACAGGGCATAGCCCACTGAGTGTATTATACAAGCTCCGTGAAAGGGCATAAGCCCACTGTGTGTATTATACAAGCTCCATGACAGGGCATAAGCCCACTGAGTATTATACAAGCTCCATGACTGGGCTTAGCCCACTGAGTGTGTACAAGCTCCGTGACAGGGCATAAGCCCACTGAGTGTATTATACAAGCTCCATGACACGGTATAGCCCACTGAGTGTATTATACAAGCTCCGTGACTGGGCATAAGCCCACTGAGTGTGTACAAGCTCCGTGACAGGGCATAAGCCCACTGAGTGTATTATACAAGCTCCGTGACACGGTATAGCCCACTGAGTGTATTATACAAGCTCCGTGACAGGGCATAAGCCCACTGAGTATACAAGCTCCGTGACAGGGCATAGCCCACTGAGTGTATTATACAAGCTCCGTGACTGGGCATAAGCCCACTGAGTGTATACAAGCTCCGTGACAGGGCATAGCCCACTGAGTGTATTATACAAGCTCCATGAAAGGGCATAGCCCACTGTGTGTATTATACAAGCTCCGTGACAGGGCATAGCCCACTGAGTGTATTATAAAAGCTCCGTGACAGGGCATAAACCCAGTGAGTGCATACAAGCTCCGTGACAGGGCATAGCCCACTGAGTGTATACAAGCTCCGTGACAGGGCATAAGCCCACTGAGTGTATTATACAAGCTCTGTGACACGGTATAGTCCACTGAGTGTATTATACAAGCTCCGTGACAGGGCATAAGCCCACTGAGTATACAAGCTCCGTGATAAGGCACAGCCCACTGAGTGAATTATACAAGCTCCGTGACAGGGCATAAACCCAGTGAGTGCATACAAGCTCCGTGACAGGGCATAGCCCACTGAGTGTATACAAGCTCTGTGACAGGGCATAAGCCCACTGAGTGTATTATACAAGCTCCGTGACATGGTATAGCCCACTGAGTGTATTATACAAGCTCCGTGACAGGGCATAAGCCCACTGAGTATACAAGCTCCGTGACAGGGCACAGCCCACTGAGTGTATTATACAAGCTCCGTGACAGGGCATAAGCCCACTGAGTGTATTATACAAGCTCCGTGAGAGGGCATAAGCCCACTGAGTATCCAAGCTCCGTGACAGGGCATAGCCCACTGAGTGTATTATACAAGCTCCGTGAATGGGCATAAGCCCACTGAGTGTATACAAGCTCCGTGAAAGGGCATAGCCCACTGAGTGTATTATACAAGTTCCGTGAAAGGGCATAGCCCACTGATTGTATTATAAAAGCTCCGTGTCAGGGCTTAAACCCAGTGAGTGCATACAAGCTCCGTGACAAGGCATAAGCCCACTGAGTGTATTATACAAGCTCCGTGAAAGGGCATAGCCCACTGAGTGTATTATACAAGCTCCATGAAAGGGTATAGTCCAATGAGTGTATTATAAAAGCTCCGTGACAGGGCATAAACCCAGTGAGTGCATACAAGCTCCGTGACAGGGCATAGCCCACTGAGTGTTTTATACAAGCTCCGTGACAGGGCATAGCCCACTGAGTGTATTATACAAGCTCCGGGAAAGGGCATAGCCCACTGTGTGTATTATACAAGCTCCATGACAGAGCATAGCCCACTGAGTGTATTATACAAGCTCCGTGACAGGGCATAAACCTAGTGAGTGCATACAAGCTCCGTGACTGGGCATAGCCCACTGAGTGTATTATACAAGCTCCGTGAAAGGGCATAGCCCTCTGAGTGTATTATACAAGCTCCGTGACAGGGCATAAGCCCACTGAGTATTATACAAGTTCCGTGACTGGGCTTAGCCCACTGAGTGTATACAAGCTCTGTGACAGGGCATAGCCCACTGTGTCTATTATACAAGCTCCGTGACAGGGCATAAGCCCACTGAGTGTATTATACAAGCTCCGTGAAAGGGCATAGCCCACTGAGTGTATTATACAAGCTCCGTGACAGGGCATAAGCCCACTGAGTGTATGATACAAGCTCCGTGACAGGGCATAGCCCACTGAGTGTGTTATACAAGCTCCGTGACTGGGCATAAGCCCGCTGAGTGTATACTAGCTCCGTGACAGGGCATAGCCCACTGATTGTATTATACAAGCTCCGTGACAGGGCATAGCCCACTGTGTGTATTATACAAGCTCCGTGACAGGGCATAGCCCACTGAGTGTATTATACAAGCTCCGTGACAGGGCATAAACCCAGTGAGTGCATACAAGCTCCGTGACAGGGCAAAGCCCACTGAGTGTATTATACAAGCTCCGTGAAAGGGCATAAGCCCACTGTGTGTATTATACAAGCTCTGTGACAGGACATAGCCCACTGAGTGTATTATACAAGCTCCGTGACTGGGCTTAGCCCACTGAGTGTATACAAGCTCCGTGACAGGGCATAAACCCAGTGAGTATTATACAAGCTCCGTGAAAGGGCATAGCCCACCGTGTGTATACAAGCTCCGTGACTCCAGTTCATAGTGATAAAGTAATATGGATCCCGAGAATGAACTGAGAGGAGAGCAGAAACAACATGTAAATGCTAGCTTTGCAACGGCTAGAAGTCCATCACTTTCATCTAAAGCTGATGCTCAAGGGCATAGAGGCTTTAAAAACTTAGGGAACCTGAAATCAAAAAATTTAGATTTCACAGGGGTAAAGACAAAAAAAAACCTCTAAAGACTACTACTATTGCAGAGAAACAGAAAATTGGCAACATACCATTCACCACACGTAGCGGCAAGGAAAGACTCAGGCTTTGCCCTTTATTTCTGAGTGGTGGTTCTGCAACTGTCAATGAGGCATCTTGTGCCTCTCATGATGATAAAAGACCTTTTCAATCAGACTATAGAAGTGTGAAAAAATTTAAAAGGCAGTAGAACAAACTGTGTTTTTTGAAACACAAATGTCAGAAATCCCTGAGGAGAGTCTAAGTGGGTCCATGAGTGGCATTGTTATGTGTAAGCCTGACCTTTCAGAGAAGCCGCCCTCCACAGTTTCTTTTCCATCTGTAGTTGTGGGGATGAGCAGTATTGCCGAGGACATAGAAATTGAGGATTCCACCGTGGAATTGCAAGAGGATGAGAGGAATATATGTGCAGCTGACGCTGGCACTAATGAGGATGTTGAGGATGAGGATATTATTTGTATAAGTCAGGCACCAGTGGAAGCAGCTCTTGGCCAAGATAAGAAGGCAATTGCCATACCTGGGCATAGAACCAACAAATCCACATCTTTTGTGTGGAATTACATTTACCCAAACCCTGACAACGTTTGTCAAGCCATTTGTAGCCTCTGTGAGACCACAGTTAGTAGAGGTAGGGACGTTAAGCATCTAGGAACCTCTACGCTATTACGTCATCTGCAGCGAGCTCATGACAGGTGTTTGATAACAGACACTACTGCAAAAAAAATAACAACAAGCAGTCCAGCATTAGCTAGATGCCTTCTCTCTACTAAATCCCAGCACCTGCAATCTCCGCCGACAACATCTTCCACCTCAATATCCTCAGGAATGATCAGTGGTAGTACAACATCCAATTTGTTAATTCTAAGTCACGGTGACTCCTCCAATTTCCAGGACACCTCAGAAGAAACTGAATCTTTGAGCGCTAGGCCTGCTGCTGCTGCTGCTGGTGGATCTTCATCCCAGAAGTGGACCAAGAAGACTACTAGTAGTATACCAAAAAAACAATTGACTGTTAAAGAATCTCTTGCAAGGGGAAGCAAGTATGACAGCTCTCACCCTGTCGCACAGCGGATCACTGACGCCATGACAGCTATGCTAATATTAGATCTGCATCCAATATCCGCAATTAATGCAGTGGGATTTACACAGCTAATTGAGGTCATGTGTCCCCAGTACCAAATTCCATCTCGGTTTCATTTTACCCGAAAAGCCATTCCTCGGCTGTACCAGGACGTTAAACAGAACCTAATTATTGGCCTGCAAAATGCTATTTTACCCACTGTCCACTTAACCACAGATATGTGGACAAGCGGTAGTGGACAATCTAAAGATTACATGACTGTGACGGCCCACTGGGTGGGTGAATCGCCTTCAGCAGCAGCAGTATCTAACAAACAACACCAGCTCATTCAGAGGCAGGCAACTCTGTGCATCACCGGATTCAATAAGAGGCATACCGCTGACAACCTCTTAGAAAAACTAAGAGATGTCATAGAAACATGGCTTACCCCACTTGGACTCTCCTCAGGATTTGTGATTTCTGACAATGCTACAAATATAGTGAAAACATTACAGCTGGGTGAATTCCAACACATCCCCTGTTTTGCTCACACAATAAACTTAGTGATGCAGGGTTTTTTAAAAAACGACAGGGGCGTGCAGGAGATGCTGTCTGTGGCCCGAAAAATTTCGGGACATTTTCGGCATTCAGCAACAGCGTGCAGGAGATTGCAGCACCTGCAAGAGCAGTTTAATTTGTCCTGCCATCAACTGAAGCAAGAAGTGGTAACGAGGTGGAACTCAACCCTGTATATGCTTCAGCGGATGGAGGAGCAGCAAAAAGCCATCCATAGCTATACGACAAGCCATGACATTGGGAGAGGAGGGGGAATGTACCTTACCCCAGCACAGTGGAGAGTACTTTCTGTCTTGTGCAAGGTGCTCAAACCATTTGAAGTTGCCACTTGTGAAGTGAGTGCTGACACTGCTAGCTTGAGTAAGGTGATTCCCCTGATTTCGCTTTTGGAAAAGCAGCTGGAGAAATTGAAGGATGAGATTAAACAAAGTGATTCCGCAAAGTATGCTGGACTGATAGATCAAGTCCTTTGTTCGCTTCGCCAGGATCCACGGGTGGCCAAGATCTTGAAATCTGATCATTATATTTTAGCAACCATTCTTGATCCTAGGTTCAAGTCATATGCTGTGTCTTTCTTTACAACTGACCCAGATTTTAAAAGATCCAAAGCGCTCCTGGTGAGCAAGTTGGCAGCTGAAGTGACACATGGCACTACGATGACGTCTCCTCCTTTGGTTTCTCCAGCAGCAGCCAGAAAAAAATGCACCTTTTCCAAAAGACCCAGTGGTGATGCAGATAAGTCAAGTCAACATTTTGACATCTGGTCGGGTGTAAAAGATTTGCCCAACACCAGTGACACCTCTACTGTAACTCCATCTAATACGATTACCATCCAAAGAATGGTGGAGAATTATTTTCAGGACACCGTACACGTAGACATGTCACAGAGTCCCTTCGAATATTGGAAGAAAAAAAAGGCAATTTGGAAACCCTTGTATAAACTGGCTTTGCATTACTTAAGCTGCCCACCATCCAGTGTGTACTCGGAGAGAGTTTTCAGTACAGCCGGGAACCTTGTGAGCGAAGAACGAAGGAGGCTACTTCCACAAAATGTAGAAAAAATGATGTTCATTAAAATGAACTGGAAATTTCACGAGGAAAACCTTTCCCGCCAATCATGTCACAGTACAGATACTTCTGTAATGGTGGATTCCAGCAAGGATGAACTGATATTGTGTGAGGAATCGGATGAAGTACACACTGATGAGGGTGAGGATGGCAATGATGGTGACATCATGCCACTGTAGACCTGTTGCCTTTAGTAGATTGGAAGATTTTTTTGTGGGGGTCCAAACAAACCAAGCACTTCAGCCACAAAGTGGCAGTACCTGTCGCTGAAATGCTTCATTTGATCCAACATAAAGGGTGGGTGGGAGGGCCCAAGGACAATTCCATCTAGCACTACCTTTCATTTCTGCCACTGCTGTGTGGCATAGTTTCATAGATGTGCTTTAAACTGTGGTGTCTGTGCCACTGTGCCGCTGCTCTGACGCTTGGTAACCAGTCAGCTCACTGCAACCCTTAGCCAATAATGGTGAAAACAATAATTTAAGCTGTGAGGTGGTCTAAATTGACTGTAAATGACTGGAAATTAATGTTATTGAGGTAAATAACACTCTAGGAAGAAAAAAAAGCCCAATTTATGTCATTTTAGATTTTTTTGAAAATTTTGGCAAAAAATCCAAATCCAAATCCAAATCCAAAGCCAGTCACCGCAGTTTGGCAAATCCAAATCCAAAGCCGGCCGACGAATTAGAACCAAATCCAAATCCGGCAAAAATGGTCCGACGCACATCCCTAATTGCAATGTTAATAAATTATAGAGATATGCACCGACCCCCGTGTTTTGGTTTTGGATCTGGATGTATCTTTGTGTTTTGGTTTTGCAAAACCACCCTCACATGTTTTGGTTTTGGGTCTGTAGTTTTATAAAGAATAAAAAAATAAAAAATAGGCCATTTTGACCTGTTAGCATGCAATCCAAAACCCGAGTTTGTTTTTTAGATCAGGGTTCCGAACCACGGGAATATCCGCAACCGAGACTCGGTTTGACTCGGTACCCCAAAGTAATTCCGAATTCGGACTTGATTCGACTGGGAACCCCTAAGTTCAGTTGTTGTTGGTACTCTGAGATTGGGACCTGCACATCTCTAATAAATTATGCCCTGCCTGCAAAAAATGACGCACAACAGGTTGGTTGCTGTTGCCATTAATGAGAGCAGAATAGATTGCGATCTGTAAAGGGCCATCCGTACTTTCATATGTTTGTCGGTCTTAACAACATAACTACTGTAACACCACATGGGCATGTTTTCAAATAAACTAGGAATTTTGGGATCAAGCCAGGTGAAGATTTATAAGGTAAAGCGTGAGGGATGTGTACCTTTTAGGCTCAAAATACAGTTATAATGTATAATAACCATATTGTTGAGAGGTAAAACTTTACACATTTATTTACATGACATTTAAAATAAAAATTATATAAAATTGTAATAAGCACAGATAAAAAAACATGATATAGAATGGTAAAAAACACAGTAACAATATTTACTAAATGCAAAGATGAAATGGTTCTAAAACATATACTTGCCGGCGCTTTGGATACCGGCGCTCGGGATGCTAGCGCTCGGGATCCCAGCAGTCAGATTCCTGACACCGGCATCCTGGTAGGGTTAGGAAACTGACACCTGTAGGTCAGTACTATCCCTCCCCCACTTCCAACCCCTAACTCTCCCTCCCTTAGTGCCTAAACCTAACCTCATCCTGCACTCTAAACCTATCCCACCCCCCTTAGTGCCTAACCCTAACCCTCCCCCAAATGCCTAAACCTAACCCTCCCGCTAACCCCAGTACCATCAGGATGCCAGAGCCTAGATTCTGACAGGTGGCATCCCAACTCTTGGCATTATGACCATATCCCTTAGTGACGCGATTAACGTATCTTAATGTTGCCACTATTAGCTGTTGTTACAGCATGCTAATTCAGCAATTATTTGTATAGGTAGCTAAACAAGATTAGTCCTGTTGCGCGCAACTGTTGTAGTGAGGGCTTATAATGTAAAGTCCTTCAAGTGTGAGAATTGCATTACAGGTGCATTTTGAAGTCACTGCAATAGGTAAAATATCCCAGCCTGCTGTCTTGTCGGCACTGGGAGGGTCAGATGAAGGCGGCATAAGTAGGTAACAGTGCTCCAGAGGTGAAAGTGCATTTTCTTCACCGCCGGCAGCTTCCCAATGTTCCGGTCAGAGAGGGAGTGGCCAACGCATTTCACCCATCCAATCACATCGGGTTATTTCAGGGCTGTGTGTTGGTGCATTTGAGTCCTCCTTAAATGTGTGTATTGGCTCCTCCTTATGTGTTTATTGTTTTTCAATGAAATGAATGTCCTGGTTCTCCTTCTATGCAATCTAGTGAAGTCACTCTTGAGCATATTAACTAAAATTATGTATAATTAATGTAATTAAACAATTACTATTGTGCTGTGATTCTGAAGAAGTATATTCGATAAAAAATATATATACATCATCTTGAAAATGGTATTACTGATAATTATTAGATGTTAAAGGTATTTTTGGAGTGGAGTGTTAAAAAACATGTGTAGAGTGAGGTATAGCTCCCTATAGAGACAATAAAATTCATATGTATAACCACATATGCTTTCATATCTATATACAATACCGTATATGTAATGATTGAAATCCATTTATTTCTTGATCTACTCGCGGTGTTCACTGACATGGCATGCTCTGATTTTGAAGTTTGTTTATATCATTTGGCTTTTTCTATAGCTTTCTGAGTTGGTTGCTTCAATTAAAATGGTGGAGTCTAATCTGTTCCGTGCTAACACACTCGTGAAAGAGGGGGTGTTCTTTGTCAACTGCAGTGCTCCAAAACCGATCAGCTTGGCAGGTGCCACTGAGCAGCTTTGGCTAGGTGTGATGACATGCATCTTTATCCAGTGGCCATTGTCTGCAAATCAATGCTTGACCAAAAACAACTGGTTCTTGGCCGATGCATTGTGATAGTTCGCCTTTAACGAAATATCAGCTAAGCTGGTTCTTTATGCACTTTGTCACTGTGCCCAATGGAAAACTGGAGGAATTTTTTATTTGGACCAATTTGGCCTCATTTGATTTCTGATTTTTCTCTAATCAGGTTTTTGTTTTTTCTTGCAGAGTTTACTTGTGTTTGCATTTATTTTCCTTAATTTTCTGCTTCCACACCTTTCTTTTCTTTTGTGTTTTTCATTGTTAAATTTTGAAAGAAAACAATTTCAATTGTCATTTTCCATAATTGTATTTCTTTCTAGCAGATCCTCTACTAGATTTGCCAGTTTTCCCTATTTACTTACCATTTCATTAATCAATTTTCTCAGTTTTTCCCCTCCTCTTATAGGCATTGTTTTGGATGATTTGCATGTCAGAGTGGTGGGCCACTAAATGTGTCATTGCAGCTGGTACATCAGTTTTTCTAGAGTCCCGATTTGTGCATTGGATTAACTTTAGGGGCATGCTTTGGGCTTCCCTTAAGTAGAGTTTGTTACATCTTGGTGGTAATGACCTCGGAAAGATTACTGCAGTTAGTTTGAAGCATTCCATCATGGACTATACAGATTATGGGGAAGATTTATAAAATCTTGGATAGAGATAAGGTGGAGAGAAATAAAATAGCAACCAATCAGCTTCTGTCATTTTTCTAGCACAGTCTGCAAAATGACAGAAGCTGTTTGGTTGGAAAGTTATCTTTCTCCACATTATCTCTATCCAAGATTTGATCATTATCCCCATAAGACTGCCTAGCCTGACTGCAAGGTGGTTTGGACTGATATAGTTCCCATGTTGGTTTGTAAAGTCTGTCATAATTCTGTAGCTTTTGATGAGCCCTGTAAACAGGTAACGCTTGTATGGCAAAGTTTTTGTTGGCTCATGATGGTTTCGTGAGAGAGAGAGAGAGACAATTGCTTGTGACTTTAAGTGCTGTGCTAAATTATGATTTGTGAGTTGGACACTAGGTCCTTCCACCTTCAGAGATGTAATTTTATGTTATTTAGAGCTGGACAGGCTAAGATTTATTTTTCTGTTTTGTTTATTTTGTACTCTCAAATAAAACTAGCAGCATGTACTTGTACCAAGGCCCTGAACTGGTGTGCTACTAATTGGCTGCTGTGTGCAAGTTACTGCCATTTAAGTGGAGACGGCAACCCAAAGGTGTCTTCTAACAGTAAAGTTACCAGTAGAGGCCTGATGGGCAGGGCTGCCATCAGAAATTGTGGGGCCCGGGACTGACAGAATAGGCAGGGCCGCCCTCCCCCCCCCCGTTACTGAATGCAGTCTGTGCCCTTCCTTTTTTTTTTAAATACCCACCTCACTCCCAAAAACCTACCCCCCCACCTCCCCCGCTGCATGCCTTTTTTTTATTAGCTCCCTCTCCCCCCCGGTCGTTGTGCGCCACTTACCTTATTTAAGAGAAGGATCCGGCTACTTCCTCCATGGTCCACTCACTGCAGCTCCTCTTGATCCGTGGCTCCTCTGACGTCGACCTCGCCCTTCAATGGCGCGCCGTGATTTCATGACGTCACGCACACTGACTCCAAAACAAGGTTTATTGAAGGCTTGTTCTGGAGTCTGTCGCACTGTAAGCTGGAGGAGCATCCGGAGTGGCCGGGCAGCCTCCTCCAGCTCCATCATTTAGTAACGGGGACCGGGTCGGTGGGCGGCAGCAGCAGCGACCAGGCCCCCTTTCCTCTCTTCAAGGGGGTAGTTCAGGCTGCAGGCTCTGCAAAGGTTAGGTGATAGTAGCGGGCACCGGGCAGGCCCCGGCGGGCCCCCTCCCATTCAGCCAGAGGCCAGGCCCAGGACTCCAGTCCCGGCAGTCCCCACCTGATGGCGGCCCTGCTGATGGGGTCCATTTAACTGAGGATGGCCTTTCATAGTTTGTAGAGGCTTGATTTAGGGTTATCTCTGGTATTAGCATGGGGTCAGGGGCATATCTATAATGGGTGCATGGTGTGCGGGGCACATGTTCCCCTGGGTCCAAGGGGGGCCCACACCACACACCCTGTACCCATATTTTTAATACTTACCACTCCACTGCCAGAGTCCCATGTCGGCACTGGTATCAGCGCTTTCAAAATCGCCTAGAAAATGGCCACCCTGGCCATTTTCCCATTGTTTTGTGCATGCGCAGTAGGGAGAACACTGGGAAAATGGCCGTGGTGCCATTTTCCAGGGGACCTGTGCATGCATTGTAGACCCTGGGAACACTCTAGTGCCCAGAGTCTACCGGTGCAGGCGCTGTGCTCAGTGCACAGCCAGCCAGCCAGAGAGAGAGGAGGGGGCCCCGGACAGAGGGCCTGATTCAGAGCCAGACGCTCTGACCAGAGCACTCGCTCTGAATCAGGGCCCTCCTACCTTAAAATGGAGCAGCCTCTTGGACGCTCGCATAGCTGTGGGTTACCACCCACAGCTTATGCAAGCGTCCATGATGATGGTCGCGATGGTCAAGACCATCGCAACCATTGGGCTTGCGACGAGACCCTGTGGTAGGGTCTCGGTGACCACAAGTCCTGGAGTGATTTTGGCTCTATCAGAGCCAAAATCACTCCCACTGACATCACTAGTGATGTCAGTGGGGCTGGACCCAGACGGAAGGCGTTCCCATGGGAACGTCTCCGTCTGGGCAGCAACGCCCCTGGCACGCCCACCAAAGGGGGCGTGCTGTTAGTCACCATCGACAGCACGCCCCCTTTGGTGCGAGACCCATAGCGACAGCGTGGCTGTCGCTATGCGGGTCTCACGCATGCGCACGACGGAGCTCCCTCTGTCATGCGCATGCGCATTAGGGCACCATTGATCTGCTTGCAAGCATCCTGCGCTCGCAAGCGGGTCAGAATCAGGGCCAGAGTGTCATGATGCGGCCTGGGATTGGCCATTACTCACCTCTGCGCTGACGTCCTTGGGCTTAAGTGTTCAATCGCTGGGAGTGGAAGAGAGTGGTGTCTGAATATTCTCCCCAGGGTCTGTTAGGGCTTTCATGTGTGCGTCCTGGTTTCTGGGGTGCTGGGCATGGGCGCAGCCATGTTGGTCCATATGACCTGACTAGTCTCTCCTAATGGTAGTCCTGTGGTCACTCAGCTGATCCTCTGATCCAATAACCAGCTACTCAGGGGTATTTAAGTCTGACTCCAGGAACAGGTAAGTGCTGTTCAACTTCACTCTTCCAGTGACTGTGAGACTCACCAGTGTTGCTCTGTGTTATTTTCTGCAGAGTGTTGCTTCAGCCTATTCACAGGTTTCCAGGGTTATCTGTATTAGTTTCCATGCTAATTCTCAGTCTGAGACTTAGGACCTCATTCAGAGTTGGTCGTTGAGGCCGCACGGTCATAAGGTAAAAGGGGCCGAATATGCAAATGAAGCGCTCGCAAGTTGCGTCGTTAAGATGGGATCGTTAGCTGGACGAGCGAGGGGAGGATGCGGCAGTAAGACTAAAAATGCGCCCCATTCTCGTTCGCATTACACGTCATCTCCGGGCATATAAGGATTAATCGAGACCATCGGGAACCATCGGAGCTGCTCGTAGAGCTTAAGGTTGACCATACCCTCTCTTAAGCACTACGATCAAGTCAGTGTCAAAACCTCTCATCTCACATGTGCCATGACACTACTTAGTTAATTATGCACTCCCATAAAATGCCGTTTGCATAGTCAGGCATGCCTGCGTTCGGATCTCCACTCCCCTGTTCACAAGCACCTTCCACTGTTACCACCCACAAACGCCTCATTCTGTCACTCAAACTAACGACCTGGCTGTGTTCAAGGAGAGAGCAATTTCTGATCGTAATAGCTAGTTTGCGCACGCGCATTGCGAATTTTATGCATGCACAGTTTAGCGAACATTGGTGGCGTACAACCGAGCGGCCGCAACGACCGACTCTGAATGAGGTCCTTAGTTCTCTCTCAGTCCAGTGTTTTATGTTATTTTTCCTGTGTGTCTTGTAGTGTGCTGCTAGCTCTACTACTAGTTAGTTCTCAGCTGGATCTATTGCAATCCCCAGTACATGTCTGTGTCCACTTCTCTCTGTGTCTCTCTGTGCAAATCAGGACCTGAATCTGTAGCAGTTCCCAGTACATTTCCCTGTGTTCTCAAGCAAGCCTGCGACTAGGATCTCTTCATTCTCAAGTTCATTTCCAGTGTTCAAGTATTCCATTCATCACCAATGTTCAAGTATTTAGTTCATCACCAGTGTTCAAGTATTCTGTTCATCACCAGTGTTCAAGTATTCTGTTCATCACCAGTGTTCAAGTATTTAGTTAATCTCCAGTGTTCAAGTATTCAGTGCATCTCCAATCATCAAGTATTCTGTGCATCTCCAATGTTCAAGTATTCAGTTCATCTTCAATATTCAAGTATCCATCTCATCTTCAGTATACCAGTATTAGCTTATACTATTCATTTAATCTAGTTCTGGTCATTCTGCCATTCCCAGGTACCTGTCCAGAGGGCCACGACTTGCCCATTTGGTGCAGAAAAAAAACAAATCCCGACTGGAGGGGTCACTAGTGAAGACCACCAAGTGGGTTAGACTCCGCACCTTTGGGCAGGTCTAGCCAAACCTGGGTTTGGCCGCAATAGGAGACCTAGCTGTCACTCACATTCTTGTTCCCTAGTCAACCTACCCCCTGGATTCTTCTCTACAATTCATGACAGTTTGTACATGCAAGACACCGGGTTCCAGGGTGAAGCAGGTTTTCAAGATTTACTCTTTCGTTTCACTGCACAAGAGACAGCCCAGCAACTCATCGGTCTACAATTACAAGAAATTGTTTCTCATTTAAGTTCCATTCATTCTGTTGCTGCCACTTCATCCCCAACCTCATCTCAAGTTCTGTCTGTAAATTCTTCCAGGCCCCTTCCTCCTGAGCCTAGCTTCCAATAAATTTTTACTCTGACTGCAAAATTCCCTCCTGATTGTACAACCGAATCTTCCCCTGGCCTCTGAATCCTTCAGGTGCAGTTTACTAGTTTCTACCAGCATCTAGAGCAACTTTACGATCTCCTCCCTACTTTTTTCAAATATTTCCCAAGTTGTCTAGTGCTGTTTCAATTGTGCCAACTGTGCCTCCTTCCATGCAAGATAAAGTAAGACATCATAGCTTGCCACGCCCGAAGCTTGCTAAGGCAGAATGACAGCGATGCTTGGAACTTTTTCTTTGTCTATATTGTGGAATGGCAGATCACTATATTAAGAACTGTCTCCTTCATCAACCCAGTAAGGATAATTACTGTAAAACTTCCTATGTCAACACTATGCCTTCTGCAGCTTCTCTATCTTCTACTCAGGGCAAGGAGGCGATGTCGTCTCCACAGGATAAGGTTCGAGTTTACGATTGGGGTCCTGTTACAAGACGCTTCCACTCTTGTCTTGGGAGGTTAGACAGAATATTCCAACTGCCTGAAGTTAGTATTTCTCCTCCAGTCTGTTCCGGTCTCAGTCCGGGTAAAGATTCTTCTAGTTCCAACTCCAGTGACGATTGTGTTTCTCTCAGTTTCTGTAAAACATCCGTTTCTTTAACCATGGGAAAAGAATCTCATTTAAAGGCTGTGGAGGAGACATCTGAGCAGACATCTTCCGTGGGCAAATCCGTTCAGCTAACTTTTGGAAGCATTCCTGTGTCCTCACTCCAAGAGAAGTTATCTGAAGTTGTACCCCAGAAGGGGTTTCCAAGTGTCTTACTCCAGGAGGGGTCTTCTGGTGTTATACCCCAGGAGGAGTTTTCAAGTGTCTTACCCCAGAAGGGGGTCTCAAATTTCTTACACCCACAGGGGGTTTCAAGTCTCGTACCTCAGGCGGGGGTCTCCATTTCAAGTTTCATACCCCAAGAGGGGGTCTCAGCTCTCACACAAAGAGGGAGTTTCTAGTTTCTCACCCTAGGATGGGGTCTCAAGTCTCTCACCCCAAGAGGGGTACTCGGTTTTCATTTCGAGTTTCACAACCCCAGAAGGGGTCTCAGTGTCAAGTTTCATACCCCAGGAGGGGGTTTTAATTTCGAGTTTCACACTCCAAGAGGGGATCTACATTTCAAGTTTCATACCCCAGAAAGGGATTTCAAGTGTCGTACCCCAAAAGGGAATTTCAAGGAAGGGGTCTCAAGTTTTTCTCCCCAAGAGGGTGTTTCAAGTCTCATACCCCAAGAGGGATTCTCCGTTTCTAATTTCATACCCCAGGAGGGGGTTACAAGTTTCAAGCCCCAGGATGGGGTTTTCATTTTGAGTTTCACGCTCCAGGAGGGGGCCTTCATTTTGAGTTTCACGCCCCATCGGGGCCAGGCTTAGTAAATCTCCCAATATTGCAGCCCCATAGAAACCTATGATGGCTGCTATTGTGATTGGAAATGGAACCACAGCAGATATCTCCGATAGACTGTGTCTAATGTCAAAAAACATTTATATTACATCACCTCTTCTTTATTTAATTCTCATGCAACTTATACTAAGAATTTGGATTACAATCATATTTAAGCCTAAAATGTCTTGGAATTTAATAATAAGTTTGCGGTAATCAACATTGGTGTCACTGTCAGTTTAATATTCATCTGTCATGAATCGGTCCAGAAGATGCACTTATCAGATCTGGGATACTGGTTTTCTTCTAAGTAAGACCTTGGTAAACTCCAGTCAGCTGATCAGCTCAGCCAATGACATCATATTAGTCTAACTGGCCTAGCTGGCAGTCCTGTGCCAGATCTGTGTCTCACCTTCCTGGGCTGCTGACATAATTGGATACTTCACACTCAGGGGCAGGCTGGGCCGGGGGGAAGGGTGCCATCTGCCCCCCGGGCCGGTGCGATTTTGATGTTTCAGGGCCACCCCGCAGCTGTACTCTGCATGTACATGACCAGGGGCTGGCAACTTTTAGCCTGGGGGGCAAATGCAATGAAGTGGCCCCAGGTTTTCTACCAGCCACCCCTGATTGCCCCCCCCATAGCGGTTTTTCACTGCCAGGTTCTTCCATATATTACTGATCTACTTGCAGTACACAATGACCTCACAGTAGTCACTGACCCGTCTCACTATGGCCTCTTTCGGCTCCCCCCTGTCTCTCCATGTCCTCCTTGAATTCCTACCCTGTGTCTGTCCATGGCCTCCCTAAGCTCCCCCCATCTCCTGTGTCTCTCAATGGCCTCAGCTCCCCCCCACTCCCAATGTCTCTTTATGGCCTCAGCTCTCCCCATTCCCAGTGCCTCTCCATGACCTCAGCTCCCCCACCCCCTTTTGTAGCGCTATGACCCTCATCTCCCACCATGTGTCCCTCTACCGTGGCCTCCCTCAGCACCCTTTCCTGCCCGTGTCTCTCAGCAGCCACACTTTCCTCTACTAACCTGGCCTGGTCAATGCTGGGCTGCTGGCTCTGCTGAGCACATCATTACAGCGGCGGCGGTGGCTCCTCCTGTGTCCTTCCGCGCTGGTGTCCCAGTGACCAGGCCTGACATCACATGGAGGTGCGGGTGCCCAGACACTATGTGGCACAGTGAGGGCTAGTGAAGCCCTCCACTCCACTGTGCCTTGTGTTTTACTTTTAACTGCGGTCGGGTGGGAGAGGGACTTTACGGCGCCGGAGTTTAAGTGGGCGGGGCCTTAGATGTCACTGATTACTCCAGCACAGGTGGATACAATCGCATGGCCGTCGAGCATTATACCTCAGCCTCCCGCAGCTATGTCATGTACAGGGGCGTGCTGTGCCGGGGGGCAGGGTGCCATCTGCCCCCCGGGCTGGTGTGATTTTGATGTTTTAGGGCTGCCCCGCAGCTGTACTCTGCATGTACACCGAGAGAGGCCATAGTGAGACGGGTCAGTGACTGCTGTGAGGTCATTGTGTGCTGCAAGTAGATCAGTAATATATGGAAGAACCTGGCAGTGAAAAACCGCTATGGAGGGGGCAATCAGGGGTGGCTGGTAGAAAACCTGGGGCCACTTCATTGCATTTGCCCCCAGGCTAAAAGTTGCCAGCCAGCCCCTGTTCACAATCCAGTATGTTCTGCATCTCTCAGTGTACTGTACTAATGAGTTCTTCTTACACACCTTTTGTGTCCTGCTTCAGTACTCTATACTTCTGTAATGTACTACAGTCTACATCTCACTCCTCTGTGCTGGGCTCCTGGGTCCTGTGTCTGCTCCACTATTCCTGCAGTGCCTCCGTATATTGCACTCCATCACTACACCAGCGTCCAGTGCTCTAGTATCCTGTGCTGCCTGCCCAGGATTGACTGTACAAATTCCCTAAATTCCATATTCACCTTCTCTTTGCAATTGAAAGCAAAAACTAATTGCTCTTGGAGATTCTCCCAGTGTAGAAAAATATCATATGTGTACCTCAACAAGACAAAATAAAAGTCATAGAAACTCAGACTAAGCTATGATACATAAGCAAGAGACGCCCTAAATATAAGCTATGAAAGATATTCAATTAATGAAGGGTATTAAATAATAGAACAATTTTGAATTGGTGAAATTATTAAAGTTGATCATTAACAATGATAATGTATTAGTTATATTGGAAAAGAATGAAGAATTGGTATGAATTGAGGTCTTTGTGTTCTGAGTGCTGTGCAAGAAAGGATTCAAACAATTAGGACACAGGAGAGAAAAAACTCTTCTATGGGCAGACCGTAGTCATGAGTGGTCCCCTTTCGGGAACTGCTATGGACAAGGAGGATATTTGTGTCATGAATATTATATGTGAGCCATGATGACTTCCAACAAGAGCTGAGACTTGTTTTTAAGATGCTCAAGTGGCAGCCCTTAGATGAAATAAATGACCAGAATAATAAGGAGGGGTCAATTTTCAGACATGACAGTATGATTATCAGCATAGTAGTCACTGGGATGCTCAAGCATTGTATGACAGTCATCGGGTTACTCAATGTACTGTATGGTGGTCATTTGGATACTCATTGTTCTGTTTGCTGGTCTCTGGCTCTAATCGGAATGCTGTCTGTATGGTGGTCACTGAGAGCTCTGTGTACTGTATGGCAGTCTTTGTTTAGTGTGTTGGGGTCACTGGTATACTCTGAGTACTGTATGGCAAACATAGGGATGCTCTCTGTAGTGTATGGCGGTCCCTATTATGCTCTTTATACTGTATGTGTTCACCAGAATGCTTTGTGTACTGTATTCCTGTAACCACAATCCAGGAATACGTTATGAAGTACTTTACTAGGGTATAAACTGATACTCGACTATATGAAACGACTAATATGACTAATGTCTAATACGACTACTGACTAATTGTCTATTGATACCCTAATACAGAAAAACAAAGAGGAGAAGGACTCTCAGGTTTAGGGGCACTCTAACTAGAGACTTTGTAAACAGTCCCAAAATAAAAAGTAAAGAAAAGTTACCTAACTATGGATAACTTAAAATGTGTTGGCGAAATATTAGTAGTAATTGCAGCTTGTATTCGTGAATATATAGTTGTCAATTTATATATTCATGAATCCTGTATTGTACTCAATACGGTACGGTATCTCCCGATTTGACATAATGTCCATTAGTACAGGTAAATACAGTATAACATATTAATCAGTAACACAATAACCATGTATTATGTAGAGTCTTACAATAAAAACATAGCACACAAAATCATTGAGTCATAGTATTTCCAGCATGAGCATTGAGCGTATGTACCTCTCTTAGTAACACCTGCACTGGCAACACGATAACGATTGTTTTACTGGACATCGGTGATATTAACTGTGGAGCCAGCGCTTATTACAGTACATCTTCAGGCACACATTGAGTTTGGAGGAATCCGGATAAGGTAAACTTTCTTCTCTAGTCCCCCGTAAGTTCAATGTCACCTAATCAATATTTTCTCCCGGTCATATGAGACTGTCCAAATACTTATATTTTATACAGACAGACCTTTCCTGCAGCATAAGGATTTATAGGCCTATTGGAATACACACTGTTGCATGGTATATTGATATAATAACAGACTAGTGTCATGTTACTTTTTATCTGCAATTGTGTTTCATATTTGATCCATTCAGTACAGTATGTGTTATATGAATCCTGCAGCATCAGAATTTAGATACCAATTTGAATATACACAGCTCAGTTTTATATCACTGATTTACTTGTAATTGTGTTGCCTACTTTTGGAAATATCTAAGTTAATATATATATATCAGACCTCTAAGTGCTGTTTATTTGCATTGTGAATATTACTATTGACACCCTAGTAAAGTTTTTACTAACATATTATTAGACTCTTTTTCTTCAGCATAGATTAACCCCTTACACATCCATATCACTAGTACAATATAACACAGACCAAAGCACACATACATACAACATAGGTGTTGATACCTACTTCCTTCCAATGCTCTGTGTATTGTGCAGCGATCACTGGGATGCTCTCTGTATTTGGTTGTATTCATGAATATGTTATATAAATATTCCTTTTTACAGTATGAAGGAATTCATCTGAATGGCACTATAATATTTTCCACCTATCTTAAAAATGTCCTTCATGAAGACACTATACTCCTAATTTTCGACCACAGGAGAACCCCTATCTTAAATGCCCAGGGTCCCCAAAGTCTTAATCCAGCTCTGGTTCCAGGGAGAGAAAGAGAAAAATTTGAGGAGGAAGCGAGAAATGGAATATAAGGGGGAGAGATGAGAGAAATAGAGTGGGGTGCACTGAAGAGAGAGGAGGAAAAAGAAAGAGAATGAGAAAAAGGAAAACCCAGGCAGTGCAGGGGACAACATCTAGTACTCTATATAGAAAGAGGACACTCAACATGACCTAACCACTGATCATGACCATAGTACTCGTTAAAAGCTATTATACATTAGACAGACATTGGCCCCTACATTTATCTAACATGACTTAAACTAACCACTGATCATGACCATAATACAAAGCTATAAATACACTATACAGACATTGGCCCTACACTTACCTAACATGACCTAACCTAACCACTGAACATGACCATAATACACATCTATTAAACACAATACAAACATTGGGCACTACAATTACCTAACATGACCTAACTACTGAACATGACCATAATACAAGTCTATTATACACTATACATACATTAACCCTACACTTACCTAACATGACCTAACTACTAAACATGACCATAATACAAATCTATTATACACTATACAGATATTGGCCCTACACTTACCTACTGAATTACCATAATAAATAAATAATAATAAATAATAATAAATAAATCCCTACTATGCACTATACAGACATACAACACTACGGGTCGTATTCAAATGCGGGCGAATTTTAGAAAAACCCTGCTGGGTTTTCCTGCAGCCACAAGGTTTTTCCTATTCAATTGAAGCAGAGAAATTCTATATAAATAAATTTCTATATAAGAAGTTTTTCATCGCAGCTTCACAGCAAGTCCAATTTTTCCTAAAATCGTTATTTTAAGGAATTGTCGGGTCTTGTTTCTGAACCCCTTGGACACCCCCCCCTATTGACAAATTAAGCAAGTCTCCTTTTAACTTAATTAGTCCAATAAGTACTTACCTTCTGGCAGCGCTGTCGTCTTTCTCCACCCGCCCTGATATACTGAAGTTGTCTCTTCTCCTCGGCATTGCAGGTAGCAGGCCAACTGCATCATCGAAGGACTTCCAGGCTACTGTGCACCAGGTAAGTAGATGGCAGCTAGAGATGTTCCGATAGGCCGCCGGGTGTTTCAGGCTGGAGGACGCAGTGACTTATGTCTGCTGGAGAGCTTCCGAGGAGCTGCCGGGTGTTTCAGGCTGGGAGAGGCAGTGACTAATGGCTGCTGGAGAGGTGTTCCAGGCTGGGGAGGCGTCAACCAGGTCACTGCCAGCAAATCCCCCCATAGCAACATTTATAAGTGTAGAACTGTGGCTATCGAGAGCGCGCCTAACTGTGGTAATTCAAAATTTGTCAAGATACCAGCATATGCCCCTACAGCTACTGAAAGTGATCTGCTATAGAATATCATCCTATTACTGGTTATACAGGCACAGAATAATATAACTAACCAAAAAATAATAACATGACAAGCATAAAGCAAATCTATGACCGGTTTGTTGAGGTAACAGTATTTGGAGGCCAGATATTACTTTTCTAGATTCATTGTATAAGGAGAAACATCTTTTTTGTACAAATAAACTAATCTAATTAAAACAATAGAATGTACATTTGTGATACATGAACTAAAGGAAGTCAAAATACTCTTATGACGCAAGACAGAAATTAAAATATTTTTACTTAACATAAAAGATAACCTGAAAGTGGTTCTAAAATAAAAGCAGACATGACTTTGAGGTGACGTTCCTGTCATGGATCACCAGTTCACTCACCTGCTCACTCACCTGTTGCACAAAGCATCTGCACAGGCCCAGTACAGAAAGAGGTGAGCACAAGTTCGTGATATAACTGGTAAATAAATGAACCCACATCGTCGCAGACAAACATCTCTATGGGACGTTCTTCAAGATCTGGTGCTGTTCCAGCAAATTGGGGATAGTTGGCAGTTGCAGTATGTTGATGGTCTGTGAAGGTGCACAACCTCAAATTCAATCAAATGACAAAACTAGAAAGTGTTCACTTTCACAATTAATTATATTTTAAGGTAATCCAGAACAATATCCTAATAGCAAAACTCAAGAGCTTAATAATGAGATCTGTCTTTCAAATGTAATTATAATTTCAAGTAAAGTAAATTGTTAAAGTGGATCCGCATCAGCAACAAAATGGGTTCTACTTTTACACAGACTTTTAAACAAGACCATTTCTTAAAGGAACAAGCACACTTTACCAAAGCAGTTGGTTGTGCATTTTCATGTGCAGGACTAAAGTGGTTAAATGTAGGAGAGAAAAGAAAGGAGTTATTCTTTGATGGTAACCTAACCCCTTCAGTACATTCCCAATATGAAGTGATAAAAGAGGTAATTAAACCCCTGTTTTGTATTGTATTCTATTGATCATCTGATGGTTTAAGTTAGAGAACCATTTCCTTCCCACATTATCACATGAATAGGGACAGGGCTGTTCTACTGAACTAGTCAAACTGTCCACTAATGCAAACTATTTGACATAATCACAAGGAACAGAGAACTGCCCTCCCTTCTCCCCTTCCCTTAGAAGTCCAATTTGTCACTAAGATTTGATCCAACCCCTGCCGAGTTATTTATCCCTTTTGAGAACTTCAATGCCAGGTACTGATTGGAGACCTTATGCCCTTTTCAAGGTCTGTGAGTGATTGGCTTCCTTAATCTGATTAAAATGTACAGAGGCTGGTTCAGAAGGAGCTTTCGTGCATACACATGCACACACGCACATGTCAACTTTGCTTGCTCTCTTGCACTCAGACAGTGAAGTTCTTGTTTTAACCAAAGAGCAAGTGATCTGAGTTGGTCTTCGCAGTTTAAGTAGCTCTGCGGTAGGCCTTTCAATAGATGGAGTATGATCTAATCCCACCTGCCTGCTTATTAATCACAGGCCTCCCCCTTATTAAGCCTCGGCCTCCCCCTCTCATCCTCTTACAGCCATCTCCTACGTGTGAATGTGTCAACCTTTTTTCTGCTCCATGCCCTAGACCATAAGGAATTTTAAATAAGCCCAAGCCCAATGACTACTTAAAGAAGGACCGCTTGAGCCTTTGCGCACATGGGAAACTACCTTCTAGTAGCTGAGTTCAAGTGCTATGTCCCCTCTCACCCAATTTGTATCTCTAATCCTTTAGTGTCTTTAGCCTACGGCCTGAGCTTGTATTTTTCCCACACTTCCTTCCTAACCTTCTAGTGACCAACCCATTATACATAACTGCCCTATCTAACAATCATTGCTCTCTGTAAAAAGAACTGCTACTGTAAATTCAGACGCTATAATCCCGGTGTTCAAGAGATGCAGACAGTCAGAGAGTTAGAGAGCCTTAATGGCCCTGAGGCAGAAGAAGATTTTTTATACACATTAAGCACTTTATATATTCAGTGCACCCATGTTTCCAAAGTACCATATATTACAGTTGAATGTATTAAATTATTACGCTTTTTACAACTACTATTAATGGGCAACTAAACCCAATAAAATATGCATGATTTAGTGTACAGTGTCTTTAGTTACACTCTTTTTTTTTGATTTTTTATGGTGGCAACCCAATCAATTATTTATTTGCAAAGTCAACAAATTTAACCCCTTTGCATTGGGAATGTTTAAGTCCTTTAATGATCCTATTTTTGTTTTGGTGATCTGCTAGGTTCACTTGAAATGTTTTATTTATTTATATATTTCATTTATAGGGCTACTAAATTGATTTAAAATATTTTTTTTCCACAGGACATGTAGGATTTTGATATTGGTATCATATTGGAATATTTTTTTATTTTACGCATATTACTTACAGTTTTACAGGATTATTCTCACAGAATACTGTTACATAATTATTGTCATTAACAGCTAACTAAATGCTAAGTTCTTTTTCTTGATAACTCACAGTGAAGGTAATTTATGATGTTCCCAAAGTGCATAAGAAAGTGATCCAGTCCTGGGAGACATCTGCGCAAACTAGAAGGGTGACTACGTGCACAAAGGGGTGAAAAAATATGCAAGAATGTAAATATTATCATGAAAATCTTTATTACATTGTTTCTAGTAAGTCTAGAAATGCAAGTCTACACCAAAGAGTTTAAATTGCCAAGGGTTCTATTAAAAATCTTGTATTCACCCCATGTGTAAAAGGAAATTATGGGAAAGTATGCACACAAGTAATTCTACTCAAACTTTGTGGATTCTGTTCTGTAAACCTACTGTAAGCACTTTGGCACAGTCACACTGCAGGACCAATTCTGATATTTTAAGGTGTTTCGGACATTTTGCGCTTTGTAAATGTTTTATGGGCTGAAGTAATTTTTATCACAGTGAAAGCAATTAATTAATCTGGAGCTGAAATGGTTTATGGCTAATTGAGTTCACAGTTGCCAGGAATGAACTGGCCCAGGGGGCATCAGGGCAATTGAAACCCCACCCCCACTGCTCCTCTTCTATAACATGCTGTTTGGACCGTGACTGAGCACTATTTATTTTCAGCTGTGGAGCTGGACTACTCACCATAGATGCACTGGAGATGTAAAGGACTAGTTGAGTCTATCTGCATCATGGGAAGGGGAGGGACAACTGTAATTAGAGGAGTAGCGTGGAACCGTGGCGCCCGGAGAGGTGCATGTCATAGCACCCAAACACACACACACACACTCCCTGTACTGAACTGTGCCAGTTGGGTATGTCCAGCCTGCTGGGGAATATTGAAGGGAAGAGAAAACAGCAAACAGTGGTAGTATCACGCTGGGGCATGGGGGTCCCATTGGGGGAAGAGGAATGCTATCTGACATTAAGGGGTAGCTCCTTTGGCACTGCTTTATTTCATGTATAGCACATAGGATCTGACTTTTATCTCCTTTAAATTAGGGATGTGCAGGCTTGGTTCTACTCGGTTCCATTCGTTTTTTTTTACCGAATCTTATTGGCTATCCAAAACTCGTGACAGCTGAAACCCAATAAGATTCGGGAAAAAAAAACGAACGGAACCGAGTAGAACCGAGCCTGCACATCCCTACTTTAAATCATTGTTATTAGTCAATAGAGGAGATTGTATTATATACACTGATCATTTAATTGAAATTGACAGAGTGAAATTCCAAATGGTACACAGCTTATAACTGCAATTACTGCCCCAAGCAGCTTTCACTGGAGTGGGAACACCTATGGGAAGCTCCCTTCTCAGCTATGCTCCTACTTAGCAAATTTACATTGCACCTCTATTAATGTGGGTACAACTAACCATGTCATGTTCTGTCTACCACCATTATTATTATCCTGATATTTTTTAAAAGGCCTTTCAAATAACACTTTGTGGTTATGCCTGGGAACACCTCATAACTTTAAATAGCAAAGCAGTGACTTTTTTTAATCTCATACCTTATAATTGAAGTTTTCATATAGTTTAGGACATTACCTCAGATGTGTCACTTCTAAGTCCATTGAAGCACAATGAATGAATGAGGAGAGAAGGAGGGAGGGAATCAAAGATGAGAGGGGAGAGGAAAGTGCTATCAGTGAGGGGTGGTGACAGAAGCCAATAAGAAAGGAGAGAAGAGGGCAAGGAGCCAATCAGAGCGGGGCAGTAGAAGCCAATAAGAAAGGAGAGGGGAGGGGCAAAGAGCCGATCAGAGAGGGGTGGTGACAGAAGCCAATAAGAAAGGAGAGAGGAGGGGCAAAGAGCCGATCAGAGCGGGGCAGTGACAGAAGCCAATAAGAAAGGAGAGCGGAGGGGCAAAGAGACGATCAGAGCGGGGCAGTGACAGAAGCCAATAAGAAAAGGAGAGGGGAAGGGCAAAGAGCAGATCAGTGAAAGGCAGTGACAGATGCCAATAAGAAAAGGAGTGGAGAGGGATGGTGACAGAAGCCAATAAGATAGAAGAGGGAAGGGGCAAAGAGCTGATCAGAGAGGGGTGTTGACAAAAGCCAATAAGAAAGGAGAAGAGAGGGGCAAAAAGCCGATCACTGGGTAAAGAGGGGAGGAATCAAAGAAGTGAATGTAATCAATCTGACAGTAAAGAGGAAGTGACAGAAGATGTTTACAGAGGGGAGGTAATCTGGGCAATTTGAGAGAGCATTAAATGTAGAAACGGATCTCAGATCCGTAACTTATGTAGGATATACTGTAGAGCAAACAAAGTGAGATAAAACTGTGCAGCGCCCCATTAATTCCAGTACCCTGGATGGTGCCCCCTATCCATTCTGGCACCCGTAGTTCATTCTCCACCGGAACCACCCTCGATACACCCCTGACTGTAATCCCCACAGTATAAACAAATCAGCTTGCAATGTGAGTGAGAGGGATGACTACAGGGTAAATGTCATTTTTTGTGCCTCAGTCTGTTTGGCAGTTGAAACAAATTTGGCGGGATAAACATAATTGGCTAGGAGGGTGCTGGAGGAGAAATTCATTACTTGGGGAGCATTAAGTCATGGGAGGTGGTCCCACAATTGACATGGGGAGGAATGCATTGATCTGGATGGAAGGACATGAATTAATCTTGTTGGTTTGTGAATTGGGGCGGGCAGTGGACTCTTGACTTCCTGAATTAGTAGCCCGTCCCTATAATCATGCACAATTAGATGTTTTCCCTGACTATTTTAGGTGTGTCACCTAACAGCATCTCCATTAAATGCAGGTGTTAACATATCACTGCCTTTGATGCAATTACTTTCTCACTGTCACAGTTGGTGCTAGTGAGTTACCAACAAAATAGCAGCGCTATTGATATATACTAGGGGTGAGCGGGTTCGGATTTCTGAAATCCGAACCCCCTCGAGCCCCCCCAATCCGAGTCCGATCCGAATCAGGCTCGACTTTTCCCGCCTGACTCGGATCTGAAATCGAGGCAAAACGTCATCATCCCGCCTTCCGAGTCTCGCGGGTTTTGGATCCTATATAAGGTACCCGCGTCGGCGCCATTTTCTCACTCGGCTGTGGACAGTGAAGAGGGAGGGTGGGAGTTAGGGCTGTGTAGTGTAGTGTAGTGTAGTGCTGCTGTTGTCCACAACTTCAAAGTCCATAGGGGCTGGCTGTGTTGTGCTGTGCTGCTGTTGTTAATAGGGGCTGTGTCCACTACTTCAAAGTCCATAGGGGCTGGCTGGACTGTGTTGTGCAGTCAGTTCTCCATAGGGGCTGTGTCCACTCCAAAGTCCTGTGCAGTGTCCCAGTCCTAAAGGGGTGCTGTAGTGTTGTCCAGGGGGTGCTCTGTCCATCAGGGGTGCTCCCCCCAAGTGCTAAAAAAATAATATATTTTCTGTGTTTGTGAATTGTGTGCGCAGTAGCCGCACGTGCATCAACAAAGTAGTGCCAAGCGTGCGCCTGTGTCATAAGTAAAGGGCCGGCTGGCTTGACCGTTAAGGGTGCTGTAACCCCCGAAAGTACACTCCAGTCCAAACCAAAAAAAAATTATTTTCTGTGTTTGTGAATTGTGTGCGCAGTAGCCGCACGTGCATCAACAAAGTAGTGCCAAGCGTGCGCCTGTGTCATAAGTAAAGGGCCGGCTGGCTTGACCGTTAAGGGTGCTGTAACCCCCGAAAGTACACTCCAGTCCAAACCAAAAAAAAAATTATTTTCTGTGTTTGTGAATTGTGTGCGCAGTAGCCGCACGTGCATCAACAAAGTAGTGCCAAGCGTGCGCCTGTGTCATAGGTAAAGGGCCGGCTGGCTTGACCGTTAAGGGTGCTGTAACCTCCGAAAGTACACTCCAGTCCAAACCAAAAAAAAAATTATTTTCTGTGTTTGTGAATTGTGTGCGCAGTAGCCGCACGTGCATCAACAAAGTAGTGCCAAGCGTGCGCCTGTGTCATAAGTAAAGGGCCGGCTGGCTTGACCGTTAAAGGGTGCTGTAACCCCCGAAAGTACAGTCCAGTCCAAACCAAAAAAGTAATTATTTTCTGTGTTTGTGAATTGTGTGCGCAGTAGCCGCACGTGCATCAACAAAGTAGTGCCAAGCGTGCGCCTGTGTCATAAGTAAAGGGCCAGCTGGCTTGACCATTAAAGGGTGCTGTAACCCCCAAAGTACACTCCAGGCCAAACCAAAAAAAAAATTATTTTCTGTGTTTGTGAATTGTGTGCGCAGTAGCCGCACGTGCATCAACAAAGTAGTGCCAAGCGTGCGCCTGTGTCATAAGTAAAGGGCCGGCTGGCTTGACCGTTAAGGGTGCTGTAACCCCCGAAAGTACACTCCAGTCCAAACCAAAAAAAAAATTATTTTCTGTGTTTGTGAATTGTGTGCGCAGTAGCCGCACGTGCATCAACAAAGTAGTGCCAAGCGTGCGCCTGTGTCATAAGTAAAGGGCCGGCTGGCTTGACCGTTAAAGGGTGCTGTAACCCCCAAAGTACACTCCAGTCCAAACCAAAAAAAAAATTATTTTCTGAGTTTGTGAATTGTGTGCGCAGTAGCCGCACGTGCATCAACAAAGTAGTGCCAAGCGTGCGCCTGTGTCATAAGTAAAGGGCCGGCTGGCTTGACCGTTAAAGGGTGCTGTAACCCCCAAAGTACACTCCAGTCCAAACCAAAAAAAAAATTATTTTCTGTGTTTGTGAATTGTGTGCGCAGTAGCCGCACGTGCATCAACAAAGTAGTGCCAAGCGTGCGCCTGTGTCATAAGTAAAGGGCCAGCTGGCTAGACTGTTAAAGGGTGCTGTAACCCCCGAAAGTACACTCCAGTCCAAACCAAAAAAAAAATTATTTTCTGTGTTTGTGAATTGTGTGCGCAGTAGCCGCACGTGCATCAACAAAGTAGTGCCAAGCGTGCGCCTGTGTCATAAGTAAAGGGCCGGCTGGCTTGACCGTTAAAGGGTTCTGTAACCCCCAAAGTACACTCCAAACCAAAAAAATATATATTTTCTGTGTTTGTGACTTGTGTGCACTGTGGCTGCACGTGCATCAACAAAGGAGCAGCGCCAAGCGTGCGCCTGTGTCCCATAAGTAAAGAGCCGGCTGGCTCATTTCTTAAAGGGTGGTGTAACCCACAAAGTGCACTACTCTCCAGCAAAAATAAAAAAATATTTTCTGTGTTTGTGTGCGCTTTAGCCGCACGTATATATATATCAATATAACATAAATGGAGGACCAAACTTTCTCCGATAAAAATAAAATAGGGAAAGATCAAGAACCACTTCCTCCTAGTGCTGTTGCTGCTGCTGGGAGTTGTTCATCATCCCAGAGAGGAAGTAGGAACATCACTACTTTTACTAAACAATTGACCCTCCAACAGTCCCTAGCGATGAGGATGAAGTACGACAGCAGTCATCCTGAAGCAAAACGTATAACTGAGGCCTTGACTGCTATGTTGGTGTTAGACGTGCATCCGGTATCCGACATTAGTGCAGTGGGATTTAGACAATTGATGGAGGTATGTTGTCCTCGGTTCCAAATCCCGTCTAGATTCCACCTGCATCCTCAAAGCAGCAGCGACAAGCGTGCGTCTGTCTGTTAAAGGGTGGTGACACCCTCAAAGTGTGCTACACAAACAATTAAAATATTGTTCTTTTTTTTTCTGTCTTTGTGAAATGTGTGGGCTGTAGCCGCACCTGCATCCTTAAAGCAGCAGCGACAAGCGTGCGTCTGTCTGTTAAAGGGTGGTGACACCCTCAATGTGTGCTACACAAACAATTAAAATATTGTTCTTTTTTTTTCTGTCTTTGTGAATTGTGTGGGCTGTAGCCGCACTTGCATCCTCAAAGCAGCAGCGACAAGCGTGCGTCTCTCTGTTAAAGGGTGTTGTAACTCTCAAAGTGCTCCAAAAAAAAATATATATATTTTTTAATGTGTTTGTGACTTGTGTGCGATGTAGCCACACTTGCATCCTCAAAGCAGCAGCGACAAGCGTGCGTCTGTCTGTTAAAGGGTGGTGACACCCTCAAAGTGTGCTACACAAACAATAAAAATATTCTTCTTCTTTTTTCTGTCTTTGTGAATTGTGTGGCTGTAGCCGCACCTGCATCCTTAAAGCAGCAGCGACAAGCGTGCGTCTGTCTGTTAAAGGGTGGTGACACCCTCACAGTGTGCTACACAAACAATTAAAATATTGTTCTTTTTTTTCGGTCTTTGTGAAATGTGTGGGCTGTAGCCGCACCTGCATCCTTAAAGCAGCAGTGACAAGCGTGCGTCTGTCTGTTAAAGGGTGGTGTAACTCTCAAAGTGCTCCAAAAAATAAAAAACTATTTTTTTAATGTGTTTGTGACTTGTGTGCGATGTAGCCGCACTTGCATCCTCAAAGCAGCAGCGACAAGCGTGCGTCTGTCTGTTAAAGGGTGGTGACACCCTCAAAGTGTGCTACACAAACAATAAAAATATTCTTCTTCTTTTTTCTGTCTTTGTGAATTGTGTGGGCTGTAGCCGCACCTGCATCCTTAAAGCAGCAGCGACAAGCGTGCGTCTGTCTGTTAAAGGGTGGTGACACCCTCAAAGTGTGCTACACAAACAATTAAAATATTCTTCTTTTTTTTTCAGTCTTTGTGAAATGTGTGGGCTGTAGCCGCACCTGCATCCTTAAAGCAGCAGCGACAAGCGTGCGTCTGTCTGTTAAAGGGTGGTGTAACTCTCGAAGTGCTCCAAAAAATAAAAAACTATTTTTTTAATGTGTTTGTGACTTGTGTGCGATGTAGCCGCACTTGCATCCTCAAAGCAGCAGCGACAAGCGTGCGTCTGTCTGTTAAAGGGTGGTGACACCCTCAAAGTGTGCTACACAAACAATAAAAATATTCTTCTTTTTTCTGTCTTTGTGAATTGTGTGGGCTGTAGCCGCACCTGCATCCTTAAAGCAGCAGCGACAAGCGTGCGTCTGTCTGTTAAAGGGTGGTGACACCCTCAAAGTGTGCTACACAAACAATTAAAATATTGTTCTTTTTTTTTCGGTCTTTGTGAAATGTGTGGGCTGTAGCCGCACCTGCATCCTTAAAGCAGCAGCGACAAGCGTGCGTCTGTCTGTTAAAGGGTGGTGACACCCTCAAAGTGTGCTACACAAACAATAAAAATATTCTTCTTCTTTTTTCTGTCTTTGTGAATTGTGTGGGCTGTAGCCGCACTTGCATCCTCAAAGCAGCAGCGACAAGCGTGCGTCTGTCTGTTAAAGGGTGGTGTAACCCTCAAAGTGTGCTCCACAAACAATAAAAATATTCTTTTTTTTTTTCTGTCTTTGTGAATTGTGTGGGCTGTAGCCGCACTTGAATCCTCAAAGCAGCAGCGACAAGCGTGCGTCTGTCTGTTAAAGGATTACATCGGTGACAGCATCCAAGTAGGCATGTCAGACAGTCCGTACCTGTACTGGCAGGAAAAAGAAGCAATTTGGAGGTCCCTGTACAAACTGGCTCTATTTTACCTGAGTTGCCCCCCCTCCAGTGTGTACTCCGAAAGAGTGTTTAGTGCAGCCGGGAACCTTGTCATCGAAAGGCGTAGGAGGTTGCTTCCACAAAATGTGGAGAAGATGATGTTCATAAAATGAATTATCAACTCTTCCAGGGAGACCAGCCTCCAGAACGTACAGAGGGACCTCTGGTTCCAGCAGGGACGAATTAATACTCTGTGAGGATGAGGATGTACACACTGAAGAGGGTGAGGAATCGGTGGATGAGGAGGATGAGGATGACATCTTGCCTCCGTAGAGCCAGTTTGTGCAGGGACAGATTAATTGCCAGCTTGTTTTGTGGGGGCCAAAACGAACCAATAATTTCAGCCACAGTTGTGTGGCAGACCCTGGCGCTGAAATGATTGGTTTGTTAAAGTGTGCATGTCCTGTTTATACAACATAAGGGTGGGTGGGAGGGCCCAAGGACAATTCCATCTTGCACCTCTTTTTTTTCTTTGCATTATGTACAGTTTGGGGCCTAGTTTTTCAATGCCATCCTGTCTGCCACTGCAGTTTCACGCCTAGATGGGTCACGTGTTTGTGCCGCCCACTCGTGTCGCTTAGCATAGTCATCCAGCTACCTCGGTGCAACCTTTTGGACATAAAAACACTATTGTGAGGTGTGAGGTATTCAGAATAGACTGGAAATGAGTGGAAATTAAGGTTATTGAGGTTAATAATAGCATAGGAGCAGAAAAACCTACAAATTCTGTGATTTTAGCTGTTTTTATGCTTTTTTTCAAAAAAATACAGATCCAAAACACAAAACCCAGAACCCAAAACACGGAAGGGTGGTTTTGGCAAAACCAATCCAGATCCAAAACACGAAGAAAGATCCAGATCCAAAACCAAAACACAAAACACGAAAAGTTGCCGGTGCACACCCCTAATATATACACATACAAATAAATATTGAAATTCAATTGGTACCAGTAAAATGAACAATATATTTTTATTAAAAATTATACGGTATTTACCATATCAATTGAAATGTGAAGTGAACATGTATATTAAAAACATACAATCTCACCCACAACTTTGGATTAGAATGTCCCGATGGTGGCAGACTGATGGGTAAGTGGATAGGCCTTTATAAGGTTTGCAAAAATGAGGAATGCAGATCTTTATAGCAGCCTATTTCTCCTGGTATCCGCTAGAGGGATGTCCCTTGATCCAATCACCTGGGTCCTCAATGGTGCGGTATCCATAGGCAACACGCTGTATTCCGATGTATTATGCCTCCTTTTTGGGCTGATCTCTTCAACTGCAGGGAGCTCAATTGGGACAGAGTACTGCACTTGTGTAGGTGTCCGCTACTCCATAATTCAGTTATTTAGTCCCAAGAACTCAATAAGGCAGTGGGTTGAGTCCACATCAAAGTCGGTGGTGAGATAGGTATTGGAATGAGTCCTCAAGGAGTTCTTGGGACTAAATAACTGAATTATGGAGTAACTGCCTATCATCTACAGTCAGCTGCTTGCTGATGGATGCACCATTTGAGGACATGGTATATTGATCCACTACCTCAAGGATATTTCCTTTAGCGGACACCTACACAAGTGCAGTACTCTGTCCCAATTGAGCTCCCTGCAGTTGAAGAGATCAGCCCAAAAAGGAGGCATAATACATTGGAATACAGCGTGTTGCCTATGGATACTGCACCATTGAGGACCCAGTGATTGGATCAAGGGACATCCCTCTAGCGGATACCAGGAGAAATAGGCTGCTATAAAGATCTGCATTCCTCATTTTTGCAAACCTTATAAAGGCCTATCCACTTACCCATCAGTCTGCCACCATCGGGACATTCTAATCCAAAATTGTGGGTGAGATTGTATGTTTTTAATGTACATGTTCACTTCACATTTCAATTGATATGGTAAATACCGTATAATTTTTAATAAATATATATTGTTCATTTTACTGGTACCAATTGAATTTCAATATTTATTTGTATGTGTATATATCAATGTTGGTATTTTCTATTGTGTAGGGATTGATGATCCCATATTTCAGCAGCTGCTAGATTAACAGCTCATTCCAGCGCCTGTGCATACCCATTTGGGTATCCCCTTTTTTTCTTGGTGCTAGTGAGTTACCTGTATCAGGTGATGAACTGGAATCGCTGGAGGCCGTCTGGACTGGAACCATGGGTAACATGAATAGCTCTTTTAATATAAGAAGTGGGTAGCAGTGAGAACTGCCTTTGGTGATGAGTGACTGGAACTGGAAACTTGAGACATTGGAATGAGACCAGAAGGAACTTGGAGGGACCGAACTGGGACCGGCAGGTAGGCTGACTGAGCTGGTCGGGGTACCAGTAGATGAGCTTGCAGATGGATGGTAGCACGGAAACTACTTGATGCAGCTAATGAGCCGTGAGGTGAGTGGACTTGGAGGAACCGGACTGGGACAGGCAGGAAGCCTGACTGAGCTGGTCGGGTTACTAGTATATGGGCTTGCAAATGGATGGTAGTGTGGAAGCTACTTGTTGTGGCTTGGGAAGCCGTGGGTAGACGTTGGTAGCTGGGTGGCTACATGGAGCAGCTGGATAGCCGTGGGTAGACGCTGGTAGCTGGGTGGCTACAGGGAGTGGCTGGATAGCCGTGGGTAGATGCTGGTAGCTGGGTAGCTACGTGGAGTGGCTGGATAGCCATGGGTGGACTCTGGTAGCTGGGTGGATACGTGGAGTGGCCAGATAGCCGTGGGTAGACGCTGGTAGCTGGGTGGCTACATGGAGCGGCTGGATAGCCATGGGTAGATGCTTGTAGCTGGGTAGCTACGTGGAGTGGCTGGATAGCCGTGGGCAGACGCTGGTAGCTGGGTGGCTACGTGGAGCGGATGAATAGCCGTGGGTAGACGCTGGTAGCTGGGTGGCTACGTGGAGTGGCTGGATAGCCGTGGGTGTACGCTGGTAGCTGGGTGGCTACATGGAGTGGCTGGATAGCCGTGGGTAGACACTGGTAGCTGGGTGGCTACGTGTAGTGGCTGGATAGCCATGGGTAGACGCTGGTAGCTGGGTGGCTACGTGGAGTGGCCGGATAGCCGTGGGTAGACACTGGTAGCTGGGTGGCTACATGGAGTGGCTGGATAGCCGTGGGTAGACACTGGTAGCTGGGTGGCTACGTGTAGTGGCTGGATAGCCGTGGGTAGACGCTGGTAGCTGGGTGGCTACGTGGAGTGGCCGGATAGCCGTGGGTAGATGCTGGTAGCTGGGTGGCTACGTGGAGTGGCTTGGGAGCCGTTGGTGAGAGATGGAAGCGTGGAAGCTACTTGGTGTGGCCTGGGAGCCGTGGGTGAGAGATGGTAGCGTGGAAGCTACTTAGTGTGGCCTGGGAGCCGTGTGGAGAAACTGGTAGCGTGGAAACTACTTGGAGTGGCCTGGGAGCCTTTGGTGAGAGATGGTAGCGTGGAAGCTACTTGGTGCGGCCTGGGAGCCGTGGGTGAGAGATGGTAGCGTTGAAGCTACTTGGTGCGGCCTGGGAGCTGTGTGGAGAAGCTGGTAGCATGGAAGCTACTTGGAGCGGCCTGGGAGCCGTAGGTGAGAGGCTGGTAGCGTGGATAGCTGAACGCAGTAGGCTTATGGATAGCACTGGTCTAGGAACCAGCAGGAGCCTGGGACATACTGGTACTCAGAGGTACAGCTATAGCACAAGTTGTACACCACGGGACGTAATGAGATGTTCAAGCACTGAGTGCTATTAGAGGAGGATCTATATATCTAGAGTCTGGCAGCGATTGGTGGATACAGATAGGTGGTCTGGCAGTGGCATTCTGAGTGGAGCAAGGCACAACATGCAGAGGGAGTAATCATCTCTGCAGCCCTTGAGAATCAGGACCACACCTGTGATTCCAATTAAGACTAGCAATGCTCACAGACAGAGCAGGGTCCAGGTGATTAATCAGTGTGGGGAGGAGAGCAGTCTGCACACACAGAGATGTCACAGCCAGCATGATTCAGCCAGAGCAGATGTCCCAGGAGAATTACAAACACAGATCCATGGAGCAGCTGGCAGAGGTAAGTCACAAAAGGTAAAAATTAGCCAGGTTTGTGACAGTACCCCCCTCTTCATGGGTGGACTCTGAACACCCAAATAAATACATAGGATAACATGAAAAAATGAGACACCCAGGAAACTGAAAAACTTTCTTCCAAACATGACATTGCTGGAGCTTCAAACATAGGGACACCATCACTCTAGAAACATCTCTTTAGACATCTTCTTAATTCTTACATTATTTGGGATACCAGGAGTGGAAATTCTTCAAAGGGGATGGTTCAAGACCTTCGTCGATTCTTCTTTCTGCTGCGAGAACGTTTTGTGCCAACCAACGGACATGGGATCTCTGGTAACTCCTGTGGAAATACATGACTGGAAAGGACAGGGTCAAATGGCAGATGGTTTTCAGGGAACGGAGAATTATCATATGCAGGATCGAGTTCAGACTCTGAGTCAGTATCTAAAGGTAAAATCGAAGGTTTAGTAGGACTTGAAAATTGATAGGACTCCTGGGAGGAACTAAGCGAAATATAACCAATTTTGATGGTGTTTTGGGAGGTACTGCAGTATGAAGAGGACAAGGAGGTGGGCGCACATCTCATGTTCAGGGAAGTGGAGGACACAGCAGAAGATGATTCTTTAGTAGAACCGACAGACTGCTTGGACCGATTTTCAGAACTGAGAATTTTCACTAGAATTTCGTTTGACAGGTTTAAGACCAAATTCTTTAATAACAGCTTCACTGAAAATCTTTATTTTTAGAAGCAAAGGATCTTTAGACTCAATGAGAGGATTGGCCCAGTCCAATGCCTTACCTCTAAAGGAAGAGAGAAGGTACTTAGTAAAGTTGGTAGGAGTGATAACACAAGCTGGATCTGCTTCCATGATTGCAGCATATTGCTCCAGTAATGCAAAGTATTGCGATAAGTCCCCATCAAAATATATGCATCCTGGAGTATCCGATGAAGTTTGTGTGTTCGAGGATCGTGGAGCACATTCAGGTGCAGGGCTGGAAGAGACTTGAGGATGCTCTGATTGTCGAGGAATCAAAACAACTGAAGTTGACAGCTGTTCGGTACTTGGACCAACTAAAGGAACTGGAAGGAGTCCTGAGGAGCCAGAGACAGCAGCTTCAACATTCGAGGCTGAGAACAGGCTACAGAAACTATCATCCTCTGGAACGATATTTTCAGGAGATGCTGAACAGGAGCCATGATCAGGATTAGTAGTACATGACACTTCTCCCTGGGAACTGGAACCTGGAACCCACTCCTGGGGCATGAGACTTGAGACCACCTCCTGGGGTGCGATACTTGAGGCTCCTTGCTGGGGTGTGAGACTTGAAACCCCCTCTTGGAGTACGAGACTTGAAACCCCTTGCTGGGGTGCGAGACTTGAAACCCCCTCCTGGGGCGCGAGACTTGAGACCCCCTCCTGGGGCACGAGACCTGAGACCCCCTCCTGGGGTGCGAGAACTGAGACCCCCTCCTGGGGCGCGAGACCTGAGACCCCCTCCTGGGGTGTGAGACTTGAGACCCCCTCCTGAGGTGCGAGACTTGAAACCCCCTCCTGGGGTGCGAGACTTGAGGCCCCTTCCTGTGGTGCGAGACTGGAGGCCCCTTCCTGGGGTGCGAGACTGGAGGCCCCTTCCTGGGGTGCGAGACTTGAGACCCCTCCTGGGGCATAATTCTTGTAACCCTCTCCTGGGGTGAGAGACTTAAGGTCCCCTCCTGGAGTACAGAACTTGACACTCCCTGTTGGAGAATGGGAACCAAAAACCCCTTCTGGGGAAGCTGACTCGACTTTTCCTTTTGGGGTATGGAACATGAACCCCTCTTTTGGGATGCGAGGACAGAGACTTCCTCCTGGGGTGAGTGACTCAAAACCCCTTCTTGGGTTACGAGACTTGAGGACCCTCCTGGGGTTGAGACTCTGGAGACCCCTCCTGGGGTTGCCAACTGGAGTCCCCTCTAGAGCAGGCAGAATCCGGGCTGAGACCGGAACAGGCAGAATCCGGGCTGGGACCGGAACAGGCAGAATCCGGGCTGGGACCGGAACAGGCAGAATCCAGGATGGGACCGGAACAGGCAGAATCCGGGACGGGACCGGAACAGGCAGAATCCGGGACGGGACCGGAACAGACAGAATCCGGGACGGGACCGGAACAGGCAGAATCCGGGACGGGACCGGAACAGGCATTGAGACGTTGACACATTGTTATACTGCTGGAATTGCAAAGGGGACAGCCTTTGATAAAGTGGTCAGAAGCTCCACAATAACGACAGAGATGTAAATCTTTACGCCGCTGGCGTTCAACCACAGAGAGCTTAGAGCGCGGGTAACTTCGATGTCTCACTTTACTTGGCATGGAAGAATCTTTGGTTCTTAGAGATTCCAAGACAGAGTTTTTAGTTGAGACAGAGGTAGCTCTAAGAAATTCAGGAATGATCTGAAAGATTTTGTTGAGTAGAGCCTGTAGCTGTTCCAGCAGTTGATGGAAAGTTGTTAGGGGTTCAGGTAAGATTTGGGTATCATCTAGACGGTTAGTCAGAATTTGCAGAAGCTGTAGTACTTGATGCTGTACCGCCTCCTGTGAATCCAAACGAGTGATTAGGTTACGGAAAGCACTTGATCCAGGATGAGATGCTTGATCCGCCACCATCGTTAGGCTTGAACATACTGTCACAGTTGGTGCTAGTGAGTTACCTGTATCAGGTGATGAACTGGAATCACTGGAGGCCGGCTGGACTGGAACCATGGGTAACATGAATAGCTCTTTTAATATAAGAAGTGGGTAGCAGTGAGAACTGCCTTTGGTGATGAGTGACTGGAACTGGAAACTTGAGACGTTGGAATGAGACCAGAAGGAACTTGGAGGGACCGGACTGGGACCGGCAGGTAGGCTGACTGAGCTGGTCGGGGTACCAGTAGATGAGCTTGCAGATGGATGGTAGCACAGAAGCTACTTGATGCAGCTAATCAGCCGTGAGGTGAGTGGACTTGGAGGAACCGGACTGGGACCAGCAGGAAGGCTGACTGAGCTGGTTGGGTTACTAGTATACGGGCTTGCAAACGGATGGTAGCATGGAAGCTACTTGTTGTGGCTTGGGAAGCCGTGGGTAGACGTTGGTAGCTGGGTAGCTACGAGGAGCGGCTGGATAGCCGTGGGTAGACGCTGGTAGCTGGGTAGCTACGTGAAGCGGCTGGATAGCCATGGGTGGACACTGGTAGCTGGGTGGCTACGTGGAGCGGCTGGATAGCCGTGGGTAGATGCTGGTAGCTGGGTGGCTACATGGAGTGGCTGGATAGCCGTGGGTAGGCGCTGGTAGCTGGGTGGCTACGTGGAGTGGCCGGATAGCCGTGGGTAGATGCTGGTAGCTGGGTGGCTACGTGGAGCGGCTGGATAGCCGTGGGTAGATGCTGGTAGCTGGGTAGCTACATGGAGTGGCTGGATAGCCGTGGGTAGACGCTGGTAGCTGGGTGGCTACGTGGAGTGGCTTGGGAGCCGTTGGTGAGAGATGGTAGCGTGGAAGCTACTTGGTGCGGCCTGGAAGCCATGGGTGAGAGATGGTAGCGTGGAAGCTACTTGGTGTGGCCTGGGAGCCGTGTGGAGAAACTGATAGCGTGGAAGCTACTTGGAGCGGCCTGGGAGCCGTAGGTGAGAGATGGTAGCATGGAAGCTACTTGGTGCGGCCTGGGAGCCGTGGGTGAGAGATGGTAGAATGGAAGCTACTTGGTGCAGCCTGGGAGCCGTGTGGAGAAGCTGGTAGCGTGGAAGCTACTTGGAGCTGCCCTGGAGCCATAGGTGAGAGATGGTAGCGTGGAAGCTACTTGGTGCGGCTTGGGAGCCGTGTGGAGAAGCTGGTAGCATGGAAGCTACTTGGAGTGGCCTGGGAGCCGTAGGTGAGAGGCTGGTAGCGTGGATTGCTGAACGCAGCAGGCTTACAGATAGCACTGGTCTAGGAACCAGCAGGAGCCTGGGAAATACTGGTACTCAGAGGTACAGCTATAGCACAAGTTGTACACCACGGCATGTAATGAGATGTTCAAGCACTGAGTGCTATTAGAGGAGGATCTATATACCTAGAGTCTGGCAGCGATTGGTGGATACAGACAGGTGGTCTGGCAGTGGCATTCTGAGTGGAGCAAGGCACAACATGCAGAGGGAGTAATCATCTCTGCAGCCCTTGAGAATCAGGACCACACTTGTGATTCCAATTAAGACTAGCAATGCTCACAGACAGAGCAGGGTCCAGGTGATTAATCAGTGTGGGGAGGAGAGCAGTCTGCACACACAGAGATGTCACAGCCAGCATGATTCAGCCAGAGCAGATGTCCCAGGAGAATTACACACACAGATCCATGGAGCAGCTGGCAGAGGTAAGTCACAAAAGGTAAAAGTTAGCCAGGATTGTGACACTCACAGAGTATATAGACTATGTGTACTTTTTAGCTTTCCCAGGTCATCAGGCAGCAGAAGAAGAAGGTACTGGAATGGTCAATAAAGTTTAATCTCATGTCTACAAGAGAGGTATGTTGTTCCAGGGAAGATTCGCTTCCATCAAGAAGAAGCCCGGGACAGCCAGGTGCTAATCATGTTGCTGATAGCCAAGTTAAACAATGACTGTAAGGCTGGGTACACACCTAAAGAGTCTCTGTCCAATCATCCAACTAGTTGATTGGTTGGAATGAAAATCTGGTAAGGTATGAAAGCAAATGACAATCAGCAATTTGCTCCCAAACGCCGGAAAATGGACAAAAACTGTTTGAACAAATTGCTTAGATCAAACATTTAACAAACTTGTATGATGACCATTTTCATCTGTTTTCTGGCATTTAGGAGCAAATTGCTGATCTTCATTTACTCCCATACTTTACGAGATTTTCATTCCAACCAATCAACTAGTTGGATGGTTGGACAGAAAATCTTTAGGTGTGTACCCAGCTTAAGACTGTAAAGGAAGTACTGATTAGCCAGAAAGCTACACTTCGCATCAGTCCATTGTGTGAGCTTGGCACACTGAGATATTGTTATTCACAGGGGGTCCAGAAGGAAATGAGGAGAACCTTACCATCGATTCAGTCCCAGGGAACAAAAGCCACAAACTAAGTATCCAGGGGTAATCAGGATCCTGTCCTGAAGATAAACAGTTGCCAATCAGGAAACAGAGAGGGACCATCCTGCCTTTGATACTTGCAGACTGGACAACAAGAACCAGTGCAGGAACTAGTTGGGCTCCCTTTTAGCAATCTTGAAGCACTTGATGATTGTGCTTCTGCAAAGGCCTGTAATCACTATTGGTGTGCCTTGCTTTAATAAACCTAACCTGCATTTTATACAGATTTTTGCCTGCATGCGAAAATACGCGATTTACTGAGGTCAGGCAAGGGACAGAATGTAGCCTGTAATTGCTGACTTGGCTTTAGAGTCTCTGTCAGTTACACTAGGGTATACTCTCCACCAGTTGGCCAGTGCAAATTAGCAGTAGGGTATACCGGTATCATGACACATTACATACCTGGCTGAGTATGAGTGTAGGTACTGCTGTAGGAGATTATATCATAATGGGTCCTGTAATTGGGTCCTGTAATGCTACTAATGCCAGTCTCTGTCCTATTATCCACCATGAACTGTGATATCCCATCCATCAGATGGTCTTTAGTCATGTAGCATAGGCAGATATTTATTTATGTATAAAATAGTAATTGATCAGACGCTCATTAGAAAATAATTACCACTAATCTATATAGTTGGGTAACAGATCACACCAAATATAGGCTCATGGCCCTTTAAATTTTAAGTCATAACAGCAGCAGCCCAAAGTGAGCTGATGGACACTGACTACAGTTTTCACAATGTAGGTGCTGCGCTAATATAAAAGTAATACTTTGGCTGTGGCAGAAAGACAATCAGGACACATTTAAAATGTAAACATTTCATGACTCACAATGAAAATGCACATGTCAATTTTATAGTACACACAATTGTGTTAATATCACTAAAACAATAAAAATCAAAAGTTTCCACTATACTCTGTTAGTGTTCATAAAAAACAAATGAAACCACAAGGTTTAGTGTATATTTGGATACTTAAAATTCTGAGACTGCACATTGAGCATTCATTTGTAAAATGTACATTTTGGAATCCCTATTATCAGTATAAGTGCAATTTATACAGGGTAATCCCTTGCATGCAAGAATAAGATCCTGGTATGTGTATAGTTCCACCTGTTTTGTCTACAGGTGAGATGGATCTGGATCTCGTAAGAGTCTAGTAGTGGTGCTAGGAGCCTATCCAAATTATTTCAGCATGACAGAGGTGGCTTTCTGCAATACAAGTTTGTAGGTGTTCAAGCAGCTTGAAATTCACAGGTCCCATTAGTCCCTCAATGGCTCTCACAGTGAGGAAGCCTACCTGGGACAGTGACTGGAGGTGCCCGCTGTATGTACAGACCTGAAGATGGTGTTATTTGGAATAGACAGGGTCGGCTCGAGGCATGTTCGACCAGTGCGGTCCAACATACCCAACTCCCAACATCCCGACTGTCCCGCTGTTCCACCCGTGAGCCAAAGTATCCCACCGCAGCTATGTGGCAGTGCCGGACCCCGGAATAGCTGAATGGATGCTGCTCGCATGCGCATCCATTCAGTGCTGGGAGAGGGCTGGGGGAAGCCCAGCTAGTGACAGAGTTCTGGACTCGCTCCCAGCATGACGATACGCAAAAGGCGTGTCATGCGAGCACGCCCCCAAATAACATAATTTTGGGGGTGTGACCTATGGTAATTAGGTCACATCCCCATTTTCATGTGGCACAGGGTGCAGCTACCCCTGGAGCTGGCCCTGGGAATAGACACCGCTGTGTAGAAGTGTGCAGCCATGGGTGGCTTAATGTTTGCACTGTTACAAGAAACCCAGTAGATATCCAATCCCTGATGAGTGGATTTAGACCAATGAATGGCACAGGCAGACAGTGTCCACTGACGCGTTTTGCCTCATTGGAGGCCTTATCAAAGAGTTCTGCAAATGTTGGATGAGGAACGCTCCTGCACTGCCTCCATACATAGTGCCAAACAGTTTACCTGAGCCAGTGTTTTCTGGAACCTGCGGAGCCCAACAGGTGGCCTGACCCTTGACATGTGCTATTGCACATGTGCACCTTGATTGCATCTTTCCTCCCTGGCATTCTCCGTTAATGGGTACACTTCTGAGATTCTCCTATGACAGCAGCTCTTCAGTGCAGATTTGAAGCCCACAAGTACACTGTATCACCACCACTACATTTGAGGGGCATTGTGCTACCTCACACTGGGGAGAATGACACCCAGATGCCCCACACACTATAATATACAGTAACACCCTAAGGCTCCAGGCTGCATCAGTACTATTTTTTACATACCTGTTATATCCCTGTCTCATATGCTACTTATTGTTCTTCCTGGTTCAATAAACCTAAGACCTGTATAAGCTACTATATATCACGTGTGGACTAATTGCCACCAGCACCATACAACTGAGCAATACATTTAGAACCTTAAGCACTATGGCCAAGTTTATTGTCTACTGCTTAGGGGGAGAAATTGCACAACACCAATTTCATCCAGGGTTATCCCACAGCAGAATTCAGCAACTGCTACTCTGCTAATAGGTTATGGGCCCTCCGCCCAGACAACAAAAGTGGAATCTGAACCCAGGCCGACACTATGCACACATCCATCTGCCAAAAGTCCTGATACCCTTGGTGTGGTATAAGCTGATACCAAGTTCAACAAACTGAAAATAATGTGGAGTAAGAAAATCTGAGTGAGTACAGACAGACCTATATTCACCTGTATGAGAGAAATGTACAGTGCAGGGATCAGAATGAGTGAATATTTGCAATGAAGATGTAGTTAAAACTTGAAAAGTTATGAAAAGTTCCTTGCAATCCTGGTGATAAACCAAGCTCAGAAGAAGTAGATAAAGCTATGGATATGATTGGTCTACCTGTAGAAACACATCTATATTAAATCATTCACTGTAAAGCGACCGCACATGATATGTCGGGGACTCTACAGATGGCTCATGTAGATAAAAGGCTAATTAGTAGAATTAATTTGAGGCACACATTGTACTTAACAAAGCTAGCCCATGTAAGAGCATGAACGAATACATAGACAGAATGTTATTCATCTCCCAACAATTGACGTCAGTAGGCATCATAATTAGAGATGTGCGCCGACCCCCGTGCTTTGGTTCTGGTTTTGGATCTGGATCTACCCTGCTTTTGGATCTGGATTGGTTTTGCCAAAACCTCACCTCTGTATTTTGTTTTCGTGTTTTGGTTTTGGATCTGGATTTTTTTCTTAAAAAATCATAAAAACAGCTAAAATCACATAAAATGGGCCTGTTTTTGTTCCTACAGTATAATTAACCTGAATTACATTTATTTCCAGTAATTTCCAATCAATTTTGACCACCTCACAATATTATTTGCTTCATCTAGTTAAGGCCAAAAGGTTGCATCCAGCTAGCTGGCTGACTAAGCTAAGTGACACAGTGGATGGCACTAACATGTGGCAGTTCAGTTTCTAATTTCCAACATGGATACAGTGTGTTATACAGTGTGGGTTGGATACACCAATAGTGCATTTACTGTGGTAGCAGTGTTGGCAGAGCGGGGTTGCTGACGGTGTCCTCAGTACATGGAATGGCAGTGCTGCGGTGCTGGCAGTGTCATCAGTGAAGGGTACCGGTGATGTCGGCAGTGCGGGGGTGCCAGTGGTGTCTTTAGTGCAGGTTTGCTGGCTGTGTCGGCAGTGCGGGGGTGCCAGCGTTGTCTTAGTGCAGGTTTGCTGGCTGTGTCGGCAGTGCGAGGGTGCCAGCGGTGTCTTAGGGCCTGATTCAGAGCCACTCGCAAAAAGCGAGCGCTCGCTCTGAATCAGGGCAACCACTTTGTTTTAAAAAACCCGGCCTCCTGCCCTCTCGCTAAGCTGTGGGTGACCACCCACAGCTTTAGCGAGCGGCCAGGTCATGATTGCGATGGTCGCGACCATCGTGCTTGCGACGAGATCCTTGTGGTAGGGTCTTGTCTGCTGCAAGCCCCAGTGAGCTTCTGGCTCCAATAGAGCTGTTTGCTGGCTGTGTCGGCAGTGCGGGGATGTCAGCAGTGTCTTAGTGCAGGTTTGCTGGCTGTGTCAGTAGTGCAGGGGTGCCAGCAGTGTCTTTAGTGCAGGTTTGCTGGCTGTGTCAGCAGTGCGGGGGTGCCAGCGGTGTCCTCATTACAGGTTTGCTGACTGTGTCGGCAGTACAGGGGTGTTCTCAATGCAGGGTGCCGGCGGTGCCGGCAGAGCGGGGATGCCAGCGGTGTCCTCAGTGCAGGTTTGCTGACTGTGTTGGAAGTGCAGTGGTGCTGGTGGTGTCCTCAGTGTGGGAGTGTCGGCAGTGTGAGGGTCGCTGACGGTGTCCTCAGTACGTTGGGCAGCAGTGCAGGGGTGTTGGCAGTGGTGGTGTCTGCAGTGGGGGATGCTGCCAGTGGGGGTGCCGGCGGTGTCAGGCAACTGGGGATGATGGGCACCATCTTCTTTTCTTCTTTTGTGCTGTTTTCAATGGGCTTAACGCTGATTGGCTGAGAGCCATGACAGACGGCTCTCTCAGCCAATCAGCGTTAAGCCCACTGAAAACAAAACCTCGCAACTGGACAGAGGGTTCGCATGGTTTTTCCTTGGGTCAGGGATCCGGGGCAGGCAGGGAGATCTGAGCTGCTTTCGGATCACCCCAGATCACTCAAATTTGGGTGGGTTCGGATCTCTTAGATCCGAACCTGCTCATCTCTAATCATAATAGGTGACAAGAAGGTTGCAATAGCGATGCTGCAAAATGTAACACAAGTGTATGACTTCCTGAGTCAAGTACTAAGCTAAACATAGAGACTCTGTCCCTCATTCAGATGTTCTCGCAAGAAGCAAGCGCTTGTTCTGAATGAGGGCGGCCACTTGGAATTTTAAGTGCAGCCTCCTGGTTGCTAGCTAAACTGTGGGTTACCACCCACTGCTTCAGCGCCGGCCAGGGTGATGGTCGCGATGGTCAAGACCATTGCAATTATCGGGGCTTGCGACGAGACCCTAAAATTGGGTCTCAGCAACCGCAAGCCCCAGGGATCTTCCTGCTCTGATCTAGCAGGAAGCTCCCTACTGATATCACTGCTGATACCAGTGCGGCCACCCTCAAAATGGCAGGCGTTCCATCAGGAACGCCTCCGTTTGTGTAGCAAACCCCTTTTGTAGTGAGCTCCGGAGCGAGAGAGTTTCTCTCTCGCTCCCGGGCTTGCGCACGCGCAGTGTGGCCGCTGTTAACATCTACCCGGTTGTGAGCGCTCAGCGCTTGTGACCGGGTCTGAATGAGATCCTCTATGTGCTAAATTATGAAAGTTTCAAGAATGCATACTTACAGAATTAAAAGCTGAAAATTCTGTTCTACTTTCTAAAAGTTCAAAGCACAGAAAGTCTAAGTATAGATGATTTCAGTGTCACAATATGGGTCAAAAGGCTCCAGAATGAAAATCATGTGGCACCTCATCACTTAGATGTGATAGCGGGAATGAGTCAGCCTTAAATGAGGCAGATAGTCACCGTAAGGAATGCTGGTACATGGACTCAGGAGCCCAAGGCATTTTAGCTGTAATGAAAATTGGTTTAAATAATAAAAGTCATGTGAGTCAATAAAAGTTGAAGGAATTAAAGACAAGGTCCTAAGTACCACAAAAATCAGATAAAAAATGCTATATCCTTGAAGGTGAAAGGCAAGGAAATTGTCATAGATGTATTATTTGTACCTAATCTAAGAACTAATCTAAGTGCCATAAGTGTTCTTAAGAGGAGAGGAAACATTGTAGAATTTGCAAATGGTAAGTGCATTGTGCACAACCAAAGAGGCCCTGTAATTGCAGTAGCAACCTGCTGCCAAAAACTATATACTCTAGACCAGTGTTTCCCAACCTCGCTCCTCAAGGCACACTAACAGTCCATGTTTTAGTGATATCCATGCTTGAGCACACATGGTTTAATCAAAATAACTGAGGTACTAATTAAGACACCTGTGCTCAAGTATGGCTATCCTTAAAACCTGGACTGTTAGTTTGCCTTGAGGATCGTGGTTTGGAATTCAACCAATCAATGGAGCTGAGGCACAGCTGGCTAGAACACCTAGGCTATGACAATATACAGAAGCTTCAAAGCGGTATGGCGACTGGGATGTTAATGGACAGTACTGTAAGACCAGCATGTGAAAGCTATGTGAAGAGCAAGCAAACACATCAACATTGCTGTCAAATGTCACTTTGGGCCTGATTCAGAGATGTACGCTAATGCCACTGTGCAAAAATATGCAATTGTCACGGCTGCATCAATCTATATTAAGGCGCCGACTGCCAGCTTGGCAAATCCAAATGACTGCATACAAAGATGCAGCACTGATTGCAGATTAGCCAAAGAAAAACCAACAAGTAAGGGCGCTAACTTCTAAAGAGGGTGTGAAGACCTTACACAAAATCAAATTGTGTTATAGACACATATATGACAGCAGCCTTTATATTGATGGGAAATTTGCTGGATTCCCATAAAATACAAAACAATATAAGAACAAAAATATATAGGCGCTCATCAAAAATGTAAATAAATTTAATATAACATAATACACAGAGATAAAATAGAAAAAAAAGAAAAAAGATGGTATGTGTAAAAATATATAAAATTAAAAACATAAATTACAATGACAATGACATAAATTAAAAAATGTAGACCGTGAATGTATCAATAAGTAGTTAGAGTACATTAATGACAAATGTTCAAATAAAAAACAATATTACTAAAGAAGTTAAAACCATTGATATTGTCATCGGTGTGAAAAAATGCCTTTGGGATGTTAAACTCACATCAGGGATTGCTTACGTTGTTATAAAACACAGTCAAGACAAAATATCCAGCAAATTGTGCTGAGAACCACAGATATTAACGTTTCATAAAATGTAGTTAGAATGTTTTTCTTAGTCCAGAAAAAATTGTGTACAAACAAATATACACATATGGTCCAGCGTGTATAGTTCCAGCATTTGTCACAATTAATATTGTGATTCCATATTACACAGAAAAAAGATTATACCCCATATGTTTTTTGGGGATATCGGTATGGTGAATGGTGATTATATTCCAATAGTGGAGAAAAGGAGCAACATACATGCATGCAATAAGAAGGTTATAACCTGTGTTGAGGAAGCCGCTGAAGGATTGAAAGAGGCGGAGAAACGCGTTAACAAACTATCTTTATTGGTGTGGTGAGCAATACAAGCCGGGAAGAGGAGTTACTTTGTATATATATATCCAATAATATCACTGCAACATTATAACTTATGATCGCGGCATAGGAGGTGACACGCAGTAATAGACGGACATCTGCTGCCTGCTGAGTGAGGTGAGGTGGATTTACCACTATTGATAAACACCCCAAGCACTGAGGTCAAGAAGCCTCTAGATACGGCAAGGAGCAGAGCCGCGAGCCAACATATGAGTTGCACGCTGACAAGGTGGATGCACTTTGGATCACGTAACCCTTCAAACTAAATCAAGAGAAGGACACAGGTTATAACCTTCTTATTGCATGCATGCATGTTGCTCCTTTTCTCCACTATTGGAATATAATCACCATTCACCATAATCTTTTTTCTGTGTAATATGGAATCACAATATTAATTGTGACGAATGCTGGAACTATACACACTGGACCATATGTGTATATTTGTTTTTACACAATTTTTTCTGGACTAAGAAAAACGTTTTAACTAAATTTTATGAAACGTTAATATCTGTGGTTCTCAGCACAACTTTCTGGATACTTTGTCTTGACTGTGTTTTATAACAACGTAAGCAATCCCTGATGTGGGTTTAACATTCCAAAGGCATTTTTTCACACCGATGACAATATCAATGGTTTTAACTTCTTTAGTAATATTGTTTTTTATTTGAACATTTGTCATTACTGTACTCTAACAACTTATTGATACATTCACGGTCTACATTTTTTAATTTATGTCATTGTCATTGTAATTTATGTTTTTTAATTTTATATATTTTTATACATACCATCTTTTTTCTTTTTTTTCTATTTTATCTCTGTGTATTATGTTATATTAAATTTATGTACATTTTTGATGAGCACCTATATATTTTTGTTCTTATATTGATTGCAGATCGGTTACTTATTGGCCTTCTGAGTAATCATATGGCTGCGCAGAATGGCCGCGGGAGCTGAGATGTCGGAGCCATTTTTACTGCGTACGGTATTGTAGTTGTAGACTGAGACATGTCTGTATTTGGGTCACCATACGCCCATTACCACCCACAAATGGTCCCTGCCTGTCAATCACTTTGTAAATAAATCCTCACTGTGAGTGACAGCGAAAACAAAATTTGACACATGTGCAGTGCAACTCAGACGCATGCGAAGATTACTATAAGCACTCAACTGTGTAATCATTAGCATTGAGTCCATCTCTGAATCAGGCCATTTTTTGGGGGAGCTGATAAAGAATGTGTTAGTTAGTATGTTTCATGTTGCAGGAGAGAGCATTATTGCCGACATGTTGACAACAGTTTTTATTTCCCATGTCTACAATGTTTTCTTACAAGGCTGTAGCCTGGAACATAATTGGATGTTGATATACTGTATTTTCCTGCTGAGCAATGTTATGTTTACATAATCCTCCTTGTTTCTCATTAAGGGTGCTATGTCAATGTGTGTGTGATGCTCATGTTGGGTCATATGATGATGAGAGGCAGTCTTGAGTGAGGAGGTTGTTGAAAAAGGAGCACTCGTGAGCTGCCTCCATCCATAGTGCCAAACAGGTCACTGAGCAGGTAGTCCCTAGGATCTGCAGGAGCTCGGTGGGAGCAGAGGTGTAGAATATGGCCAGGGCGCCTGGAGCTCGAGAGCACTACGGCGCTCCCCCCCCCAAAGTGTGTGCTATATAATATAACCGCTATATATATATATATATATATATATATATATACATATATATATATACGAGGGTTGTCCAAAAAGTAATGAGTAAATGCTCATAACTCTAAAATAATATGCAACATTTATTTGAAACTTTTTCAGTTTGTAGTTTAATATGTCTGCTAGCTATATATTTATTTTTGTTTAGGTAGTCCAAGAAATACCATGGAATCCAAAATGAAATAAAGAGCCGTCATTGAATTTCTGGAAAAAAGGCTGCAGTGTTACATAAATCCACAGAAGACTGACAAAAGTGTATGGTGAGCATACAATTGACTATAGCAATGTCAGAAGGTGGATGAAGGTTTTGCAATCGGGAGAATCGGGAGAATCGTGCATGTGCGACAAACCTCGTGGTGGCAGATCATCAACTGCAGTGACAGCAGAGAACCAACACAAAGTCGATGCCATGATTCAGAAAGACCGTCGTGTGACCATCAGACCATCAGAGATATCAGTGATGAACTTGAATATAGCCATGGCACTGTAGAAACACTAATCAATGATTTGTGATAAGTGGGTGCTAAATGGGTTCCAAAGCAATTAACCAGGGATCATAAGGCCCACAGGGTGGAAGTGTGCAATGACCTTTTGACCAACTTTGTAGCCAACCCTGAGACGTTATTGGAACATGTCATTACAGGAGATGAGACCTGGGTATTCCTTTATGACCCAGAAACAAAGGCCCAATCAAAACACTGGAAACACCCAAGTTCACCTAGGCCAAAAAAGTTGAAATCACAGCGATCCATAAACAAAGTTATGGCCACAATCTTCTGGGATTGCCGAGGTGTTATTCTCATCGATTACTTGGAAACAAACCAATCAATCAACAGTGATCGATACATTATTACACTTAAGAAGCTGAAAGAAGCAAAAAAAGGTCAACAATTCCACTGTCAAATGTCATCTTACACCACGACAATGCCAGACCTCACACTTCGATGGCAACATCTGATGCCATTGCCAAAATGGGGTGGGCAATAATGCCACATCCACCACAGAGTCCTGATTTGGCCCCTTCTGACTTTCATCTGTTTGGCCCTCTCAAATACTGTCTCCGGGGTCAACATTTTGAAGACATAGAGGTTGTTAAAACCGTCATACGTTCCTGGGTCAAACACCAACCACTGGAATTTTTCCAAAGTGGATTCACAGCTTGGGTTGAGAGGTGGAGAAAATGTTTGAAGGCAGATGGTGAATATTTTGAGTAGAGTCATTCTGTTACTAAGACTTCAAAGTATTTTACTGCAAATTTTCAAATCTGTATCTATAATAAAATTTTAATGTGAGCATTTAGGCATTACTTTTTGAACAACCCTTGTGTATATATATATATATATATATATATACACAGTACATATATACATGGCAGGGTCACACATGCATACATACATATACACATACAGGCTGGGTCACACATACATACAGGCAGGGTCAAAGATACATACAGTACATACATGTACACATACAGGCAGGGTCACACATACAGGCAGGGTCACACATACAGGCAGACAGGGTCACAAATACATACCACACATACATACACACATACATACACATACAGGCAGGGTTACACATAATAACATACATACACACACATACAGGCAGGGTCACGTACGTACGTACGTACGGACGCACGTCCGTCCGTACGTACGTACGTACGTACATACATATATACATACATAGAGGCATGAAGAGTTACACATACACATATACAGGCAGGGAGGGTGATAGACATCACTGGGATACCTCTCTCACCTTAATGCGGACCCGGAAGCTTCTTCCTCGTTGACATGCTACTGTAGCCCCACCCTCTGCTGGGGTTAGATGAATATGTGCTGAGCTCTACCAATCAGGGCTCAGCACAAGCTCCTCTGACCATGGAGTCTCTCACTAGAGCAGCAGGAAGGCAGGACTCTCTGCTGCTTATCCTAATAAGCCAGTTACCAGCTGGCTGCAATACAGAAATACACAGAAACTACAAAAAAGAGGATAGTGCTTGAGGGGGGAATTCAGTAGATTATCTATATAAGATTATCACTCAGCTGAAAATAAAAATATTTCAGCAAGGCTTCTTATAAATAAAATACACATTTATTATACAGAATGAAAAATCAAAAAATTTAAAGTGAAATATACAAAATATATTAAAAATATAAATATAAATTAAAAACATGACACATTTTTATCTGTAATAAAAATATAGCTTGAAATATGCGAATATAGAATAGTGTCTTTTGTAGCTGCAATGTGCCTGTAGACTAATTCATATATAAAAATTGTCCAAATGGTAACAAGAAGCTGGATTCTCACTCCTTTGTTAAATGACAGTAAGTCTCCTATGTAAAGAATTTAGCACAAGCGGATTCCTTAAGGTGCTATACATATACGATCCAAATGCAATACCGCATTAAGCGTTTCATTCAAATGGACCTCTCTATGCCAGTTTAAGGACGTTGGTGGCTGAGGGATGTAATGTCCTCCTGTGTATGGGGACCTCGGTGTGTACTCACTGTTAAATAGCGAAGAGTGCCAACATCAGTCGCACCGGGTCTTCTCCTAGTGAAGCACTTGTGCTGTTGCTTTGGCTGGTAAAAGGTTAATGGAAGCACACTGTTGAATTTCCATTTTATTGGTATTTTCCATTTTTTGGAGAATCCTGTAGAGCGGCAGGGAAGGTGTACCAGGAATGTCTAGATGGTAAGTGAGCACTGCAGACCCTTCTGTCAGAAGCGCAATCCTCTTTTTTGTAGGACAGGACACTGCTGCTGCTCTGTATTACAGCACCTGGCAGGCGCTGGACACGGACCCGGCAGGCTGCAGCTACTTGACAGTTGCTTCCAGAATCCGACTTCAGGGAGCCTTCTGGCAACTAAGGTGCCTGGACCTCGCGCTCCGGTGGAACCGCCCTCCCTACGCCCCTTGGTAGGAGGCCTGAGCTCTGATATGCGCTACTGCATATGCGCAACTTGTTCACACGTCTTTCCTCCCTGGTGTTCTCCGCGTCGAAGCTGGATTATTGGCTGAGACAAGATCAGTTTAAAATTGAATCGCAGCGACACCATCTTGCGACTGGCCGCAAGACGCCATTTTGCGAATGGCCACCAAAGCGCCATTTTAGATAAACTCACACTTTAGTACATGTGGCGATATTACTATTAGCATCATGCAATTGCATCTGTGACCATCGCCATACATTATGGCGATTCACCAAAAGCCCATTTCATGACTTTGCGTAGTTTGGGTGCTCTGGATAAAGTGTATATTATTATAATTCCCCTAAAGGATATATTTTCAAAATTGGATTGCATTAGCTAAACAGAGCAAATGGCCACGTGACAACAAGCCTGTGTAGACAAGCTTCCTGGATATAATGTCTGTTCTCACTCCAGGTGGCCCTGCTCAAATACACACCTTACATTAGCAGGCTTCCTGCAATAAAATACCTTCAAAGCCAAGAGTGTTATCTTAGGTTTGGGTCTTGTAGCTGTGCTAATTTGCATTTACACAAGAGCCTGGGAGAACAAAGGACTTTACTTTTGAGCCTGGGAAGGGTGGAGGCTGCTGAGAGAGGGGGGCGTGTGGAACTATAAGGCTCAGCATTCCACACTGCTAGGTGTTCACTTAGTTTAAGTGAGATTTAAGTGCACCATTTCTCATACACACATTAATACGCACAATTGCGCTGGTAACTAATCGCATATTAGCGAATGCATAAGATCCTGTATGAAAACGCATGCATCTGCCCCAAGTTAACTAGCATCTTTACATCACACCCCGCATACTTACACATTACATATTCACATAAAAGGTTTAATAAGCTTTAAGGTATAAGATTTAAGTTTGTTCAGTTAGTATAAATGCTGTGAAATAAAAATTATTTGGTAATTAAGGTTTTATACATGATAAGTAAGCAGTGTTTGGTATTGTACTGATGCGTACTCTTTCAACAGAATTCTGGTATTATCGGTGTGGAGATCGCATCATGCATTCTCAACTTATGGACCGCAGAGACTTCAAGCAACAAAATGTATATTATATGAACAACTGTTAGGATGTTGCATGGGGCGGGAAACCAGAGACCCTCAGTTGTTGGAGGCTGGGTTGTGTCTATTTGAATCAGCCTGTTAAATGCTCTGTAACAGATGCATCCCCCTTGAGGACCAATGGCATCAGCAACAAACTTCTCTATTGTTTTGTCTATTTCTGGGGGGTATAAATATGTGTGCTCCAACACTGGGTATTAGTCTTCTTGCTGAATGCTGATTGACGAGGGGTTTCTTGCTGATGCCTACATCTGGACCAGAAGCGCTGCGTATGTATACTGTACTTGGGTCTGTATAATTCCTTTGCGCTGAATTGTGTCTGGATCAATAGCATGTAACTGACTGTACTTTTACTTGAATAATACTTTGTGCTTTGGAACCACATGTTCTAAGTCTGGAGTCTCTATTTATTGTATGACTGCGTACGCAAATTAGCATCATCCTTAAAGGTTTATAGGTAGGATATTAGAAGGTATAGACAGGGGTATATAAAGGTTCAATTTCAGTATCATTATCCGTTAATGGATGCACCTCTGAGACTCTCCTATGACAGCAACCCTGCAGTGCCTACTAGGAGCCCGCAAGGACACTGTATCAGCACCGCTATATTAGATGGGCATAGTGATACCTTACCACCAGGGCACATACCACCCAGTCACCCAGCACAATACAGTGCCCAACCATACACTAACGCTACGGGCAGCATCAGTACTATTGTTTACACTCCTGTTATATCACTGAATTATATGCTACTTATTGTTCTACCTGGTTCAAAACACATAAGACCTGGTTAAGCTACTGTATATCACATGTAGGCTAATTGCCAACAGCACCAAACTACTGCGCAAAACATTTGACAGTTTATGCACTCTGACTCACCCGGGGCAAGACAGTAATTTGGTGCCCCCCCTGGTAATTCCCCCATATTAATGGCCCTTGCAGCAGTGCCCCTATAGTAATTTCCCCTTCAGCAGTGCACCTATACTAATGCTCCCTGAGATAATGCCCCTGTAGTAGTGCCCATATAGTAATGCCCCTGTAGTAGTGCCCATATGGTAATGCCTCATAGTAATGACCCTGTAGTAGTGCCCATATAGTAATACCCCCATAGTAATGCCCATGTAGTAGTGCCCAAATGGTAATGCCCCTGTAGTGCCGCCTACACAAAAACCCCCCACAATACTTACATTAAACTCCACTTCTGCATCTGCCACCGTCTGGTCCACCTGGCTGCTCCTCGGAACTATGGGAAATATGTCATGATGTCTCTCCCATAGTGCCCATGGGGAGACCCGGAAGCTGGAGTTCAGGAGAGAACCCCAGCCTCCGGCTACCGCGGCGCTGCAGCAAAAGCAGTTATAAAATGTCTAAAAATCCAAATATCACCAAGTATATCCAGGAGGTGCTCCTAATTGTACAAACAGTGATATCAGTTCAGTTCTTTGGTACTGATGCAGTATCCACCGGATCCTCTTTTCCATTCAATCCCTCATATTGTACCTCAAATAATGCATACAAACAATATCATAGTGTAAGACAGTCAGACTGAATGAAAATCAAGAACCTTCAATCAAGCTTAATTACCAGAAGAAATGGTCTACCATATAAAGTAGACAATCAGGTATGTTCATATCCTCCCTATTTGGCATGTATCACAGTCCTCCACATAACCTCAGGTATTTTTCAAGTGTTTTTCAGAACGTCGTGTTCATTCCATACATAAGGGATATAGTTTATTTAAGCTGATTGGTTGCCATAGGTAACTTCTCTAGTGGCAAACTTCTCCATGCTTTTCACTGCTTCATACATCTACCCCACAGTGATATGCTTATCCTGCTGCACAATTCAACTACTGCTACTCTGCTAATAGCAAATACATATTTTTCAAGTTATCAAGATTGTTTTATTGATGATTGTGTGTATTATGCAATAAATGGAGATTAGCAGACTATAGATTTAGAAATTGAATGATTACCTCCGTATTTGTCCACAGCCCCGACCCACCTCTCAGTTAGGCAGCTCCGTCTCTTCCTCTGATGCGCATTGGAAGTCCCACTACTCTGGTGTACCTGGTGACCGGCAGTCGCTCCTCTTATTCAAATGGCCGCAGTTTTTTATGTAAGGTATCCAGTGTCGATCCGCTCTCTGCTCTCTGTGTCACAGGACAGTTTAACTGTCAGTCTGGCAGTCCCTTTTATAGCCTATGTCCGGGTCCCTGGTACGCGTTGGTTATTCTAATGGTAGTTGTCCAGTGTCTCTATTACAGGCAGGACTCCCCCCCCCCCCAAAGTCAAGCTGGTAGAGACCCCTCAACAACAGTAGTGCCTGCCAGGTGGGAGACACCTTAACTCCCAAGGGGGCCGGTTATACATATAATATAACAAGCTTTTATTATATAACTAATATATAGAGTTTCACAAAACGTAACTCATATAGCTACATAATTATACCCTTAAAATCTGGGGTACCACACATTAAAACCCAAACTAGTCAGCCCAGACGGGGATCTCAGGGTCCCCTTCTGCTAAGCACCCCAGGCCTAGGCTGAAGCCCGGGGCTCTTCCCTGCACCCCTGGCCAGAGGTTGTGGGGGTAATAGTGTGAATAATAGATGTATACTATTGTTTTTTACAGTGGGACTACAAGTGCCAGTGTGTCTGCCCTTTGGCACTTGTGGAACTACAAGTGCCAAAAGGTGGTCGACACCCGTACCCCCACTGTAAAAAATATAGTAAACAAAGCACAGTACACACACATCATAGATAGCAACATTTTATTACACACTAAACACACTAACACTTGAGGTGTTAATGCTTTGGCCAGGGTGACCCAGTGAAAGGGTCCCCTGGCTGCGAAATTACACCCTGGCTAGTTTGAGTCCAGTGCTGGTTTTAAAAATATGGGGATCCCCACGCAATTTTGTCCCCATATTTTTAAAACCAGGACTGGCTCACAGAGCCCAGTGCTGGTTCATAAAATACGGGGTACCCCTACACATGTTGTCCCCCATATTTTTAGAACCAGGAATGGCCCGATGTTGGCTATGTTTTCTGGGGGGACCCTTTAATTTATTCTTTAGTACACACAAACAGCCTGTATGTATCTCACTGATATGTGCAGACTTCTTGTTCGGGTGTGTTAGGTGAGGGAAACAAGGATTAAACAAGGGTAGGAGCAATCACATACACCATCGGAAAACACGATCCTGACAAACACGGTAGCTTAGTAATTTCCGAGATTCTTTATGAAAAAAAAACCAGAGTCTGATCGTTCCTACCATGTTTAATCTCAGACAAACACGGGCAAAACAAATTTTAATACATTTACCCCTCAGCGTGTAGAAGAGGTGTCAAAAAACTGAAACCCAGAAAATCAGTGCAAAAGAAAAATCAATAGAGCAAACTGTATGTTCAGAAACATCACAAATCCCTGAGGAGAGTCTAAGTGGTTCGCAAGTGCTATGTGTAAGTCTGACCTTTCTAAACTCATGCACCCTCTGCCAATGTGGAGATTAGCAGCACAAGTCAAGAAGTTGCTTACGTAGACATTGAGGATGCTACGGTAGAAATGCAAAAGAATGAGGGGGATATTTGTGTATCTGACGCAGGCACTAATGAGGATGTTGATGATGAGGATGTTCTTTGTGTAAGTGAAACACCAGTGGAAGCATAATAAGAAGAAGACCATTGTCATGTCTGAGCAAAAGATGAAAAAAATCCACCGTTTATGTGTGGAATCATTTATACCCAAAGCTGGACAACAGTAGTCTAGGAACCTCCTCCCTGCTACATCATTTGCAGCGCATTCATGAAAAGTTTTTGGCAAAATCAGTAATTTATGCTAAAAAAGTAACAACAAGCAGTCCAGCGTCAGCTAGCTCACTTCTCTCTGCTAGATCCAAGCACCTGAAATCTCCACCTACAACACTTTCACCATCATTCAGTTATGATCGGAACTAGTCCTGCATCCAATTTGATAAAACTAAGTGAGTCCTCCCCAATCCAGGATTCCTCAGAAGAATCCTTGAGCACTAGGCCTGCTGCTGCTAGGGGTGGATTTCAATTCCAGAAGGGAACCAAGAAGACTACTACTAATAGTAGTAGTTTAAAAAAACAAGTGACTGTAAAACAATCCTTTTTTAGAGGAAGCAAGAATGACAGCTGTCACCCAGTTGCATAGCAGATCACTGATGCCATAACAGCTATGTTAGTATTAGATATGTGTCCAATATCCGCCATTAATGCAGTGGGTTTTAGACAGTTAATTGAGGTCCTATGCCCCAGCTACAAAATCCTATCTAGGTTCCACTTCACTAGAAAAGCAATTCCCAGCCTGTACAGGGACAAACTAAATTAGTGCCCTCCAATATGCCATTGAACCCACTGTCAACAGATAATTGGACATGCGGAACAGGGCAAACTAAAGATTACATGACTGTAAAAGCCCACTGGGTGGGAGTATTGCCTCATTCAGCAGCACCAACAGCAGCAGCAACATCTAACAAATGCCAGCTCATTCAGAGGCAGGCTACTCTGTGTATCACCAGCTTCACCAAGAGACATCCTAGTGTCAACCTTTAAAAAAAACTCAGGGAAGTCATTGCAAAATGGATTAACCCACTTGGACTTTACTTGGGATTTGTGATTTCTGACAATGCCACAAATATTGTGAGAGCATTACAGCTGGGTGATTTCGAACACATATAAGTGCTGTGTCTCCATGCAGTGTGAGCAGAGTGTGTAGCAGTTGGTGGCCATTTTTTTTAATCAAAATATTATCTGTGTGTATTATCCCTCATACTCTCACTCTCTGGTGCTCATAAATGTAACCCTGTGTCTCCACACTCCATGCAGTGTGAGCTGATTCAGCAAGGATCACTATTGCAATCGCAGCTCCGTAATTGCATGCTGATCCACTGCGAAAATATGCTAATGAATGCAATTGCAATGCCGTAGCAGCCTAACATAAAGACTCCCACATCCCCTTACACACATCCGTAATACTTAGCTAAATAGTGATACCATTGGTCCGTCGCGCAGAATTACAGCAGCCCTTACCTTACTTGGAAACTCCTAACTTCATTGCACGCAGTGGGAGCTCAAGCTGCATATCCTATCGCAATGATTAATTTAGGCACACCCAAGCAACGGCGTCCAAATGCACAGACACGCCTGCGTTTCACTGACCACACCCCTGTCACCACCCCCAAATGCTCTCTGTCTGTCACTCACTGTTCGATGTTTAATCCTGCTCTGTTTGTACGCAGTGCAATCGTAGTTCAGCGGTCACCCACGCGCACTGCGGATTTGACGCATGCGTAGTGAGTAACAATCGTCCGACTGCATACGCGATCACATCTGTGATCCTTGCAGAATCAGGCCCTGAGTTTGTTGCAGTTGGTGGACATTTTTTTTGCCTTTTAACAAAAATTGCATTGTATTATCCCTTATACTCAGACTCTCTGATGTTCAGAAATGTACTACATGTTCTACAGGGCTGTGTTACCCAATTAGGGCAGGGGGAAAGGGAGTAGTATGGCCAGCCGGTCAGTGTCCTCTTATTTAGTATACAATAGGTTGATTTGGTGTTAGCTGCTCTGCAGTGCAACTATTAAGATTCTTGATTCTTGGCTTCTCCTTCTACCCTTTTCAGTGATCCTTGGCTACTGACAGCCTAATCTTTCATGTTCTTCCTTCTTAAGTTTTTTTTTTAAATGTAGTACTACAGGGTTGTGTTACCAAATTGGAGGGGGGAGGGTAGTATGGCCAGCAGGTCAGTCTCCACTTTTTTAGGCTGATTTGGAGTTAGCTGCTCTGCAGTGCAACTATAAGATTCTTGGCTTCTCTTTCAACCCTTGTGAGGAATTGTTGGCTACTGACAATATAATCGTTTATGGTCTTAAATTTAGTTTTCTTAATCAACTAATTAATCAATCAATGAATCAATTAATTAATGCACCACTTTTATCCATATTGGGTGCTTGTTTTTTTTATAGCATTTTCCACTACATACTCTACCTCATTTCCCTCTACTTCTCTTGGGCCTCTGATCTAGTCAGTGGCGTCACAAGGGGAGTGCGGGCCACACCCAAGTGTCACCCGCTGAGGGGTGACACCAAAGTGCCGGCTCCTCCTTAGTGACAGGAGCTGATTGCTGCATTGTTGCATTACATGCAGCACTCAGCTTCCGAAACAGTGAGGGAGCCAGCACTGCACACAGATTGGTCCCCGGATGCAGTCCGCACCTCAGAGACCCCTGGAAGGATTACAATGGGGGTTTGGGCCACAAGGCCATGTCCCCTACCTGTTAGGCAGCGCTCCCTACCCACGAGGTCTTGGCCCCCCGTGCACACTACAGCCCTCCACTAACCGGGTGTCACAGCAGGGAGGACCGCCACTGGATCTAGTTCTTGATTAATGAAAACATTCTGTAGCATTGTATAGTTTATATTATACTGCCAACCTGTCTGCCACTGGAGTGTCACTCTGTTTCCTAGATGTGCCATATTGGAAATTGAACTGCCACATGTTTATGCTGCCCACTGCTGTCACTTAGCTTAGTCAGCCAGCTAGCTCGGTGCAACCTTTTGGCCTAAACTCTATGAAAACTATATTGTGGGGTGGTTAAAATTGACTGGAAATGACTGGAAATTAATGTTATTGAGGTTAATACTGTAGGAACAAAAACAGGCCAAAATGATGTGATTTATAAAGATCTAAAACCAAAACCCGTGAAGACGGTTTTGCCAAAACCAAAACACGAATTTAATCCAGATCCAAAACATGGGAGTCGGCGCACATCTCTAGTTCCTATAATAGATGTTTAACTGGAGCCCTCACAAGTCAGATATCGCACTAATTTTTCAGATAATTTTCAAAGACGCACATTTATTACATTTCATGTATTCTAATTCAATTAACTAATACAACTGATTCATTGTTTAGGAAAAACAATACAAATGTAATACTACAAAATGATAAAATAAACACATTGCCAATTACAGTAAAATGACGGTGTACAGTGCAGATGAGCCACACTTCTCATATTCAATGACATTATGAATTCTTATCCGTTTCCTTCATTTGTTCAGGTAGATGTGTGATGTATTGTTTGCCAAATTCCACGTCCTCTGGGTTTTCTTCAGGAACCTAAGGAGACAGAGGGAGGGATCAATCCCCAGATATGGAATCCTATCTCTTCCATGTTGCTGAAGATTGGAGCACCTTACATACACAATGTTTTTCAAGGAGACCATCATAGCGGAGATATGCATTCATTTTTGAGCACATAACTTATGCACAGTCTGAATGGTGGCTTTAGTCTAAGTCTACATCTATAAAGATTTGGAGTGAGTAGAAACATGGGAAGTTATATGTTATATGTTCACCCCATCTCTGCCTGCATACATGAAGAAAATTTACTAAGCTGTGTTAGGAGATAACTTGAATGGTGATAAGGTACCAGCCAATCCAGTGGCAAACGCAGGATTTCTAGAGGGGGGTTTCCAAATACTTGATTTTAGAGTGAGTGTGGCCAGTCCGTGAAGAGGGCATAATTAGTACTTATCCAGCTTTAATATGCGTTATACAATGTGTATTGTGTCATAATTCCAGCATATACAGGATCACAGTAAGCCATTAGATGCGTCAGTAAGCCATCCTGCCTGAGCTGAATGTATTTATTTTAGATGTGGGCAACATTCCAGAGTATTGGAGCAAGTTTGAGAGCCTGGAGCTGCAGCAGAAGGACCTAGCACTGCCCTGGACATACAGTATATGTACATATTGGGCTCTGTAGCAGTACATCTCTAACAGTGCATGTTTTCCAGATCTTCTAGTTGGTGCACAGGTTATTTATTACTGGCTGATACATGTTAAAAGATCCACAGGTGGTGCTCATTATTTCATTTGTAATACTGAGAAGAACATGCAGCACTAGTAAAATTCTATTTATATTACTATTTCTACTGTGGTCATGGTATGTGCTGGGGAGGGGGGTTTCCAGGCAGACGGAAACCCCCTCTGCGTGTGAATATGCAATCAGCTCCTAACTGCCATGTCACAGGCTGTGGCGTGTGTTCAATTAGCTGCAAAAAGCCCGAATCTGTATAAAAAAGGATCGCGGATTGCGACTTTTCACCAGTCAGAAACTTTTTGCTGTATTCAATTGCATACACTTTTCCCGTAAGCGGAAAGTCAATCACTGTAATACGCAAAAAAGATTCGCCTCTGAATAAGTGGAGAAAAAAAGGGCAAAATCGCTATTTTGGGGTGCAAAGCTGGGGAAACCACTCAGCAACCTTGGGACAGCCCCGCAAAGGATAACTGCATCAAAAAAGCCCTAAAAAAAGTGATGAATACCCCAAAAAAGCACTTTGAAATTGGGGGTGAAAAAGTGCAAACTGGGGGTACAAACTTAAAAAATTAGCAAGATAGACTTTTGGGGGGTCTGCAAGTATGGGGGAGGTGAGTTTTTTTGTTGCAGGTGTTTGCTTGAGGTGTGTTTTTTAAGTTTTTTAAAACTTCACTTTAGCAACTTTAAACCATGCTTGCAGCCATTTTCAAGCACTCCAAATTTGGCAGAACTACTTTTTTTCACCAAAAAAACCTGCTTAATGCTATTCTTCACCACTTGTGTAAAGGAACTAATTAAAGGCAATTGACACTACTTAAGTACCCCAAATAGCTTTATTAGGGCTATTCGGGGGCATGTACATTGATCCCCAATGTTAGTGCATGTTGTGGGGAGTGTCAGGCTGATTTCCCCAATTCTGACAGCACTTTTCGCCTGGTTCACATTCGCTGGGTTGCATTTCGCGTGTTTTGGACGGGGGCGCGTACAAAATTTTTGCGCCCAAAACACGCGATGCCAGCTAAAAGTACGGCATACAAAAAAGTATCGTGGGTACGAAACTAATTGAATACTGCCCTGTGTTTGATAAATGTCAGGAGCTGATTGGCTGGTACCTTATCACCGTTCACTTTATCTCCTAACACAGCTTAGTAAATAGACCCCTTTGATCCCTAAATGGATTGAAATGTCGACTCTTATGATGCTATAATATGGATTAATACATCACCTTTCATTATTGTCGTCAAGCCCGGTGAGTGCCGTGCTCTTTGGATTATGTTTGTACGGTCTCATGGATGGATGCTGCCTTGCTATGTCTCTACAGGAGCACCCCTGCAGTTGGGATATCAATAACTGTGAGTGCAAGCTTATCTTCTTGTTTGTGTGTGTATATACATAAATCTCTCTCTCTCTGACTACAATTATTTCATATGTTGTTGCTGTAGTTGGCCAACTAAGTAAATATCGATTTCTCATGCAGCAATTCAAAATATAAATGATTATTTGCCAAGTACATCCATGCCTCCTTAGTACATTGCCATAACCACATGGAAAATTATTTCTAATATATCTATGTCAAGATGATGAGGAATGCTCTGGCCTATAATGTGTCTGTGATGGAAAATTCTCTGCATTTATGTTGTGGAGCAAGTTTACCTACACTACAACTCTCCACTTACTCAGGATGAACATAGGGCTCAATTTAATTAGACGCCATGGGGCTGAGTACAAAAATCCACAAGTCCAGGGTGAGATCGGACTGCGTGGGAAGTAGAGGCATTGGCGGCGTTTTCATGCTTTTACTACGGCAACTCACCCCTTTGCTTCTAGTTGAATTTACCTCATAAACAAGGCAAGAGAGGTGGGATAAAGGTTCCTACATCTGTAAAGTTTAAAAAATGTTTTGGGGCATATTTATCACAATCCGTATCTCAGGTGCAGAATGGCTGTGATAAATTCGCCCAGTATCGCAATGTGATATTTGAATACATCACAAGGATGTATTAAAAATTGCATGCAGGGACAGAGCTTGCAATAAATGTCCCTGCGAATCCACTTCACACACATTTCTATGTATTTTTTGCAAAAAATAGTGAGAAGGTGTCCGTGAATGAACCGCTGGCTCACCAACGCAACCTAGTTTTAGGTGGAGGGTTAGGATTAGGGTTTACAGTTAGACACTATGGGGAAGGTTAGGGTTAGGCACTAGAGTAGGAGGGTTAGGTTTAGGCTGCGAGGGGGGGGTGAGGTCATGTTTAGGCTGCAGACTGGAGGCTGAAGTTTAGGCTTCGGGGAGGAGGGTTAGGTTTAGGGTAGGATACTTAACAGGTGTCGGTATCCTAACCCTGTTGGGACGCTGGCATCGCAATTCTGACCGGGACCCCGAAAGCCGGCATCCCATACCCAACCCTTTAATAAATTTATGTGATACTAAAATAATGTGAAAAGGGTGTGAAAACACCTGTTTTCACATTATTTCAGTAAAATAATGTTAATATATATGCCCCTCAGTCTTTCTTCTCTTGTTCCATTACTTTTGTTTCCACTTGAGTGCAGCAAGCTTATTTATGTATATTTTGGGGACATAAGCCCACCAATAGAGAACTTGTGCTTACATTAAGCAGTACAATTTATCTGGATAGCAACAACAACTCTTTACCCAATCTGAATTAGTGATGAATTTGCTGGGATGCAAGGACAAAGCTCACTTCTGTACCTTGAGTTATATACACACCTATACAATCCTCAGGTCGTTCTTTCGATTTCAACCCATTCTTTGAATATCGAAAGAGTGTGTGTTTGTCGGATGTTGAAGGATCGCATATTGGGGGTCATTCAGACCCACTCGCAAGCGGCAGTATGCTCGCAAGTGGGTCGATGTTCCCCACTGCGCATGCGCACGACGGAGGGAGCTCCGTCGTGCGCATGCGCGAGACCCGGACTGCGACAGCCAAGCTGTCGCTCCGGGTCTCGCACCAAAGGGGGCGTGCTGTCGATGTTGATTTACAGCACGCCCCCTTTGGTGGGCGTGCCGGGGGCGTGCCTGCCAAACGGAGGCGTTCCCATGGGAACGCCTACCGTCTGAAGCCGGCCCCACTGGCATCACTAGTGCCAAAATCACTCCAGGGCTTGTGGCAGGGAGACCCTACCGCAGGGTCTCCGTCGCAAGTCCGATGGTCGCGATGGTCAAGACCATCGCGACCATCTTTTAGGACGCTCGTATATGCTGTGGGTGGTGACCCACAGCTATACGAGCGTCCAGGAGGACGCTCCATTTTAATGGAGGAGGGCCCTGATTCAGAGCGAGCGCTCTGGTCAGAGCGTCCGGCTCTGAATCAGGCCCTTTATGTGCAGTTTAATATTCTTCCAATTTGATCAGGCCAGATCGGACCAAAAGTGCAGAGTGGGCCTGATTCAGAGCCGGACGCTATTTGCGGACGCTCGTTCAGAAAAAGGGGCCGGCTATTTAAATTAAGCGCTCGCTCTTTGCGGTCTGTTGACACCTCTATGTCTGAACGAGCGAACAAAACATGCGCTCACTATTTTGGAAAAAACGCCCCCTGGACGCTCGCATCATACGTCATCTCCGCTATTTATTTGATTAATCGAGTACATCGAAAGGCGTATGAACTGCTCGCAGTGCTTGTGGTTGGATTTTCCTACCGCAATCATGCGAGCAGTTCAGGCTAATAGACAACTAAGTAACGTGGTCAATGACGCTGCTTTGTTAATTATGCACACCCTTATAACGCCCGTTTTGACCGTTTGGCACGCCTGTGTTCGGATCTTCACTCCCCGTTTTCAGCACCTTCCCCTGTTACCACCCACAAACGCCTCATCCTGTCATTCAAATTAGCAGGCATTCGCTATTTTGCGAGCACACGATTTTCGCACTGACTGGTTCGCGCATGCGTACTAAAACCCATACGCATGCGCAGATGTGCGAACATCGCTCAGAGCGAACGAGCGGCCGCTTACGAGCAGCTCTGAATCAGGCCCAGTGTACGCACCTTCGATCGTTCTTGCGATTTTACACCAGCAGCAACCTGTCACTCACTTTGCGTATGGTTCCTCTTTACGAACGTAGTCACAATGCAATTATTGTGCATGCGCAGTGTGGCATTTGCACATGCGCAATAGCAAACAATCGCTCAAAGTGCATACACATCGGCATTGCGACCGTTACTAAATGATACCAGATTGATCACAATGGTGTGTACCCAGCTTTAGATGGCCACAGCCAGAGCCGTAACTAGACTTTTTGGTGCCCTGTGCGAGAAAGAGCATTGGCGCCCCCCTCATTTTTCAAAGGGGCATAGGGCCTGATTCAGAGCCACTCGTAAGCGGCAGTACGCTCGTTCCGAGTGATGTTCGCACTTCTGCGCATGCGTACGGTTTATAATACGCATGCGCGGACCAGTTAGTGCGGCCGAAAAATGTTTGTTCGCTATATAGCGAATGCCTGCTTCTTTGAGTGACAGGATGAGGTGTATGTGGGTGGTAACATGGGAAGGTGCTTGAAAACGGGGAGTGGAATTAAGAACGCAGGCGTGCTTAAAGGTCAAAACGGGCGTTTTATGGGTGTGCATAATTAACAAAGCAGCGTCATTGACCACGTCACCTGGTTGTTTTATAGTCAAAACTGCTCGCAATATAGTGGTAGGAAAAACCAACCACAAGAATAGCGAGCAGTTCATACGCTGATCGATGTACTCGATTAATCTAATAAATAGCGGACATGACGTATGATGCGAGCGGCCAGGGGGCGTATTTTTCAAATAAACGTCCGCAAGTTTTGTTCGCTCGTTCAGACATAGAGGCGTGAACAGACCGCAAAGAGCGAACGGTTCATTTGAATAGCCAGCCCATTTTTCTGAACGAGTGAGCGCTAATTGCGTCTAGCTCTGAATCAGGCCCATAATGCACCCAAAAAAGGGCCATTGCTTCATGGGGAAGGGCTAGGGAAGAGATAGGGGAGGCCAGGAGATGCTGGGGATGAAATAAGAGGAAGCTACAAGCAAGAATGATAATAAACAGATATTTGACAGGTCCAAACAGCGCCCCCTGCCCTGTGGTGCCCTGTGCGATAGCACCGGCCGCACTACCCTAGCTACGGCCCTGGCCACAGCCACAATAGTGCAAACTGCATGCATTAAATGTAAATGATCCTAATGACGTCAGTCTAAGCTCTAAGGTACAAGTGAAAGCTTTGTGCACTGTGCTTGGAAAATGGCCTTGGTATTTTGTATTCAACCTGTCCTTCATTTAGATAAGTCACCTAGAGTAGTAATATGCAACACAGACACATGATGATAATATGCACTGGTGGCTCCAGAGGTGAGGCTGCAGCGCAGTCCAAAATTCAAATAGGGGAACCACACCAGCTGCCACCCCAAATGCTGCCAAATATCACCGGCACGGACTCACTGGCAGTTGGTGTGGCTCCTATATGGAGCCGCAACCGATAATATGTAAAGTTATGTAGAACACTCTCACTAAAATAGGAATTCAGTGCATTAGAGTAACGAGGTGGTGATTAGTTCACATTTTTGTTTTACTCATTATAGTCATTGGCATATTTGTATTTATAGGTTAGTATAAATACATATATATGATTGCTTGTAGTAGCCTTTTATTTATCTGCAGCTAATAAAAGCGAATTGCATTCATTTCATGTCATAGGATTCTGTATACGTGTTATGTTCTATTGCCATCTAGTGGCAAAAACTAAATTAGCATTTTTGTTCTCAAAGGGCAATATTGTTTTATTTTAATTTAACACACATCTACAGTACAAACAACAACAACAAAAAGCCAGGAAAAATTCAGACCACACTGTTCTGTAACTTAAATAGTTAGCCAAAATCAAAGCAACCTTTGTTTCTTATAGCCATTATGAAGACAGTAAAATATTGGGTTATTGAACACTAGGGGGTATATTTACTAAAGAGTGGGTTTATAGAATTGGAGATGTTGCTCATAGCAACCAATCAAGTTCTAGCTAATAATAAGTAGAATCTGATGCTGTAGGTTGCTATGGGCAACACCACCACTTCTATAAACCAGCACTTTAGTAAATATACCCCTAGTGGCGCATTATGTACACATACAAACTGCAAACACATTATGAATTTCCTTTTGTTAAGACAAGCTTACACCTGCCCTAGTGGAGCAAGAAAATACTTGCAAATCTGTCATTTTGCCAATCAATGCTGGTTGCTGAGCAACAGTATACCAATTTCAGGTAAGGAATTTTCTAACATATTTTGTTTAATGTGAAACATTAAATTCTGCATACAAAAATAAAGATTGTATTAAGCATTCATAAAGCTCATAATAAAGGTGCATCATTTAGTTTATTGAAATGTAGTCAGGTGAGGAAGTCAGAAGGGTAATTTTATGAGACAAATAGATGTACCAAGATTTGTACCTGAATCTCTATTGAAAATATGTGTAATGCTACAGTTTACAATTACTGTTGCTATTTTTTAATAAATAATGCAAATGATACTATGAAGTACATTACTCTCACCTCCCAATACACTTTATCCTCAAAGCAGTTCTCATCCGATGGATCGCCCCAAAATGGTAACTTCAGAAAGAAGCCTAAGAAAGCAGAAAAAAGAACCAGCTCTGTTAGTGTGTGGTCCTACTGTACGGTTATCAAATACAGGGCCTGATTCAGAGCTTTACGTTATGCCAATATTAACGCAGTTGATCGATTTTTTGCTACTGCGCATGTGCAAAACCCCAAAGAAAGTCTCACTGCGCATGATCAAGCTGTAATCATGCATGCCATTCGCCATGTCTCTGTGATTGCATGGTACTGACCAGATCACTGCGATCCATGGGCGTTCCTGGGTGGAGTCAGGGAGCTGGCCAAAAGTGTTCGCACAAGGAGAACCTGGCCATGGGTGTGTTATGGGAGTCATGGCTGCATTCCCAGTCACAGATCCACAGTCTCAGAGGCTTGCGAGCCCCTCAACCCAGAGTAAATACAGGGGGAGGCGTGATCAGTGTTACTGTTCCCCCCACAGGCAAAGGAGACTGCAGCAGCAGCGAGCAACAGTCTCCCACTACAGCCCAGCACACAGCAGCATGTGTTGGGCTGCTAACAGGTATGAGGGGTGGCGACACACCCTGGCCCCCGCCGGGCCCCTCCACCAAGCCCAGGCCTAGGTAATTATTAACCGCCCATCCCACCTCTCGGCGCCCGTGTGTGTGAGTATATATATATACACACACACACACAGAGCTGGCCCTAAGCATTGGTATTATAAGCAAATGCCTATGGGCGACTGGAATGCCCTAGGGGCATTCCAAGGCTTTGCCTCCCCCCCGCGCCAGCCGCTGCCCCCACCTACCACGCTGTAAGTCAACCCTGCATCCCCGCCGCCACTGATACCCTCCCTCCCAGCACGCTGCCAGGATTGGAGCTTTCCGATCGGGCAGTACAGCGGATGGCAAAGCCGGTCATGTGACTTTTGACCATGATCCGCATCCGCTCGGCCCTTAGTCAGAATGAGCTTCTGCACAGAAGCTCATTCTGTCTACAGGAGGAGAAAAGATGGCCACGGGAGGGCATGCTGCGCATTCCCTGCAGCTGCCACACCTCCCATGGGCCTTTGCGGAGCAGAGCCATGAGTAACAACTCACGGCTCCACCTCCGCCTCCATCTTAGACGCCCAGGCCCAGCCAGCCATCGTGAATAACTTAGAAGGCAAGGTAAGAAAGTAACAACACAGCACAGCATCATTTAAAACAAAGGAGGCAGCCAGGCGAGTGAGTGCTTTCTCACTCCGACTCTGGGTATATTAGGTATGTTAAAAAAATTAATGTTTAGCTGGCTAGCTGGGAGAAAGGTGGGCACCCATGACTGGTGCCCTGGGGTTGGGGGCAAAGAGTGGTTTTGTCCAGAGTAGACCAGTGCTGGGTCTGACTGACTATGAGAGGAGAGGGGGGTGGTGTCATCTGTGTGTGTATATATATATATATATATATATATATATATATATATACACACACTATATATGATATACATATGTATATTAGGGGTGTGCACCGGCCACTTTTCGTGTTTTGTGTTTTGGTTTTGGATCTGGATCTTTCTTCGTGTTTTGGATCTGGATTGGTTTTGCCAAAACCACCCTTCCGTGTTTTGGGTTCTGGGTTTTGTGTTTTGGATCTGTATTTTTTTGAAAAAAAGCATAAAAACAGCTAAAATCACAGAATTTGTAGGTTTTTCTGCTCCTATGCTATTATTAACCTCAATAACCTTAATTTCCACTCATTTCCAGTCTATTCTGAACACCTCACACCTCACGATAGTGTTTTTATGTCCAAAAGGTTGCACCGAGGTAGCTGGATGACTATGCTAAGCGACACGAGTGGGCGGCACAAACACGTGACCCATCTAGGCGTGATACTGCAGTGGCAGACAGGATGGCAGTTTGAAAAACTAGGCCCCAAACTGTACATAATGCAAAGAAAAAAAAGAGGTGCAAGATGGAATTGTCCTTGGGCCCTCCCACCCACCCTTATGTTGTATAAACAGGACATGCACACTTTAACAAACCAATCATTTCAGCGCCAGGGTCTGCCACACAACTGTGGCTGAAATGATTGGTTCGTTTGGGCCCCCACAAAACAAGCTGGCAATTAATCTGTCTCTGCACAAACTGGCTCTACGGAGGCAAGATGTCATCCTTATCCTCCTCATCCACCGATTCCTCACCCTCTTCAGTGTGTACATCCTCATCCTCACAGAGTTCGTCCCTGCTGGAACCACAGGTCCCTCTGTACGTTCTGGAGGCTGGTCTCCCTGGAAGAGTTGATAATTCATTTTATGAACATCATCTTCTCCACATTTTGTGGAAGCAACCTCCTACGCCTTTCGCTGACAAGGTTCCCGGCTGCACTAAACACTCTTTCGGAGTACACACTGGAGGGGGGGCAACTCAGGTAAAATAGAGCCAGTTTGTACAGGGACCTCCAAATTGCTTCTTTTTCCTGCCAGTACAGGTACGGACTGTCTGACATGCCTACTTGGATGCTGTCACCGATGTAATCCTTTAACAGATAGACGCACGCTTGTCGCTGCTGCTTTAAGGATGCAGGTGCGGCTACAGCCCACACAATTCACAAAGACAGAAAAAAGAAGAATATTTTTATTGTTTGTGTAGCACACTTTGAGGGTGTCACCACCCTTTAACAGACAGACGCACGCTTGTCGCTGCTGCTTTAAGGATGCAGGTGCGGCTATAGCCCACACAATTCACAAAGACAGAAAAAAGAAGAATATTTTTATTGTTTGTGTAGCACACTTTGAGGGTGTCACCACCCTTTAACAGACAGACGCACGCTTGTCGCTGCTGCTTTGAGGATGCAAGTGCGGCTACATCGCACACAAGTCACAAACACATTAAAAAAATAGTTTTTTATTTTTTGGAGCACTTTCAGAGTTACACCACCCTTTAACAGACAGACGCACGCTTGTCGCTGCTGCTTTAAGGATGCAGGTGCGGCTACAGCCCACACATTTCACAAAGGCCGAAAAAAAAAGAACAATATTTTAATTGTTTGTGTAGCACACTTTGAGGGTGTCACCACCCTTTAACAGACAGACGCACGCTTGTCGCTGCTGCTTTAAGGATGCAGGTGCGGCTACAGCCCACACAATTCACAAAGACAGAAAAAAGAAGAAGAATATTTTTATTGTTTGTGTAGCACACTTTGAGGGTGTCACCACCCTTTAACAGACAGACGCACGCTTGTCGCTGCTGCTTTGAGGATGCAAGTGCGGCTACATCGCACACAAGTCACAAACACATTAAAAAAAAATTTTTATTTTTTGGAGCACTTTGAGAGTTACAACACCCTTTAATAGACAGACGCACGCTTGTCGCTGCTGCTTTGAGGATGCAAGTGCGGCTACATCGCACACAAGTCACAAACACATTAAAAAAATAGTTTTTTATTTTTTGGAGCACTTTCAGAGTTACACCACCCTTTAACAGACAGACGCACGCTTGTCGCTGCTGCTTTAAGGATGCAGGTGCGGCTACAGCCCACACATTTCACAAAGGCCGAAAAAAAAAGAACAATATTTTAATTGTTTGTGTAGCACACTTTGAGGGTGTCACCACCCTTTAACAGACAGACGCACGCTTGTCGCTGCTGCTTTAAGGATGCAGGTGCGGCTACAGCCCACACAATTCACAAAGACAGAAAAAAGAAGAAGAATATTTTTATTGTTTGTGTAGCACACTTTGAGGGTGTCACCACCCTTTAACAGACAGACGCACGCTTGTCGCTGCTGCTTTGAGGATGCAAGTGCGGCTACATCGCACACAAGTCACAAACACATTAAAAAATTTTTTTTATTTTTTGGAGCACTTTGAGAGTTACAACACCCTTTAACAGACAGACGTACGCTTGTCGTTACTGCTTTGAGGATGCAAGTGCGGCTACAGCCCACACAATTCACAAAGACAGAAAAATAATGAACAATATTTTAATTGTTTGTGTAGCACACTTTGAGGGTGTCACCACCCTTTAACAGACAGACGCACGCTTGTCGCTGCTGCTTTAAGGATGCAGGTGCGGCTACAGCCCACACATTTCACAAAGACAGAAAAAAAAAGAACAATATTTTAATTGTTTGTGTAGCACACTTTGAGGGTGTCACCACCCTTTAACAGACAGACGCACGCTTGTCGCTGCTGCTTTGAGGATGCTGGTGGAATCTAGACGGGATTTGGAACCGAGGACACACTACCTCCATCAATTGTCTAAATCCCACTGCACTAATGGCGGATACCGGACGCACGTCTAACACCAACATAGCAGTCAAGGCCTCAGTTATACATTTTGCTTCAGGATGACTGCTGTCGTACTTCATCCTCATCGCTAGGGACTGTTGGAGGGTCAATTGTTTAGTAAAAGTAGTGATGTTCCTACTTCCTCTCTGGGATGATGAACAACTCCCAGCAGCACCAACAGCACTAGGAGGAAGTGGTTCTTGATCTTTCCCTATTTTATTTTTATCGGAGAAAGTTTGGTCCTCCATTTATGTTATATTGATATATACGTGCGGCTAAAGCGCACACAAACACAGAAAATATTTTTTTATTTTTGCTGGAGAGTAGTGCACTTTGTGGGTTACACCACCCTTTAAGAAATGAGCCAGCCGGCTCTTTACTTATGGGACACAGGCACACGCTTGGCGCAGCTCCTTTGTTGATGCACGTGCAGCCACAGTGCACACAAGTCACAAACACAGAAAATATATATTTTTTTGTTTTGGAGTGTACTTTGGGGGTTACAGAACCCTTTAACGGTCAAGCCAGCCGGCCCTTTACTTATGACACAGGCGCACGCTTGGCACTACTTTGTTGATGCACGTGCGGCTACTGCGCACACAATTCACAAACACAGAAAATTATTTTTTTTTTGGTTTGGACTGGAGTGTACTTTGGGGGTTACAGCACCCTTAACGGTCAAGCCAGCCGGCCCTTTACTTATGACACAGGCGCACGCTTGGCACTACTTTGTTGATGCACGTGCGGCTACTGCGCACACAATTCACAAACACAGAAAATAATTTTTTTTTTGGTTTGGACTGGAGTGTACTTTCGGGGGTTACAGCACCCTTAACGATCAAGCCAGCCGGCCCTTTACTTATGACACAGGCGCACGCTTGGCACTACTTTGTTGATGCACGTGCGGCTACTGCGCACACAATTCACAAACACAGAAAATAATTTTTTTTTTGGTTTGGACTGGAGTGTACTTTCGGGGGTTACAGCACCCTTTAATGGTCAAGCCAGCCGGCCCTTTACTTATGACACAGACGCACGCTTGGCACTACTTTGTTGATGCACGTGCGGCTACTGCGCACACAATTCACAAACACAGAAAATATTTTTTTTTTTGGTTTGGACTGGAGTGTACTTTCGGGGGTTAAAGCACCCTTAACGGTCAAGCCAGCCGGCCCTTTACTTATGACACAGGCGCACGCTTGGCACTACTTTGTTGATGCACGTGCGGCTACTGCGCACACAATTCACAAACACAGAAAATAATTTTTTTTTTGGTTTGGACTGGAGTGTACTTTCGGGGGTTACAGCACCCTTAACGGTCAAGCCAGCCGGCCCTTTACTTATGACACAGGCGCACGCTTGGCACTACTTTGTTGATGCACGTGCGGCTACTGCGCACACAATTCACAAACACAGAAAATATATAATTTTTTTAGCACTTGGGGGGAGCACCCCTGATGGACAGAGCACCCCCTGGACAACACTACAGCACCCCTTTAGGACTGGGACACTGCACAGGACTTTGGAGTGGACACAGCCCCTATGGAGAACTGACTGCACAACACAGTCCAGCCAGCCCCTATGGACTTTGAAGTAGTGGACACAGCCCCTATTAACAACAGCAGCACAGCACAACACAGCCAGCCCCTATGGACTTTGAAGTAGTGGACAACAGCAGCACTACACTACACTACACAGCCCTAACTCCCACCCTCCCTCTTCACTGTCCACAGCCGAGTGAGAAAATGGCGCCGACGCGGGTACCTTATATAGGATCCAAAACCCGCGAGACTCGGAAGGCGGGATGATGACGTTTTGCCTCGATTTCAGATCCGAGTCAGGCGGGAAAAGTCGAGCCTGACTCGGATCGGACTCGGATCGGGGGGGCTCGGGGGGGTTCGGATTTCAGAAATCCGAACCCGCTCACCCCTAATGTATATATAAATGAAAGTGAAAGAAATGGCGGCACTCCCAGCAACTTTTTCCTTATTGTAAAGATGCTAAATTTTAATTCGACGTTTCGGGCACATACCCATCATCATCAATACCTGGTAAGTCGCTGGGAGTGCTGCCATTTATTTCAGTTTTGCATTGAGATTTCGATATCTGTGGATGGCACCTTATATATATATATAAATATCTATATATAATTATATATATATATATATATATATATATATATATAACAACACAGACAGTCCCGGCTCTCCCTTCCTCAATGTACATAGTAATAGGCCGGGTGCCCACACGAATGTATAAACATACGCTATATACTACCCGTTGGTGTGGCACTCCTGGACAATACGTTACACTCAGACAGCGGCATCATCACGGCATCATCAATGTATATATATATATATATATATATATATACAGTACCAGTCAAAAGTTTGGACACACCTTCTCATTCAATGGTTTTTGTTTATTTCAATTATTTTCAACATAGTAGATTAATACTGAAGACATCAAAACTATGAAAGAACATATGGAATTATGTTGTAAACAAAAAAGTGTTAAACAAATCAAAATATGTTTTATATTTTAGATTCCTCAAAGTAGCCCCCTTTTGCTTGGATGACAGCTTTGCACACTCTTGGCATTCTCTCAATCAGCTTCATGAGGTAGTCTCCTGGAATGGTTTTGAATTAACAGGTGTGCCTTGTCAAGAGTCAATCTTCTTAATGTGTTTGAGAGCATCAGTTGTGTTGTGCAGAGGTAGGGTTAGTAGAGTACACAGTGGACATTACTATTTGACCACTGTTGTATCCATATTATGGCACCAACCACTCAACTCAGTAAAGAGAAACAACAGTCCATCATTACTTTAAGAGATGAAGGTCAGTCGATACAGAAAATTTCAAGAACTTTGAATGCATCCTCAAGTGCAGTTGCAAAAACCATCAATCGCTATGATGAAACTGGCTCTCATGAGGACTGCCCCAGGAAAGGAAGACCAAGAGTTACCTCTGCTGCAGAGGATAAGTTCATTAGAGTTACCAGCCTCAGACACCGCTACTTAACAGCACCTCAGATTAGAGACCACATAAACTCTTCACAGAGTTCAAGTAGCAGACAAATCTCAACATCAACTGTTCGGAGGAGATTGTGTGAATCAGGCCTTCATGGTCATATTGCTGCGAAGAAGCCACTACTGAGGATGAACAACAAGAAGAAGAGAATTGTTTGGGCCAAGAAACACAAGGAATGGACATTAGGCCCTGATTCAGAGCCGGTCGCTTTGACAGAGCGCTTGCTCTGACTCAGGGCCGGCCTTTTTTTTTTTTTAGAACGGCCTCCTGGCCGCTCGCATAGCTGTGGGTGACCACCCACAACTATAGCGAGCGGCCATGATGATGGTCGCGATGGTCAAGACCATTGCGACCATCGGGCTTGCGATGAGACCCTTGTGGTAGGGTGTCATTGCCGCAAGCCCCAGAGAGATTTCGGCTCTAACAGAGCCGGAATCTCTCCACTTACATCACTTGTGATGTCAGTGGGACTGGCCCCAAACGGTAGGCGATCTCATGGGAACGCCTCCGTTTGGACAGCCACCCCCCGGCCCGCCCACCAAAGGGAGCGTGCTGTCACTCAACATCGACAGCACGCCCCCTTTGGTGCGAGACCTGGAGCGACGGATTGCCCGTCGCTATCCGGGTCTCACGCATGCGCACGACAGAGCCGACTCTGTTGTGCGCATGGGCTCTGGGCCACCATCGACCCGGTTGCTGGGTCTGAATCAGGCCCATTAGACCAGTGGAAATCTGTACTTTGGTCTGATGAGTCCAAATTAGAGATTTTTGGTTCCAACCGCCGTGTCTTTGTGAGACGCAGAGAAGGTGAGCGGATGGTTTCTGCATGTGTGGTTCCCACTGTGAAGCATGGGGGAGGAGGTGTCATGGTGTGGGGGTACTTTGCTGGTGACACTGTTGGTGATTTATTCAAAATTCAAGGCACACATAACCAGCATGGCTACCACAGCATTCTGCAGCGCCATGCCATCCCATCTGGTTTGCACTTACTGGGACCATCGTTTGTTTTTCAACAAGCCAATGACCCCAAACACACCTCCAGGCTATGTAAGGGCTACTTGACCAAGAAGGAAAGTGATGGAGTGCTGCGTCAGATGACCTGGCATCCACAATCACCCGACCTAAACCCAATTGAGCTGGTTTAGGATGAGTTGGACCGCAGAGTGAAGGAAAAGCAGCCAACAAGTGCTCAGCACCTCTGGGAACTCCTTCAAGACTGTTGGAAAACCATTCCGGGAGACTACCTCATGAAGCTGATTGTGAGAATGCCAAGAGTGTGCAAAGCTATCATCCAAGCAAAAGTGGGCTACTTTGGGGAATCTAAAATATAAAACATATTTTGATTTGTTTAACACTTTTTTGTTTACAACATAATTCCATGTGTGTTCTTTCATAGTTTTGATGTCTTCAGTATTAATCTACTATTATAATTGAAATAAACAAAAACCATTGAATGAGAAGGTGTGTCCAAACTTTTGACTGGTACTATATATATATATATATATATATATATATATATATATATATATATATATATATATATATATAGTGCTCCAGATACTTTCAATAACGCACACTGCTATACCATGGCTAATGACAATTTTTCAGAGCCAACACGATATGTCTGTAAACATATCGCTGATGGCCGACAGGCACCAGATATATTGGTCGATCAATTGATCGGCCAATATCTGCCAGTGTGTAACCAGCATTAGAGAACAGTATTGTTATTACATATAGATGAAAGTTTAAATCACCCCTTTACTCGCCAATATATACGGGTTTTCCTGCTATCTTTCAGTTTTAGGCCCATATTCAATTAGCGGCGGAAAGACGGAGAGGTTTTGCCTGTGTGACTTTCCGCCTCCTTCGCTTGTTTCAGAGGCGGAATCTCTCCGTGTGCGTCCCCTCTTTCCGCCTAATTCAATCCAGAAATAGGCGAAAAATGGGAATTGGCGAATACGGTATAGGCGGAAAGTGCAGGGGGAATTTGGGGATTCATTCTGTACACCTTGAAAAGATGAGTTGCCATAGGGAATCAATAAGGGATTATCTGCTAGGGGCACCAGTCAAAATTTTGCCTAGGGCACCAAATTGGCTAGGGCCGGCTCTGTGTATATAATATATATATATATATATATATATATATATATATATGTGTGTGTGCATATAAAATTCCTTTTTGCCCGACACTCCTTGCTGCTAATCTGCTTGGTCCGATGCCCTTCCAAAATACAGCAGCAGCTGAAAACAAACATGTGTAGCCACGGGAGGCCGCTCTCAGCTCTATTAATTGAATTAAACTTTCTGCACATGGTCATTCATCAGTTCTTTCAACTGTCTATTAATATATAGACAGGTGCAGCACTTGGGGATCGAAATGAGTTAACCAGCAGGTAATAATTCCAACTTTTCAGTCATTTAATTACAGTTTTCAGCAAGACTTATAGCTAAATTAACTTAGCCCAGATAGTTAAGTCAAATTGACTAAGATACTAATTAAGTCACCTGTGCTCAAGCATGGTTGTCCTTAAAACCTGGACTATAATGACTGAGTTTGGGAACCTCTGTTCTAGGCCATATTCATGGAATAACTTGCAAATTAATCAATATGATCATTATTTTGGCAATGTACCAGGGCGGATTTCCAGTCCGCCAAGAACAAGTCAGGATGAATTGATGAACTATGATGCTGAATGGTGTTTCATGGCGCAGTAAAATAAAATCATAATTCCAACATTCTATCATAAGACCTCTGTGGAATCTAGCTCATCTCTCGATTTAAATATTAGAAATTATTTACTGGTCCAACTGGATGGAACATGAGGCAAGCATCCGCAATTTCTGTATAAATAACATGGGAGCCCAATGGAATTTTCAGAGGCTGATATTTTCCTTACCTACAACAGTACCTCCTACTAAGGCAAAGGCCAGAGACACGAATATACCAGCAGCTTGATATCCTCCTTGAATGCTTGGAGTTCTGTTTTCAAATTCATCAGTAAAACCAAATAATTCGACTAATCTGAAGGGGAGAGATACACTGATCGTTACAGATCAACGATATATAAAACTTTCACAATTAAACCATTAGGACATGAGAACGTCAGCTGGTCAATGTGTCTTGCTATTTAATTATTTTTATGCATGAAAAATCCAATTTCAAATCTCGGAATTCTATGGTGCAACCTGTTTTTCCTGGTCAATATCTCACAGTTCCCTGCTTTTTTCCTATATATATTCCTTTTGGTTAAAAGATGCTTTAAAATCCTAATTTAATCTAAACCATACCAGTAGTTAGGTACAAAAGATATTTGTCATAATACAATTTTGATATATGACCTATATATTAAGTTATGAACATTTGTAATCATTTTATACTGTGACTTCATAAGAGAAATAAGTAATTTCGGTGGACATGTATCAAACTTTGGAGAGCGATAAAGTAGAGAAAGATAAATTACCAACCAATCAGCTCCTAACTGTAATTTTACAGGCTGTGTTTCAAAAATGACAGTTAGGAGCAGATTGGTTGGTACTTTATCTTACTCCACTTTATCTGTCTCCAAGGTTTGTTACATCTCCCCCTTGAACATCAGCAACAGCATGCTACATCACCCCAATGTCATGCATTTTACATTGCTTCCCATAGGTGTATGTAGGAATATGCATGATGTTAGGCTACCATATGTACAGGAGCTATGTGCATTGACAGAACATGAAGTCATACATCACATGCAATTTAACTGACCCCTTAGTCTACTTATGTGTATAACAATAAATTTATGTATGTGATAATTTGCTGAGTGCTTCATTTTCTAATTCTATGCAACTAAATTTTTTTTTGTATTTTGAATGCATAATTGCAAGAGATGCGTACTGTACAGTATGTAGAAACACTTGCATTCTTCGAATTAGCCAATAGGTGGCGCTGATATATTACAATTTACTTGTCAGAAGAAATGAACTAATACGACTGCACTTGCTCAAGTAAGTAATCAGAACAAATAATAATACTGTATGTACTCAATTAAATAATTACACAAATAACAATACCTGCCTGGTCCATTGAATATTTTTAATGAATCACAAAGTGAAAATAAATAAAGCTTATAATGATATGTTTCCCCCTTACATGAAAACTGCACTTATTAGCATTGCTTTTTTTTTTCCCCCACTTCATGTATCTCACCCTGGCTGTGTATAAACAGCAGAGGTGGCCGATGCCGCTGTTACTGCTCCCACAATACCTCCAATTATTCCTGGCATTCCATGGAGATTGTGGACTCCGCAGGTATCTTGGAGGTTTATTGTCTTGGACAAAAGAGGCTGCAACACATGATTATAAAGACTATTTTATATTAGGAAATAGTAAACAAATAACAATAAAAGGATTACAAAAACATACATATTTTTATGTAACTTGAGTACAGCTCTTTAAATGGTCAGTCAGCTGAACAATTGTTTTATATTGATTTTCCTTCACTATTGTGTGGTGCTATATTTAAGGTAGTGAAATGACCAGTCTTTAATAGGGCATGCAGTATTTCCATCCCCTTCCTAACCTCCCTCCCACTTGCTATACAACAGCACATTCTGACATGTGTTGGAAACAATGGGGGTACAGTTTGCACAGGTATTGTTATTTCTACTATTAAAAGCATCAGGGCCGTAGCTAGGGTAGTGTGGCCGGTGCCATCGCACAGGGCACCACAGGTCAGAGGGCGCTGTTTGGGCCTGTCAAATTTCTGTTTATTATCATTCTCACTTCCTCTTATTTCATCCCCAGCATCTCCTGGCCTCCAAATCTCTTCCCTGGCCCTTCCCCATGAGGCCATTCCCCTTTTTTGGGTGTATTATGTCCCTTTGAAAAATGAGGGGGGCGCCAATGCTCTTTCTGGCACAGGGCACCAAAAAGTCTAGTTACAGCTCTGAAAAGCATTATGGGTTATTTTGCAAATATGAAACATTAAATGAAAGTTTGTAGGTAGGGCCACAATATTTGTATACTTTCATTAACATTGTGAGCACCTTTTTGTCTGTGCCACTGTCCTAAAGTTCATAAAGAAACAAAATAAACAATGTTCCTTACCGAAAGGTAGGCATATCCAAGAGAAGAAACAATTCCACATATAAATCCAACAATCAGAGACCCATATGTGGTGAGCATCATTTCTGCAGCTGTCCCAACAGCGACCCCTCCAGCCAAGGTCGCGTTCTGAATGTAGACCTGCAAGAGACACCCCCTGTGAGAACTCCAGGACTTACTGCAGTGGGACAAAATAACTTACTGTGGGGACTTTGGAATCCAGCACAGCACAGCAATAGGAGGGACGGAAACGTAAAGAAATAATAACTAATAGATAGTATCTTCTGGACCTGGTAACAATTTTAGTGGAACATAAAGTGGCGATCCTTGGAGATAGGTGAAACCTATTATATAGCATTCCTATAATAGCATAGCCAGTTTCATCAGCTGCCCAGTAAATAGCAAGCATTCTATTTTCTCCAAATATTCATAGTCTATACATATCCCTATTTGGTGGGGCATTCAAAGGAAGTTAAAGCGACAGACATGCACTATGGGGCCCACTTATCAATAATCTGGGCGCAATATTAGCCCCAAACTCACATTGTAGGATGCGATTATACTGCCCACACGTCCCTGCGATGTACTTGGAGTGAAGAGAACCCGTCATCGGTCTCTTCACACCTGTGCCGGGACTCCTTCGCATGCGGGGTCTATTGACCATGTAAGCGTTGCAACCATTGCTGGGGAGGATTCCGGAGGAAGCCTCTCTCTGTAAATATTTAAAAGTGTAGCCCGTAGGCTACAGCAGCACAATGCCATCTTCAGATGGCGTACACTGCTGGGGCCAAACTCTGGACTGCTTAGCATTCCCGGGGCTTGGTAAATCTGACAGCATTGCATCCCCTATAAAAAGCTATGGGGGCTGTGGCTACTGTCGGAAATGGGGGGACCACAGTGATCCATCCTTCACACATTGGGGTAATAGTATATATTTGCGAGTATCCCCCGTGTTTTCATGGAATATGCTGCAAATATTTAATAATAATTAGGTCTCTAAATGTGGTTGGAAAAAAAGCTCTTGATTCTGACATTTCAGTCTCAGGGCTATATTTACTAAGTGGTGGGTTTGGATAATCTAGGTGATAGTGCCAATAGATGCAGTCTGTCCATACATAATTTGGCAACCCACACACCACATGTATTTGTAATGCTGGGTGTAACACGCCAATGGACGGTGCATGGTATGCATGTTAATTCGATGGATTATTAAACTGGTTTCACGTCCGCGATAAATTTTTGCATGCCGAAATTTCCGCTGACATTGTGTGTTTTGGACAGAGAAACTTTTTGTACAGGCCCCCGCTATTCGTCCTAATCAATTCCAAACCACGTGAAAACGGCAAGCGGCGAATTCGGAACAGGTGGAAAGTGCTGTCAGAATTGGGGAAACCTGCCAGAACACCCCCTAAAGATGCACTAACATTGGGGATCAATGTAGATGTGGCCGAATAGCCCTAATAAAGCTATTTGGGGTACTTAAGTTGTGCCAATAGCTTCTTATTAGCGTCTTGCACAAGTGGTGAAGAATGGCATAAAGCAGTATTTTCCTGTCAAATTTGGGGTACTTGAAAATGGGTGCTAGTTAATTTTAAAGTCTTAAAAGTGAAGTTCAAAAAATTGTGAAAACCCCCCTGCTGCAAGCACCTGCAATCAAAAAAACACCTGACCCATCCTTGAAGACCCCACAAAAGTCTATTTCGCTAGTTTTTATGCGTGTACCCCAACTTTGCACTTGTTCGCCCTCAAAATGAAAGTACTTTTTTTATTTGTTCTTAAGTTTTTTTAGGGACTTTTTGACGCAGTTATCCTTTGGGGGGCTGTTCCAAGGGTTCTGAGTGGTTTGCCCACCTTTGCACCCCAAAATAATGTTTTTGCACTTTTTTCTCCACCTATTCAGAGGCTAATCTTTTTTGCCTATTACATTGCATTGACTTTCAGCGGACGCAAAAAGTATTTGGAATTGAATACAGAGATAAGTTTCTGACACGCGAAAAGCCGTGATCGGCGATACTTTTCTATCTCGGCTTTTGCGGCTAATTGAATATGGGCCTTTATTTGATAAATTGGTAATATCATGTACACATCATTAATTATAATAAACTCACATTAAGGATCCATGACAAATGATGGGACTAGGACAGGACACTTACCATTTCTAATTTACCCTTTTTATTTACTGCGCTGGATATGGCGACTGTTGTCAGAACGCAGGAAGCCAAAGAACAGTATGTGTTAATGGCAGCTCTATGCTGAGCATCTCCATGGTGAGAAAGTGCAGAATTAAAGCTGGGCCAATACATCCAAAGAAACAGTGTTCCTGCATTCACAGAAAGGGCAGAGGTCAGCATAAGTCACTGTGATCCGAGTTGTCTTGTCTTTCAATGAGACCTTAAGCTAGGTACACACTAAACGATTTGTGTACCCAGCGATGTTGCCAATGATCCCAGCGCCGAGGGGTCGACATATCGGATGGTCCTTACACAGTGGGCAATCTGGTGCCTGACCGCTCGATATGCCGCCCCCCCCACATAGCGATGCATGAGATCGTCAGCCGCATCACCTGATCTTACATGCTGCATATAAGATCAGGCGATGAGGCTGACGACCCCACGGGAGCGCGCACTACACGATGTAGTGCATACACACTACACATTTTGAACGATTTGTCGTTCCGATGTGTTGGAATCTGCCAGATCGTTAAAAGATATCATGTAGTGTGTAGGAGCCATAAGAGCTGCCTGGCACAGCGCTAGACAGACACTCCATATGCAGTACGTAAGTGCTCAGATAGGATCATAAAACAGATATTTATATAATAAATATAAACAGGTATAATATACATTGCAAAAGACATATTAAGAAGTTTATTTGAAAACCTAATCTATTCCAGAGGCGTACTAACATCTATGGATCCCGTGTGCAGGACTTCACCATCACCATTTTCCGATGTCACCATCTTCTGTGTGATATTTATGGCACATGCCGTGGCTCTGGCACAGAGCTAATACTTGTGCCGGCTCCATCTTTCTGAACATATCATCCATAAGATTGCGCCCCAGGCAGATGAAATGCGGAGGGGTCCTGCTGCAGACACACTGGAGTCTACCCCCCCCCATCCCCTCACCACACTCCCTGCATCCATTATAGATATGTAATTGACTTATTTTAATGATAGTCTTTAATCAAGTGGGCGGTGGAGGCATTTATGAAGCTGGTGCAAAATGAAATATTTTTGCCAACATTTTGTAAACTGTACTTGAAAGACAGAATCTGGATGATCAGGAGAATCCTGTTACTTCACACTAGTTTTTATATATTACCCAATAATAATGGGGTCTACTGTATGTATAAATAGGCTCCTGACATTCCTTCAGTAGGGTTTATTTAAAAAAAAAAAAAGTTATTGCCACAATTTACTAAAACATATATTGTTGGGGCAGCTGAGCGATACAATGCTGCTTTGGCATTACTGGCCAAGAACACTAAGGGCTAACATGCCACTTTGCAGGGCAGAGTTTGCAGGTGTGCCCATGTGTAGGCCAGCTTCCAGACCCCAGCAGTTACTCTCCCATTTCTACAAGGCCCAAAGAGTACCCAATCTCCCAAGAGCAAAAATCTCCTCAGTCTTGATAAACGAGTAAAATAGACACTCAGGCCCCTCACTCTGACAACCCTTACCCCGATCACGACTCCCTTCTCTCTTTCTCCAGCATTGTCAGCCATTACTGTGGGTGGGTGGGGGGGTGTTTGCCACAAGCCCCCTCTCAGGGGGAGCATATCCCTCTCAGGCAGTGGCGGATCCAGGGGGGGGGGGGGCGATTGGAACGATTGCCCCCCCCTAGCACAGTTTGTCCGACCTTTATCATCTCTCTCCTCTGCATCATTAAGTTCAGAGGAGAGAGATGATAAGGGCTGTGCTGTGATCGGAGCTCCCGTCTCCCAGTTAGGGGGATGTGTCAGTGACAGGCTGTCACCTGACCCAAGTGCCTCGGAGGATGCGATCACCGCCGGCTCCTCACACCCTGTGATCAGTTGTGTGGTCTAAAACACCGGAGCAGTGGAGGTAAGTGAAAGTAGAGGGGGAAATGGGGGATCACGGGGGGGTTTGCCGCGAGGGGGGGTAGCGGGGGGTTGCCACAAGGGGGGGGAGGTCGAGGGAGGGTTGCCGCGAGGGGGGGTGGGGGGACTGCCGCGAGGAGGCGGGGGGGTGGAATTAATCATTAACCCGCCCCCCTAATACACCAGTCTAGATCCACCCCTGCTCTCAGGACATGCCATTTTCAAATATTACATAGGTAGTGTAGGACAGTTACAGTTGCCAGCTGACGTTGTTACAGTGACTAGTATATTTTCGCATAGCTGTCTTCTGATGTCTCTCACCATAACTGTTTTATAATTGAAGGCTGATAATGCTGCTACCTAACAACAGCCACCTGCACTTTCCTCAATACAGTTGTTATTTCGCTACTTTATGTTTCATGTGTTGGCCACACCTCTTAGATTGTAAGCTCATTTTTACAGGGACATCTTTAACTTCTGATTCACAAAACATGGTGTGCCCATACACCGCATGTTGTGTCTAAAGTGGCAAGTAGGTGTGTGCATGCTGCATCTTGTGCGAACGGAGTACAGCATGAAATAGGTGTTTCTAGATGACAGCTGGGTGATGAGTATCAAGACACAGAGTGGATATTTCTGATGGGAGTGTTGTGGGAGTGTATGTACATGAACAGTTGTGTCTGATACTAATGATCACAGAGCCTGATTCAGCTGTGGGAATACAGTGAGAAATAGCACTTAACTGTGAACCTGAACAAACCATGTTCCAATGCAAGGGGTGTAAATACATACATTTTTTTTTGCATGTGGGGTAAATACTGGCTACTTTTGATTGTAACCCATAAATACTGCACAGCTTTATTATTACTCTACAATGTAGATGTCAGTTTGGGCACCTCCCTCCCAAATCTAAATCTCTCTGCACATTTTAAATTTGCTCCACCTGCAGTGCAGCATGGTATCACCAAGATGATCTGCTGAGTGAGATATCTCTCTCTATTTCCAAAGCTGAACCAGGCCCACAGTTCCATCTACGGACCCTAGAACAGTGGGCGGGATAGGCTTACACTCACATGCACAGATTTGCGAAACTAAGTACAATGCCGTAGGGGTAGGTAAAAGTGGACGCAGAAGTGTGTGACTCAGGCCCTATGCATCTAACCTAAATAGATACTTCTAATCACGTATCATAAATATGGAAAACATTTTTGGCATTTTATTCTATTTAGTCATTTGAAGCAAGTTGCACAATGAGATATGCGGCAAATGGCAAATTGTACTGTATCTGGCTGTGCTCTGAACTTGTGGAAGGAACCAAATTCTACAATATGTTTTGTCCTTTGTGTTCAGAATAAGACTAAAGGTCAACTTCCAAATCAAATTAAATTCATGCTCAATAAAATGCTAAGTATCTGTATGATTATTAACCCCATTTTTTGAACAGGAGCAATCCGTCTACGTGCCACATGCATCTGTGATGTCACTACATACTAAGTGCCACATGCATCTGTGATGTCACTACATACTAATGAGCTAATACTGTATAGTGGCTGCATTCACCCTGCAGGTAATCAGTAAATGACACAAATACTTAGCTGATACCCATCTACCTGAAATGTGGAACAAACAGTACTTGGAAATATGAGACAGAGTAACTCACCAATCATGGAGAACAGATCAGAGACATACGATGACCCTTCCTTGTTGTTATTTTCTTTCAAATGTGGACGCTGTAAGATCCATGTCACTGTTAATCCAAAATATGCCCCAAATGTGTGGATAATCATAGAGCCACCAGCATCGATAACCTGTGAGCAGAAATAGTGACTCAGAATAGGACATCAACATTACACAGTGTACATAATGGGCCTGATTCAGCAGTGGTCTACGCAGGCACCTTACCCGTACTGTGCGTGTTCTGTACAGGTCCTGCATGTTTGATAATCTGTTGCAGTTTGTGGGCAGGGAGGGGGCGGCAATGGCATCCGTTTCCAAAAATGGAGGTGTGTCACCCGCCTTTGGGGGGGAGGGGAGAGGCCAGGATCTCTATTGGCTGACATAGATCTTCTAGCCTCTTTCTCTCATCTGCAGTGGCCAGCTTGCGGCTTGAGTGACCCCATGGGTTACTTAGCTGGCCAATGTTCTCGCAGATTACCTGATGCTGCGTTGTACAATGCAGCTCGGATAAGTAATGCATGCGGGAGGTCAGCACAATAGTATAACCTGATAACCAGTACAACCACTAAGCACAGAGTAAAACAGAATAGGTAACTTGCATGCACTGTCCCAGCGGTATGATGGAATGAAGACCGCTGCTACACTCACCGGCTCTGCACTGAGGAGTAGTAACTTGGTATGCAGTGTGGAAGCTGCTGCACTGATAGATGAACATACACTGCGGCAGATGCAAGGCAGTATACTTGCTTGCTGAGACTAAGGACCTCATTCAGAGTCGGTCGTTGCGGCCGCACGGTCGTACGCAGTCGATGTTCGCTGAACTGCGCATGCGTAGAGTTCGCAATGCGCGTGCGCAAACTTGCTGTTACGATCAGAAATTTCTCTCTCCTTGAACACAGCCAGGTCGTTAGTTTGAGTGACAGAATGAACCGTTTGTGGGTGGTACCAGGGGAAGGTGCTTGAAAATGGGGCAGTGGAGATCCGAATGCAGGCGTGCCTAATTATGCGAACGGCATTTAATGGGAGTGCATAATTAACAAAGTAGTGTCATGGCACATGTAACATGGGAGGTTTGTACACTGACATGATCATAGTGCTTAAGAGAGGGTATGGTCAACCTTAAGCTCTACGACCAGCTCCGATGGTTCCCGATGGTCACGATTAATCCTTATATCCCTGGAGATGACGTGTATTGTGATCGAGAAGGGGGCGTGATTTAGTCTTACGACCGCTTCTTACCCTCGGTCATTCAGCTAACGATCTCATCTTAGGACCGCAACTTGTGTTCGCTTCATTTGCATATCTGGCCCCTTTCCCCTCCGACCGTGCGGCCGCAACAACCGACTCTGAATGAGGTCCTAAGTGTTTGGAGCAAGTCTGTATGCCGCATGAGTGTGGAAGCTGCGGCGCTGACAGGTAACGGAACACAGCGGTGGATGGAAGCAGGGTTGTATGCAGCATAATACAATTTAATAATTACACATAAAGAACACATAAAACCATATACATAAAAAAATTAATTAAACACAATTTAATAATACATGAAGAACACATAAAACATATACATAAATAATATATAAAATGTAAGATTGCATAAATAGCTAAATGATTTCAACCAGTGGTGTCGATGGTTAGACTTGGTATATAATAAGCTGTATATACATACAAATTTTCTTCATAACCATCCACTGCCTGTGGTACTAAATCAAAATTTAGTGATATACGAATTTTCTTCCCACAAAGTCCTGCAATGTGCAACAATGTTTGCTAAAAAAATGATACAAGTAACTTTAGTTGGTTGCAACTTGTTTGTATTTTTAAAGAGCTCTATTTGGAACAGCACCTATTGTCTCATGTATAGAGGCCACCTATACAGAGAAAAAAACCTTTTAAACCAGCGTGGCTATGGTCTCCACTATTGTATTTGTATAATTTAAATTCCACTGTAATATACAGCATAAAAATCAGGAGAGAGTCACATAAAATAAATATGGCTGGTTAGGCCCTCACCCGCTATTCCATCCTGTTAGAGCAGGGTTTCCCAACCACGGTCCTCAAGGCACACTAACAGTCCTGGTTTTAAGGATAGCCATACTTGAGCACAGGTGACTTAATTAGTACCTCAGTTATTTTGATTAAACCATCTGTGCTTTAGCATGGATATCACTAAAACCAGGACTGTTAGTGTGCCTTGAGGACCGAGGTTGGGAATCACTGTGTTAGAGGCTCCAGATATTAAATGTCCTTATGGAGCTGTACGGGGAATTTATCAGCAGCTCGTGTGGAGCAGGTATCCAAATAGCAGCCGTACGTGAAACACACCGGTCGGCTGTGATCACAGCAAATGTGCTTGACTGTGGAGGATCAGTTCCTTTGAATGGGAGAAGACGGAGAGCTCAATTGTGAGGTCACCTATATCAGCGGGGATTGCCTTTCTCCATGGAGCGGTTTTGATGTTCCACCGCACATCGGTTGCAGGACCTGAACTCCACTGTCACAGCCACAGCGGATATATCACAGGATGCCACTGAATTGATGGGGGACACTCTCATCAAAAGTTTGATATGAGAACCTACATTGATGAGTGTCCCCATCAATCCAGTGGCATGCAGTACGGCTGCTATTTGGATACCTGCTCCACACGAGCTGCTGATAAATTCCCTGTATTGTTACAGCTCCATAAGGACAGTTAATTTCTGGAGCCTCTAACAGGATGGAATAGCGGGTGAGTGCCTAACCAGCCATATTTATTTTATGTGACTCTCTCCTGATTTTTATGCTGTATATTACAGCGGAATTTCAATTATATAAATACAACAGTGGACAGGTCTGTGGGGGCCCCTGGGCAACAAACATGTGGGGGCCCCTATTAAATGTGACAAACTGGGGGTATGCGCAATGGGAACCTTATGCAGAGCCCCCAGTAGTGTCAGTGCCCACAGTGGTAGTGCCCTGTATGCAGTGCACCCAGTAGTAGTGCCCCTTATGCAGTGCCCAAATGCAATACTCTCATTAGTAGTGCCCCCTGTAGTAGTGCCCTCTGTATAAATGCCCCCAGTAGTAATACCCCTGTAGTTGTGCCCCAAATAGTAATGCCCCCAGTAGTAATTGGGCGTGTGCCCAATAGTAATGCCCTAGTAGTAATGCCCCCTGTATAAATCCCCCAGTAGTAATACCCATGTAGTTGTGTCCCCAATAGTAATGCCCCCAGTAGTCATTCCCCCTGTAGTAAAGCCCTCTGTAGAAATGCCCCCAGTAGTAATGCCCCTCTACTAGTGCCCCCAATACTAATGCTCCATCTCTAGTAGAGCCCCCAATAGTAATGCCCCCTGATTAATGTCCCCAGTAATAATGCCTCCCCCCCCGAGTAATGCCCCCAGTAGTAATCCCCCCCAGTAATGCCCCCAGTAGTAATGCCTCTCCCCTCCCCGAGTAATGCCCCAGTAGTAATGCTACCACCCCGAGTACTGCCCCACCACCAGTACTGCCCCCAGTAGGCCGCTTGCACTAAAAAAATAAAAATAAAGTTCAAAGTTACCTTAAGCTAAGCCCCGCATCCACTGCAGTCCGCTCGGCTGCTCCTCTGCACTATGGGAGAGACATCATGACGTATCTCCCATAGTGCTCTGCGTGAGCCGGACGCTGGAGCTCACGTGAGCTCAAGCCTCCGACTCCGGGTGTCGCTGCGGGGAGGGAGCTGGGCGCCCGCTGGTTACAGCGTGCGCCTGGCAAATGGAGCCTCCATGCGGCGCCGGGGTTAGGCTGGTCGGAGGAGGCGGAAGTGGTTTTGTCTCCTCTGGTCCACTTTAACACCGATGGGTATGGTGGCCCTTAATGTGTGGGGGCCCAGGGACGATAGTCCCTGTCGCCCCCCCGTTACTCCGGCCCTGACAGTGTAGACCATAGCCACGCTGGTTTAAAAGGTTTTTTTCTCTGTATAGGTGGCTTCTATACATGAGATAATAGGTGCTGTTCCAAATAGAGCTCTTTAAAAATACAAACAAGTTGCAACCAACTATAGTTACTTGTATCATTTTTTAGCAAACATTGTTGCACATTGCAGGACTTTGTGGGAAGAAAATTCGCAAATCACTAAATTTTGATTAAGTACCACAGGCAGTGGATGGTTATGAAGAAAATTAGTATGTATATACAGCTTATTATATACCAAGTCTAACCACCGACACCACTGGTTGAAATCATTTAGCTATTTATGCAATCTTACATTTTGTATATTATTTATGTATATATTTTGTGTTCTGCATGTGTTATTAAATTGTGTTTAATTAAATTTTTTATGTATATGGTGTTATGTGTTCTTTATGTGTAATTATTAAATTGTGTTTTTTAATTTTCTACCAGATATTGTGGTTATTAACTACCTTTATCATTCATCTATGTATTAACCTCTATTAGTGTGTAATTGAAAACTAAGCGCTGTTCTGTGTGTTTTCTATTGTTATAGATGGTGGCAACCATCTGGTAGCAGCTGCTGGTTTCAATAATTATTTATTTGTATTGGTTTTATTATATTCCACTTTTCCCAGCGCCAAGGGTAATTTCTATACATTCTCTTGTATGCAGCGTGGAAGCTGCAGCGCTGACTGGTAATGCTACACAGTGGCAGGTGGAAAGCTGGGAGATGTAAACTCGCTGGCTGACCGGAGTGGAAGAAGCAGGCCTGTCTGCAGGAGGGAAGCTGCGGTGACTGCAGGTGACGATGCTCAGCGGCAGATGGTAAATACATAAAGTAGCAGATAGAGTCACAGAGGACACAATCACAGGATACAGGAGTAAGCCTAGAGCCTAGAACTATCCTGGGTGGGAACACTTTGATCAGGCTATGGGTTGCTCACAGGACCTGGTTTAAATAGGAGACAGTCCATCCCCATTGGAGCACAGGATCAGGTGAGCACAGCTGAGCTGCTTAGGTGCAGGGGAGTAGCGTGTAGCCAGGGCGCCTGGAGCACGTGCGTGCTATGGCGACCCCCCCTCAAGTGTTTTACAGGGAGCAGGCAGGTCAATATGGGATTAAAGAGAAGTAAAAATAAAGAATAGGGGCAGCCCCCTGTTGTGGTGCCCACATGCAATGCCCCCTGTTGTGGTGCCCATATGCAGTGCCCCCTGTAGTGGTGCCCATATGCAGTGCCCCCTGTAGTTGTGCCCCTTAAAGTAGTGCCCCTGTAGTACTGCCCCTTAAAGTAGTGCTCCCCCATGCTGTGCCCCCACTATTAATGCCCATAAGCAATGCCCCCTGTTGTGGTGCCCATATGCAGTGCCCCCTGTAGTGGTGCCCATGTGCATTGTCCCCTGTAGTGGTGCCCATATGCAGTGCCCCCTGTAAAGGTGCCCATATGCAGTGCCCCTTAAAGAAGTGCCCCTGTAGTTCTGTCTCCCACCTGTAGTTCTGTCCACGCCCTTGTAGTTCTGTGTCCCCCTGTAGTTCTGCCCCTGTAGTTCTGTTTCCCCCCTGTAGTTCTGCCCCTGTAGTTCTGCCCCCCCCCCCCTCCCAGCACTTACCTCATCCATCGCGGTCGTCGTCCGGGGTGTCATTGCCGCTGCCACAATGACTGGATCTAACTATATCCAGCAGGCGTGACTGCGCAGGCTCCTCAGCGCGTGGGTGACGTCATGACGTCACTTGCGCACTGCATCACTGGGAACGCTGGCCTCTGAAGCGATCGGAGGCTTCCTTAGCCTCCAATCACTTCAGAGACCAGTGTTCACAGGGCAATTCTGGCACCCGGCTGGCTGTCAGCTGAGACAGCTGCCGGGTACACAGCGCGCGGCGCCTGCAGACAAATTCAGCGCCTGGAGCTTGCGCTCCACTGGAACCGCCCTCCCTATGCCCCTGCACAGGTGCATCTGATAATTGAAATGGAATATTTCTGCATAGGCCTGGATACAGCAATGAAGGAGTGTCTGAGCTTGTCAGAAAAGCTAAGACCCAGATTTGTGACAGTAAGAAACATTTGATAGTAAATATTTGACCAGATATCAGACATATATCATTTATACACCATAACTCCCATTGTTTGAATTTAAATAGCATGGTATTATATACTGTATTTGTCATGCTGAGAAGCACATCTTGTAATAGTCCTACCACTAATATACCCTCATCCTCCACTAAGACACTGTTCTCTATGGTAAATGTTTTTAGGTAGCTGATTAATCTGACATGACTTACATTATGGGCATAGATGAACCTAGACATTTGGTAATGGGTCATCTCAGGTCGCCAGAACATACAGTATGCTGCCCAGAACTAATTTCTGTGAATGTTGATATCCCAATGAAACTGTGTAGGTTCTCATATCAAACTTATGATGAGGCTGTTCTTTTGGTTAAAGCATTTGGTATGAGCACTCTGCTCTGCAAGTTTGAGTTGGAGTCAACCTTCCGCCTTTTACCTTTATACACCGACTTCTTCTGGTTTAAGGGATTTACATTGCCAGGTGGCTATTTCATTAATATGTCTCAACCTATGGGGTGCTCCATGACTATTTGGAACGCTTCAGTTCTTTCCGGCATTGGTATATAATTGCTGTTAAAGGAGAGTGGCCCATTATCTGGATAATTTTCCATTGCTATCCCCTCCCCTCCCTCCCCTTGTATTCCTCTCACTACTTGGACCTAATGTTTTTAGTCTGTTCTCTTTTCTGGAATTTGTATGTTCCAATTTCTCAGGATAAAACTGAAGGGATTACACATAGGTTTAACTACCTAAGGATTGAGATATACACCCTGGACTCTTGTTGGATATGACAGGTTCAACTAGGTTTGGTGCTTATTTGGGCACTTGTGATGTGCCGCCCCTTGACATGCAAGTTGGAATCGAGCAGACTTGACCAAAAATCTTCTGAACCTGGAGTTTTTTTTCCTTTGCGGTGGCTGTGGAATTGTGATCAACAGGGCTGTTTTTTATGTTAAAATTTGTGGGTGGAAAAAAAGAAAACAATAATCCGCACAGACTAATCTCAATAATGAACAAATAATCCCCTGTATTATCAGATCAGGACAAATTAATATCTTACTATGGGGAGGTGCACCCGGGAATAAATAAATTGCAATTGAAGAAAAAAAGAGAAAGAAACTATCCCCATAACAGGGCACTCACTGTTCATAAATCATACTTAATTATGATATTACTATAGTGTTCATAATAAGAAGGTGATTATACTGTTATACAACATTAAAAATTAACTTTTATTAAATATATTAAAATTAAATCAGCGAAGTATTATTTAATAAATGTTAAATATTCCTTAATCCCATATATGGAGATAAATTAAAATAATTATGCCTTAAACCACTATCTCAAAATTATCAATCTTGTCTTAGACAATAATAATATATGCCGTATTGACAGATGTCTGTAGAACAACGGGCTAATCGATTACACAATAGTGGTCACTTTTACCTTTAAGAGTATAACCACTATTGTAACTCCACGGGTTCTATTTGTAACTGAATTAATGTATCCCTATCTGATACAATTGTATCTAATGTGTTGAATAAGGTAGCAGTTTACCAACAAAACTCTTACAGTGTCCACTTGTCACATTAACTTAAGGGTGCCCTCATATCTAAAGCAGGTAAGTTTTGTGGATCTCTATATATGATGATAATTGTCTCTCATTAACACTGGGAACAGTATGTTTAATGGTACATATAAATATCACATGATCCAACAATTTTATAGTGTTCACGTAAATATACATTATGTATAATGGGCATTTGTTACTCTCAGTGATCCCCCGTCAAAGCTAACACTACTAACAGACCGGTGAAAGCCACGAAGGAGTCATTAACTATATGGCGCAGAGCACAGAATGTATATTTACGTGAACACTATAGCAACATAAAATTGTTGGATCATGTGATATTTATATGTACCATTAAACATACTGTTCCCAGTGTTAATGAGAGACAAATATCATCATATATAGAGATCCACAAGACTTACCTGTTTTAGATATGAGGGCACCCTTAAGTTAATGTGACAAGTGGACACTGTAAGAGATTTGTTGGTAAACTGCTACCTTATTCAACACATTAGATACAATTGTATCAGATAGGGATACATTAATTCAGTTACAAATAGAACCCGTGGAGTTACAATAGTGGTTATACTATTAAAGGTAAAAGTGACCACTATTGTGTAATCGATTAGCCCGTTGTTCTACAGACATCTGTCAATACGGCATATATTATTATTGCCTAAGACAAGATTGATAATTTTGAGAGAGTGGTTTAAGGCATAATTATTTTCAATTATCGCCATATATGGGATTAAGGAATATTTAACATTTATTAAATAATACTTCGCTGATTTAATTTTAATATATTTAATAAAAGTTAATTTTTAATGTTGTATAACAGTATAATCACCTTCTTATTATGAACACTATAGTAATATCATAATTAAGTATGATTTATGAACAGTGAGTGCCCTGTTATGGGAATACTTTCTTTCTCTTTTTTTCTTCAATTAAAATTTGTGGGTGGTGCAGGCAATCAATCAGCAGAAATCTTCTTCCTTGTCTGTAATTTGTTTCTGTCCCATTTTTCAATGCAAGGCCTGGAGCTGAATGCAGCAGTTTCCAAAATTTGATTTGCTAATTCTTTACCTAAATTTGACTGGGTGAGGTTTCATGCCCTTGCTCCTTCTGTTTTTGTGCCCTTCTTCTGTTTGGCAGCTTGTCTACCCAGATTAGATGACATGGCCACCACAGCCTTGCAGGCCTATGCGGTGGCATAGCAAGAGTGGTTTGGCTTTCCATGAGTCTGGCCAGTGTTAAGGTAAGAGCAAGTGTGTTGACATGCTTGTCTTTATCTGAGATTTGTATGGGACTGGTAGGCTCAGGGTATCTGTTATCAGGTCCTTCAAGTGCTGTCTTTTTTCACCCAACTGTATAGCTGGGCTGACTTATGCAAGAGGTTAGGGGAAGGTTTCCCCCATCCCAGCAAAGAGGCATTGACTCATTAATGCCTCTTTCACACAGAAAAGTAAATTACCAGGTAAAGCACTTATTACCTGGTAATTTTCAGATGAACACAGGTATTTGTTCAGTGTGAATGGGTCAAGCCGGTTTGAAATTGCCGGGTCTCCGACCCTGATAAAATTAGACCCAGGTTGACCATTTCACACAGAAAAAATACCTGTGTTGATCTGCAAATTACCGGATAAAAGTCCTTTACCCTGTAATTTACTTTTCTTTGTGAAAGGGGGTTGAGGCTAAAAACTAGAAAATGAACCGGCACTCAAATGGCGAGTAAAAGCCGGGATTTTAACAAAATCCTGTGTGAAAGGGGAACGACATCAGTTTTCAAGTATGTTTAACCCTGTCCTTGGGGTCTGTGGTTGCAGATATTTACGATGTGGCATTGCTTGCCTTAGTCTTTTAGTTGCCCTTTTTTGGGGCCTTCATTGTTAGTGAATTGGTTTTTCCTTCATGATCAGTGTTGGAGGTTGTTAATTTTTCTGAAACATCACAATTGGTCCTGATTCTCTTTTATGCAAAATAAAGTGGTCCATGGCAGGTCAGTTGGGCAATGGGCATTGAGTCAGTTTGCAGGCACTTGGTGATTACCGGGTTTGTCCTTTTTGGCTCCCTGCCTATTTCGTAAAGGCTCTCCCTAGGGTTGGTGGCCCTCTGCTTTTGGATAGTGTTTCTTCTCCCTTGATCAAATAAATACCAGTTTGGCAAAGTGTTTAAGTACTGCTTGACTGCTGTTGGGCTTGAAGCACATGAGTTTGGCACACATGCCTTCAATGTCAGCACAATCACTTCTGCAGTTGCAGCTTTGGTGCTAGGGAGGGGCATTAGAGCAAATCAGGACAGACCTTCTGGTTTTGCAAATTAACCCTGGTCTCTTTTCTTGCCGCTGTTTTTGAGGTATGAAGGGATTTTTTTACTTGTTTTTTCCTTACCTGGAGTCTGATTGTGTTGTGGCCTCTGGGAGTTTTTTTTACATGTTTTGGTTAAATTACCCCTTTTTCTTTATCCATCTCTACCCTTGGTCAACTCATGGCTGCACATTGTTGTTTAGCTGGGTGGTTCTTTGTGCAGGGTGGGCTGAGTTGGGTAATGTTCTTTCTGTTCTGATTAAATTCTAACTTTGTCCCACTATTCTGTCCGTGTATCTCTCTCCCCATAGGTGTGATTTTAGATGGTTTATTGTGTAGATTTTAGGCTATTCTGCGTGGCCATTCATGCTGCGGCCTGCATACATGTCTGTTTCCCAGTACTTTTTTTCTCCATTGGTTGGGTGAGCAGGGCCACTGCTTGTCCAAATGGTGTGGTTTGCGGTGTGAGTCTGCAGGTAATTTTGGCATAGCCCGCAATGCCATCCTGCATCTAGTTAGTAACTATCTGGGAAGGCAGAAGTCTGCAGTTTTAATCCTGGTCATTAAGGGTGACTGCATATGTGACTGCATATCTCTTGGCTGCATATGTGTTGGACTGGTATGCAGTCCATGTTCTGAAATTATACCCAGACATTTTTGGAGGTGTATGAAAGGTGCAGTGGTCATTGACAAGGACAGAAAAAGTGAGAGCAGCTGTTGGCAATTTTGTGTGGCAGAGTAGAGGTCTTGTGGCCTCCAATCACATGCTGAGATATACATCTCAACTTTACGGGCTGGGTTGTGTATACATAACAGAGGAGTGTCTTGTTTTCTATGTAGATCAGTTGTTCTGGGGGTCGTATAAAAGGGGTAGTATCTAGTGGTGATACATGAGTCTGTTAGTTTAAGTGTCTGATGGTGGACTGCAGTTTCAGTGTGGAACCTCACTTTTAATTGTAAAGCATGGCAGTCAGCGGCTGTAAACATGGTTTGAAACACCTGCCTTGCTAAAGATAGCTGTGAATATTACCCATTTGGACTTTTTGAAACACTACTCTTTAAGGGGTCCCATATAAAGTTAAAGCTGCAAGGGAGTGGTGACCATGTTTGTACAGGGGGACTGATAATAACTCCCCCTCTGTAGTTTGGGTAATGTGTGGTTGGGCCTGAGTTGGTTGATCATGCTTTCTCTAGCACCAGTGTGTTTACTTTTAAATACATTTCAGCCCTGTTTTTCACCATATCTATGTCTTTATTTCATGATTTAAGTGTGTTATGGTTGGTTACATATTACAGAGGGACATTCACCCTTAGCGGTCTAATAACTATACGACTCCGTGTACTGGCATATAGCTGTGCTGTCCTAGTATAACATTAGAAAGGTTGTGTTTTCGGTCAATATCCCAACAGTCGGGATGCAAGTGCTTAGAATGCTGACCGCCAGCATCCCAACTGTAAGTACTGTGGTTGGGGGGAGGTTTAGGGATTAGGGTTAGACACTAGGGGGAGGGTTAGGCACTAAGGGGGGAGGCTTAGGTTTAGGGTGCGGGGAAGGGAAGGTTAGGTTTAGGCACTAGGGGGGAGGTTAGGGTCAGGCAATGGGGAGAGAGGGTTGGGGGTAGGGAAAGAGGGAGGGTTAGGGTAGGTAGAGGGGGGAGGGTTAGGATACTGACCGACAAGTGTCGGTATCGTAACCCTGTCAGGATGCCGGCATCAGGATTGACCGCTGGGATCCTGAGAGCTGGCATCCCGTACCCAAACCCATTCCTTGTATAAATGTGTGGACTGAATATCCTTAAAAAATTAGATAATTCAGCATAATCCTACTCAGTTTTCCATATATACAGTAGTACCTAAGTAAAAGTAGTTTATGTTTCACCCCAATCAGCATAATAAAAAATTATTTTCAAAAGTGAATCTATCACCTACACACAGTAAAAATAGGCATTATGTGGGAGGAGTAAATATTGATGCAACTCACTAGAAGGCCTCCTGCCCCAGTAATGCCACTGATGTTTCTAGTGAATGAATAGGCTGCACTGTTGTGAATGTTGCTTTAACTCACACAATGTCAGGACAGGATAGTTGCAGGTTTATATACATACTTAAAAAAACAGATACATATCTTACATGAAGCTTTTGTAAGAGGATAAATTCATTCACTGAATAGAGGGTGACTTGAAACAAGGTCATCAGCATCACTTGCAAAGGACTAACTTTGCCCAGAATTGCACCAAAGGCAATACACACGGATCCCACACAGAAATCAGCGTTGATGAGGCTGAAAAAAAATTAAATACATTAATTTTAAAATAATCCATAGGATACTTGGCGCTAGACTCAATACTGTGCAAGATACAGGCATATTACAGGTACAAGTCTATTTTCTAATGCAAAACAATAGAATGCCATAAATACAAGGTATGTCTATTAAATAACGAGACTGATGAAATAACTCATCTTTATTTATTGGTATTACAAATGTAATGTTTGTCCCCTTCAATATACTCCCCATTTGCACTAATGCATCGCTGTAGTCTTGTTTTCCACTGGTGGATGGCATGGAGCAAATCAATTTCTGTTAGTTGTATCAACATATCTGCCGTTTTCTTCTTTACAGCATCAACTGATTCAAAATGTGTCCCTTTAAGCACTGATTTAACTTTTGGGAAAAGATAAAAGTCGCAAGGTGCTAAATCGGGCCAATATGGAGGATGTTCAAGTGTAGTAATGTGATTGTCGGTCAAAAACTGCTTCACAGAAAGTGCTGTGTGATCAGGCGCATTGTCCTGGTGAAGAATGAAACCATTTTTCCACAGTTGCGGCCATTTCTTTCTGACTCTTTCTCTCAGCTTTTTCAAAACTTCCTTATAATAATGCTGGTTAACTGTGGTGCCTTCTGGAACCCATTCTTGCAAAATGACACCCTTGATATCGAAAACATTTTACTAAAAATTTAAAATTGACACGTTGTTCAACTTTTAAACTTCACATTTTTTCGGCACTCTACAGAAACCACAACCAAATTAAATGGCGATTCACAATCAACTGAACGGCATAGAGTGTTGCTGCTTGTCATGCAGGTTCAGACAAGTTCAAGGTTACTACGTATGCAGTTAGAACCGGTTCTGACTGCTTTGTTTACTAGGCGGAATCACAGTCTCGTTATTTTATAGACATACCTCATATATGCTGGTGTTCTTGTCACAATTATAGTGCAATAAAAACATGGTTTATTCTTCACCTTTGACCCTGTCAGGACTTTCTGCTCATGGAAATTATTCCAAGTAATTTTTTTACCTCCACACCCACAATTCTCTTAAATCATGATTTTCTTACAAAAAAATCTGCTACCCTGAAAAAATATCATGCATATATAACAATTATATAATATATAAAATCCTGTGTTTTAGTAGTCTACATTCATAATAAGTACACATAATTCCTACGCGACTATATATCCATATTCTACACGAGTCCTACTCATTAATGCAGTCACACTGCCCCCAGCCCCCTGGCCATGAGAGCAGCTGTCATCACTAGTAATGGCACTTACATGTTAGGTGCAGAGGACGGGCTAAAAATGCAGCACAACTCAGAATAGGTAGCAATTCTGGCTACATGCCCACGACATGCTCCTTGAGACTATTCTGTTACATGTGAATGTCCTGTTGTCCATTATGCTGTTGGTGAGAGATGACTGAGATGTGTACGACTCAGAATTGCTCGAAGCTGCTCTCAGATGTGAATTTCCCCTGTGAACTTTGCTAAAACTGTCGAGATGCAGCTGCATTCAGATTGGGGGCTGAATTAGTCTAATAACAATGCAGACTGGGCACTCATGACCAAGCCACCAGGCAAAATGGGCGTCAACTTTACCACAAGGTGCCGGTCTGAGCATGAGACCATCATCAGGACACTGAAACTTGATATCATTCCACCTACTTTGCCGTTTTATTCTCAAAGCAAATGTGTAGAGCCTCTGGCCCTTATTCAGAGCTGGATGCTCTGACAGAGCGCTCGCTTTGAATCAGGGCCGTCCTTCTTAATTTTAGAGCGGCCTCCTGGCCGCTCGTATAGCTGTGGGTGGTCACTATCGACAGCATGCCCCCTTTGTAGCGAGACCCATAGCGATGGCTTGCCCGTCGCTATCCAGGTCTCGCGCATGTACACGATGGAACCGGGCCTGTCGTGCGCATGCGCACTGGGCCAACATTGACCCGCTTGCGAGCGCTCAGCGCTCACGAGCGGGTCTGAATCAGGCCCCCTGTGTGATATGACAACAAGTTCAAATATGTATTATAGCATATATTATCTGATATTTATTTCTGACACTTATCTATAGTAAGTTAACAATACTTGCCGACATTCAGCTCCCTCCTTCCGGGAAGGTGCTGAATGCCTGCATACAGTGGGGGGCGTGGCTGGGCTATGACACCATTTTGGGGACAGGACCAGGGGCGGGACCACACGAGTGTGTCATCGTGGCTCCGTCCCCTCTTCACAATGCAGAAAATAAAGGCATTTGAAGCAGGAGGCGGAGCCACGATGACGCGTTCAGCGCAAATCGCTTCATTGGGCCCCCCACTGCGGGGGCTTCTAGTACTAGTCCGGGGGGCAGGCAGCAGCCAGGAGGCTTGCCTGCCTTTCCAGGGGGTCGGGAGCTGTACCCCATATTTGGGAGGCTCCCAACCAAATCGGGAGGGTAGGCAAGCCTGAAGTTAACTCTCAATGAAGATAGGACACAACTGAACCCTGCACTGGGTTCTCATAACAGGGTTTTTTGTTTCCCGTACAATCCTAAAGCAGATTCACCTCTGTTTCTTTCAGACTGGAGAGAGTCGCAGTCGTGCTCTCACCTCCTTGTTCACTGCAATCGAGCACACAGGGAGGCAATAGAAATGACAGTCCTACGCACTCCATTCTGCTCTCTTTTTCTTGGTCTTTTCATATAAAACTAACTACAAAAGAGACTTCGCCAAGTTCACGGAAATATGTTTCAGATTTTTTTTATATATAAATGTTGTTTTCTGTTGGAACCCTTGATTTCTCTTTTTCATATAAATGTACTTTTGTCTGCAAGATTTTATTCTATGGGGTCAATCCTATTCCATGAGAATGGTGCGAGTTGCTGTTGCAACGATATTAAAACGCAGATAACGGACCGGCACCTCGCACCCTTTACAGCTCGCTCCAAGCCCAAATTCGCTTAATTTTGCTCGGATCCCTATGGGGCTGCGAGCACTTTTAAGCGAACCCGGTCTGCCGTTAAGTGCGCCCATTGTTGCGATGACTTAAACCCAGAAGAACATCGCATGGAATAGGTTTGACCCCCTATATGTGTTATAATTTGGAGTAGAGTCTAAATACTGCATACATTTTTGGGAGTATTGTATATTTTCCTACTACTAGCGAAATTTCCCTGAGATACAGAGGGCTATATTTCCTAAAGTGTGGGTTTTTAGAAATGGAGAAGCTGTCCATAGCAACCAATCAGATTCTACCTATTATCTCTAGAAGGTGCTAGATAAATGTTAAGTATAATCTGATTGGTTGTTATGGGATAATGGGCAACATCTCAACTTCTAAAAACCTGCACCATACTGCTGATGTCCTGGCTGCCCCTTCCGGGAGGGAGCAGCCGGGTAGGCTTAGCGGGGAACGGGGTGGCATAGAGAGGCGTGGCCGGGGACATTACACGTCGTTTAGGGGCATGGGGCGGGGTCATGATGACACGATTCAGCGAGAATTGCGTCATCAGCCCCCCCATGTGGGTGTTTGAGGAAGCATTGTGGGGGGGACTGGAGGGGCCGGGAGACTTGCCTACTTTTCCGGTAGGATATCAACATTCACAGAAATTAGTTCTGGGCAGCATACTGTATGTTCTGGCGACCGGGAGGCTCCCGGCCAAATTGGGAGAGTAGGTATGTATGAAATGTACTTTAGTAAATATACCCCAGAGCAGTGGCGGCTCCTACTCTCTTTGATGAGGGGTGCTGCCGCTGCTGAAAACAACAGGGTCACTCACCACTGGCTCCTGGTATCCGGTTGAGAAAGCCACTATATGCTTTTCAACTCTCATTTAAATCCTTACTTATTTGGGGGAAATACTGTAATTGGTCCTGTAATGGCAAAAATTATGCACAGATGTTGTCCCAATTAGATAGTTTTGCCTAAATCTGTGTTTATATGTGTTTGTTTTGTTTGCTGTGGTGTACTGACTTGGATTTATCTTAAGTGATATAATAAAAGTTATATTTTATTATTAATAATTATTTTCCATATGTACAGTAAAGAGTGCCCCAGAAAAAAAGAGTTTTCTATTCCCCTCCCCAACAGTGCAAAGCTCAGGCATGTATTGGTCTACAAAGGTATGAGTTACTTACAGGAATATAAATCATCCACTATATTAGAATCCTATTGTTAATTATATGTTTTACACAATTCTGTTTATACCTCAGTGTATACCAACTCTTTATTTCCCCTGTACTTGAACAATCAGGTCTCTTTATATGAAAGGCTGAAAAGCCCTATTGCTAGTGAAAACATTTTTTTCTTTTTCTTTTTCCAGGAATAAGGTACAGTATGTTATCGCATCGTCATATCAAAGGGGATAATTGTCACATAGTGAGACTCCCACCAACCATAGTGGTACTACAGCAATAATTTAGGGAAAGAGAAGGTAAAGAAAAGGAAAGGTAGGGGAAGGAAATGCAAGAGAATGGAAAGTAGGGTAAGTGAAGGGAAGATATTGGAAGAAATGAGAAATCAATATATGGAAATGGAAGGGAAGGGAAGGAATGGTGTAAGCCAGTGTTGGCTAACCTTGACACTCCAGCTGTTGTGGAACTATATATCCCAGCATGCCCTGCCACAGTTTTAGCATGCCCTAATAGCAAAACTGTAGCAGTGCATGCTGGGTTATGTAGTTCCATAACAGCTGGAGTGTCAAGGTTAGCCAACACTGGTGTAAGCAAATGTTTATCTTACTTGTAGGTATGTACTAGAGATGAGCGGTTCAGTTCTGCTGAAAACCGAACACACCCGAACTTTGGGGTTTCAATCCGAACCGAGGCGAGTCATTCACACCCGTTCGCGAGCAAAGGACGCTCGCAAACGGGTCGATGTTTCCCCACTGCGCATGCGCACGATGGAGGGAGCTCTGTCGTGTACATGTGCGAGACTCGGACTGCGACAGCCAAGCTGTCGCTCCGGGTCTCGCACCAAAGGGGGCGTGCTGTCGATGTTGATTGACAGCACGCCCCCTTTGGTGGGCATGCCGGGGGCGTGGCTCCCAGACGGAGGCATACCCATGGAAACGCCTACCGTCTGAAGCCGGTCCCACTGACATCACTAATGTCAGTGGGAGTGATTTTGGCTCTGATAGAGCCAAAATCACTCCAGGGCTTGCGGCAGCGAGACCCTACCGCAGGGTCTCCGTCGCAAGCCAGATGTTCGCGATGGTCTTGACCATCGCGACCATCATCATGGACGCTCGCATAAGCTGTGGGTGGTAACCCACAGCTATGCGAGCGTCCATGAGGACGCTCCTAAAACAGGTAGGAGGGCCCTGATTCAGAGCGAGCGCTCTGGTCAGAGCGTTCAGCTCTGAATCAGGCCCCGAGTCCCAGCTCGGGTCACTCTGGGGGTTTAGATTAGAACCAAGTCCAGGCTAGGACCTAAAAACCAGATAACGCGTGTTTTTGATTGCATATAAGTCCCTCTCACGTGATTTCAGGTGCCAAAATTGGTCAAAATTGACATGGAAATTACTGGAAATTAATGTTATTGATGTTAACAATACTATAGGAACAAAAACAGATCCAAGTTATAGCATTTTAGCTGTTTTTATATATATCTTATTAAAGAAATTCAAAACTAAAACCAAACCAAACCAGAATACTTTAGAATGATTTTGCCAAAAGCAAAACAAGACAGTGATTTAGAACCAAGCCCAAAACAAGGGGTTCTGCACACATCTCTAATATGTTCATTACACCTACTAACATTGCAAAATTAATTAATCCTTGCAAAGTAGGTGGTTTCCCATTTTATAGACTTTAGGGTGTTAACATCTCCTCTCCTATGATTACAGATGGTTAACCTTAAACTTAGTATATTATGTACTTGATGCACCTCAGAGTAACTTGCATAAAACAAGGGCTAGGCCCATACTCACCTTATGAATAATTATACTAATTATTTCTGGAATTGGCCTCCAGGCATATTGTGTATGTTTGTACTGAGTAAAAATATAATATTATCTATTGGTATGTGAATTTGTACATTGTATAAGTTAATTTCTATTAATCCTATAATGAGCACAAGGATGTGTTTGTACAATATGCATCTTCCTTGATCGCTGAGATAATGACTGAAAATTATCCTGAGAAATGTAACCATCCAATATGTCACTGGAGGCTTGGGGTCAGCTGACATCAGTTTACAATTTCAGTGATTGCTATGTAATTAGCCAATTAGCTTAACAGCACCATGTGAAAGATCTGCATTCCAGGAGGCTAAATATATGTGGGGGAAGGGTTTTAAGCTGGCCACACACTGGACCAACTTACATCCAACCATCCAACTAGTTGATTGGTTGGAATGAAAATCTGGTAAGGTATGAAAGCAAGTGACAATCAGCAATTTGCTCCCAAACGCCAGAAAATGTACAAAAACTGTTGTTTGAACAAATAGTTTAGATCAAACATTTAACAAACTTTTCGGAATGACCATTTTCATCTGTTTTCTGGCATTTAGTAGCAAATTGCTGATCATCATTTACTCCCATAAATTACCAGATTTCCAATCCAACCAGACAACTAGTTGGATGGTTGGATGAAAGTTAGTCTAGTGTGTGGCCAGCTTTAGACAAGTGGGAGAGATAGTGAGACAGACAAGAAGTATATTACCTTTTTTCTTTTTAAAGTTTTTGGTTGTTCAAGAGAACATTTGGCTGAAGAGACATTGAGGCCAAAAATGAGCCAAAAGAAAATGAGGCATTAAAAAAAAGATGCATGAGAAATATAATGAAACAAGAATTGATATGTGGAAAAGGTGCAGAAGAGTTTATAAGAAGTAGATATGAGACAAAGGAAGAATAATGTACAGTATAGTAAGACACCGCGGTACAGACAATGAATGCTTTTATTATGGAACTAGCTGTTTCCCGCGACTTCGCCCACAATTAAATTTCTTCTGCCAATGTTTTTTTTATTTCAGGTGGGAGTGGCCATGTGACCAGCAGTGATATACAGACTTCACCCACCACTCACACCAATGTCACTGTGTGCCCTGTGCACAGACTGCTATGTAGTTTATCCTAGTGATAGTTAGTGAACGTAAGCCCAAAGCACCCCTCCCCCCACTACTTACCGGCCACATGCATGGTGCCACACCTATCTCTTGCATTGATGATGTCAATTAATGTTGTTTTTATTATTGATCAGCTTTAACTTGATGGATCGAAATGAAACAAAGTGCAGGGTATTTCTAGGAGTTTCCACTACAAAATGATGCAATTTTCATGAATTGGTTCAGTTGCAACTTGGAACAAACAGACACAGTGTTCTTATAACATTAGTAAAGACAGACGGCAGAGTACATAGAGCTCTGAAAAAAGAATGCATTGTAGTAGAATGGCCTGGGGCAATGTAGGTGTTATATGTGACAGTTTTGTGTGCATTTATGATTATGCAAAGCTTGGCCCTTGGCTTTGGCACTATTGCTGTGAGGGAAGGAGTTCACTAGGAGGGTAGGGATTGGCAACAGTATATTGCGCCGTACTGTGGCATGGGAGTGGCAAAGTATGCTGTAACCATATGAGCTGTACTTGCTACAGGCAGCTGGAGCTTTCATAACAACAACTTGCATTTATCATATGTTTTGATGAAAGCACTAAAAAATACATACAAAACAATGTGTGCTTTTTGTTATGCTTTTATGAACATTATATATAGGGTAAGACAATAAACTGTCAGTGCAAAGGGGAACATAACGCCAGTAAATTTTAGTTTAAAGCATTTTCATCCAGCCTTCATGGTACTGGGATAAATAGAGCACGGGTATGAATTTCAGGTAATGAATGGCCCATGCACACTGCTGATTGGGCCCAGGGTCGGCCCGAGGCCAATTTTTTAGGTAAACCATTTTTTTTTGGCGCCCCCAGGGGTAACTTTGTGCGCGCCGAAAGCACGTGACCGAAATAGATAAGGGGGTGTGGTCTTGTGGGAAAAGCCATACACATACCTAAAGCATGTTCATATATGTACATAAATATGCAACTTCATAGCTACACAAATGCCTTGTATTGTTCTCCCCCCACACTGTCTTATATTGTCCTCCCGCAAGTCTCAAATTGTCTTCTACCTTGTATTGTACCTCCCATGCATTTTATTGTTCTCTTCCCCTGTTTTATATTGTCCTTTACCCCCCCATGCCTTGTATTGTGAGTCCCCCCATACCATGCATTGCTCTTGTCCCCCCACTTCTGTCTTATATTGTCCTTCCCCATGTCTCATATTGCCCTCTGGGCCTGATTCAGAGCCAGATGCTCTGACCAGAGCGCTCGCTCTGAATCAGGGCCCTCCTACCTAAAAATGGAGCGGCCTTCTGGCCGCTCGCATAGCTGTGGGTGACCACCCACAGCTTATGCGAGCGGCCAAAAAGATGGTCACGATGGTCAAGACCATCATGACCATCGGGCTTGCGACGAGACCCTGCGGTAGGGTCTCGCTGCCGCAAGCCCAGGAGTGCTTTTGGCTCTATCAGAGCCAAAAGCACTCCACTGACATCACTAGTGATGTCAGTGGGGCCGGCCCCAGGCGGTAGGGGTTCCCATGGGAACGCCTCCGTCTGGGCAGCAACGCCCCCGGCACGCCCACCAAAGGGGGCGTGCTGTCACTCACCATCGACAGCACGCCCCCTTTGGTGCGAGACCCATAGCGGCAGCTTGGCTGACGCTATGCGGGTCTCGCGCATGCGCACGACGGAGCTCCCTCCATACCTTGTATTGCCCTTCCCTCCTAATGTCTTTCCTTCTCTCCAGATAATTTACCACTGCCTCCAGTCCTCTTGTGCCATTGCTGCTCTGTCTCAATCGCCGCTTTTCAAAGTACTGGCACAGACTGCAGAGCCGCAGAAGCATCATTGTCATCACTTGACAGTGCTGCTGCCTGGGTAGTGTCTGACTGGCGCAGCATATCTGCGCACTGTGGGAGGACCTGGAGAAGGAGGGGTCAGTCCCAGCCACGGCCCGCTGCCTAGCGCTTTCACTCGCTAGACAGCGCAGCTCAATGCGCTGCATGCTTGCCCTCAGGGCACCCATCGGGACTAGTGAATAACTCACTGTCCGTCACTGCTCTGGCACCATCCTCAGACTGGCGCTCTACACGGCCGCGTACCCAGCGTATAGGTCGGGCCGGCCCTGATTGGGCCACTTGGTTGTGCTTGCCGCCCATGCAGAATGTTGCCAGACCAGTACTTAGCACAGCACTGCAGACACTCTTCCATTGACTATGGGGAAACACCAGATAACCTTGGAATGAAGTAATATCAAGTAAAGCTTAAAATAACAGAATAAAGCATAAGGGAACTTAGTAAAGCAGTTGTAATGCCAAAAGACAGTACAAAGTTTATGCAATATATTTTTCATCTTCTTACAAATATATGCCTGTTAACAAAGGTTGTCACTTAATTTATATAAAAGCAGGTGAAATTTAGCATTTTCACCTACTTTTGGAAAATGTAAGTTTTGGGGCCATTCATCATAAAGGTTATGCAGGAGATATCACAGATATCTCCTGCTTACCTTTCACTTCCTATGTGGCCCACAGTCCCCAAACACTAATATGGGGACCTAAATTCATCAAGCTCAGAAAGTTCAATATTTTTCAGAGCTTGACTGTGGGAGCATTCGTCAGCTTCAGATGACATTTTCTCTCGCACACCCGCTCCTTCATTATGAAAAGGAGTCCCGGGTTGCGAAGAGGGATCCTTTCGGATCACTCTACACCTGTCTGGCTCCTGCCGCCAGATGCCAGGGCTTTGTGCACCTGCGTGAACTCTAGTCAGACTCGGCAGTGCTAGGTTTCACTGCTCTTAAAGGAGCAGTACATTCGGGGAGACAGCTGATTTTTGGACTAGCTGTCTCCATACCGCAGCAATGATGAATTGCTCAGGCGCTCGCCTCGAGTTAAAATGTTAATTATTGGGGTCTATGGGAAAGATTTCTGGACTGCACAACCTGAATATATATATGATGGGAGGTGCTACCTGATGAGACTAACTGCAGGCACAGAAACAGACAAATCTCAGGTGCACAACTCCAAATTATTAATAATATATATAAATGCAATAACATTTTGCAATCAATAGAGGTTTTTAGCATAATCATGGCCATGGTTATGGGCCCACCCACCATATCCAGGTAACCTCTTTCGGGTGTGTCCCTAACATACTAGGGTTCAAATCCAGAGTGCAGGACCCCCCAAAACTGGCCCAGCCAAGCCGCCCCAGGGCACCACCATAGTAAGAAAAGTGCAGTGTAAAGAGATAGTTAGGAGCAGCTGCAGCTGCATATAAAGAATGAAAATAAAACAGTGAAGTACATATATATAAACACACACAGTGAAGAGTTAAAATGTGTTATAAAGGAAAATGTGTTATAATGCGGTGCCCTGAGACAGAATAACCAACGCAATCCAGGGGGACCCACACCCCAAAAATGAACCAAAGTTGCACTACAGAATATAACTTGTAGGACTTATCTAGAATTGTGCCTATAAACAGTGTGCATATACATTACCATACTCCATGGTTTGAAACCAATAAGGAAGGGTGCTAGTGCAGAATGAGGGCGTCTCTTTTCCCTCAGAAGTGCAATAAAGCTGCTGTCTGGACCCCAATAAACAACATAATGAATAGACCCCTAAGGGCAGATTCAACAAACGGAGAAGAGTCCCTTTGTCAGCAAATATTTGATTTTTCACAGTGGGACCTGGGTGGTCACAATAAGCAAAACAGGCCCAAGACATAAGCAAACTAGGCAAATGCCTATGGCATTTGGAATGCCTAGGGGCATGTATTCCAGGCCTAGGGCTGGCTCAGCTTGGCAATGGGCAAAGGCGGAACCGGGATGGGCGGACAGTGCCAGTGGCTCTGCTATGGCTGCCCTTCCGCGATCGAAGTTCTCAGCTCCAATCGGGCGGCAGCTCATACAGCTGGCAGCAGCAAGAGCAGGGAGCAGAGACAGTTGGGGCAGTGGGTAGTAACAGAAATGGCCGCTGGAGGAGGACTGCTGTGCATGCCCAGCCGCAGCAGCTCCTCCTCCTCCCATGGGCCTTTGCAGAGTCAAGCAGGCTGAGCCTGTCTGCAGGAGGACACACAGTGCTGTCATGAGCATAGAGTGAGGAGCACAAGCATGGTGGCTTCAGTCCAGGCAGGCTGAAGTAATGAGGTCACAGTTTTATTGGCTGAGTGCTGTGCAGGTGTAAAGGGAAGGTTGGGGCGTAGTAATGCGAGGCATAATGTGTAAGGGGCATTACTGTGTGGCATTATGTGTATGACAGCATTACTAATGTGTGGAATAATGTGTAAGGGGCATTACTATGTGACATAATGTGTTTAAGGGGCACTACTACTGTGTGGCATTATGTGAACAAGGTTCACTACTGTGTGGTGTAACGTGTATAAAGGGCACTACTGTGTGGTGTAATGTGAATAAGGAGCAATACTGTGTGGTGTAATGTGAATAATTGACACTACTGTGTGACGTTACATGAATAAGGGTCACTGCTGTGAGGCGCAACTATATAACATACTTCCCTACCCTCCTGGGACCTGCAGGAGGCTACCGATTTTTCAGGTAACCCCTCACACCCCCAGAAGTGTAGGCACTTCTCCTGCATTCTGTTCACTTCCTTATGAAGTGGGCAGAATGGGGAGAATAATCCAGGGGATTGGCGGATCCATGAGCAGGGGTCGGGGACTGATGTCACGATTCTAAGAGAATCTCGTCATTTAGCCCTGCACCCTAATTAAATATGCAGCATTCACAGCGAATTCCCATGAGGGGCGGGGCTTAATGACACAACCTATCCGGCCCGTCCCCAACACCGCCTACCTGCTTCTCCTCCCCGGGCTTCTCCCGGGAAGGGAAACTCAGAAGTCGGCAAGTATGCTGTATAATGTAAAGTGGTACTACTGTGTGGTGTGCGCTGTCACTACTAAAATATGAGGGATATTGGCACCAATGCTCTTGCTGGCACAAGGAATCAAATTGTCTAGTTACAGTACTATGGATGAGGATTGCTATGAGTAAGGGGTGATGAGTGTTGCTGGCTGCTGCTGTGATCTGTGCTGCTGGGTGATGGGTGCTGTGCTGGGTCAGAGGCGGAACTAGCAGTGGTGCTAGGGGGCACCAGCCAAAATCTTTCCTCGGGCATCAAATTGGTTAGGGTTGGCTCTGACAATAGGTGTCAAGCAGAATGTGAAAGTGGATGTTAGGCCACACAGATGTCCTCAAGCAGTTTTGCAGGTCTATTGGTAACAGCAGTATACAGCAGTAATGCAGGAGGTAACATCGGTAACACAGTGATCACACAGGGTAACAGCAGTATATACAGGCTAACACCAGAGAGGAGCTAAGTATTGTGCGTTTGCACAGTAATGTCACACTCTTCACAGTAGAATGAGCCAGACTGCATACAGTATGTGCCAGGTCGGAGGTCGGACCGTCTGCAGGCTCTGGATCCTTGTGCCCGGTGTATAACAGAGAGTAGGCAGTGCTGGAGCACAATACTAATTTCTTCAAATGTCCCTGAAAACTCCTGTCTTCTATCACCACTCATCGCAGTGATAGAAATGTTTTTTTGGGGCTGCTTACTGAAAAAATAAAATACAGTACTGACTATGAGTAGTAAGTATAGACTTACTACATTGCAGCACAGTTTGGATGCCTTCTGCTCATGCGTGACCAGGCACTGCACCCAGTCTCCGCCTTGCAGGTACAGATTTGTAAAGAATAAACCATTTAAAAAAATGGTAGCAATAGAAAATAAATAATCAAAATAACAATTTTTGATAAATAATCAAAATCACTGTATATTAATCAAAAAACTAAAAGTTTTTACATATTTGATAACAGATCCATCATATCTTTACAAGAAAATACTTTATTATTTGAATAAATCATTTTTGATTTAATAAAGCAAAAATGTCAAAATTATTTTAAAAGCTTCATCTATTTTTAAACTTTGACATATTTATTTTACATCTTACCCCACACTAGCATAGGTGTCTACATCTGCAAAGACTGACCTGTCAAAGTGACAAGATAACCCTTAGCTCTCCAGGACAGATTTGCAGAACAGCTGAATATTACCAGGGCAGCTGACCTGCTGATATTATTTTGGTAAGTCACGGTAACAACTGATTTTTCCACAACAAGCAGTGATAAAATAAATCAGCCTAATTGCTGCAAATGAAAATTAGGTCATTTTCTTATCAGGATATATTGATATATATGTCATTTGACATATTGGAGTTGTGACATGCTTGTCAAACCTGAACACAGAGTATTGAAAGCACTTATAGGCTGTGTGCCAGTCCTCCCTTCTGAATGTGTCATCCAGGAGCAGCTGAACAGCATAAAGCCGGTCATACTAACATTGAGGTTGGCTGCTTGGAAATGACTGCAATCTCTAGTTTTATGCCATATATATTAGACACAATTCTAGTTAAGTACACATTTGAAAATTTTTAATTCATAGTTGCTGATTTTCATGAACAGTCTAGAGCAGGGGTTCCCAACCACGGTCTTCAAGGCACACTAACAGTCCAGGTTTTAAGGATAGCCACAGGTGACTTAATTAGTATCTTAGTTATTTTGATTTAACCATCTGTGCTTAAGCATGGATATCACTAAAACCAGGACTGTCAGTGTGCCTTGAGGACCGAGGTTGGGAATCACTGGTCTAGAGCAATATTATCAGGGCCGTTTCTAGGGGCAGGCGACCCGTGCAATCGCAAGCGGCGCGCCGCCTCCGACCTCTGCAGCAGAAACAGCCTAGTAAACTGCCGGGCGCCCACTGAGATTCAGTTACCAGCGGGTGCCCGGCAGAGCAGAGCAGAGCAGCCGGAGAGACGGAGGCTCCGGCTTCCGGCTCCCAGCTCCCCCAGTGTGCACTATGGAAGGACGTCATGACGTCTTTCCCATAGTGCAGAGGAGCAGCTGAGCGGAGCGGACACCGGAGCGGGGCTGAAGGTAAGTATTACTGTTTTTTTTTTATGTGCAGGCAGCCTGGGGACATTACTCTGGGGGCACTTCTGCTGGGGGAGACACCACTACTGGGGGTGCCAGGGCACGACTACTGGGGACATTACTCGGGGGGCACTTCTACTGGGGGCATTGCTTAGGAGGTACCACTACTGGGGGTATTACTCAGGGCCCAGGGGCACTACTACTGGGGGCACTACTACTTGGGGCTTTACTACTTTGGGCACTAGTACAAAGAAAGCATTACTATTGGGGGGACTAATACGGGGGCATTAATACTGGGGACACTATTACAGGGGGCATTACTATTTCAGGCAATACAACTGGGGACACTACTACTGGGGCACTACAACAGGGACCATTACTATTGGGGGCATTACTGATGGGGGCATAACTACAGGGGGCACTACTAATGGTGGCATGGCATAGGGGGCACCACTCCTGGGGGCACTACTACTGGGTGCACTGCATAACGGGCACCTCTACTGTGGGCTCTGCATAAGTTGCACTACCACTGTGGGCACTGCATAAGGGGCATAAATACAGGGGGCACTGCATAATGGGCACTTTTGCCTGAGAGCCAGTGGGGGGGGGAGCCTAAGACCTGTCGGGATGGAATGGCAAGGCTTTGGCATTGTTTTTTCAATGTGTTTTATGTGGTTCTGGATTTAATAATGTATTTGAGGTGGATGTGGTTTTAAAACGTAGTTTATGTGCCTCTGGCTTTTCCAATCTATTATGTGGAAGTGGTTTGTTGCAGTGTATTATATGTGGATCTGGCTTTCAATGTGCTGGATTTGCTCCCAACGCACTAAAAACGAGTGTGATACAAGATCATACTTCTGCAAATGTCACACCAAAGGCATGCACACAGACATGCGGCGTGGGCTTGTGACAGCTAGGCCACACCCCATTTTTTGAGCGCGCGCCTACGGCGCACGCATGCTGTCTGTCTTTTGTTTAGCTACATATATTTTCCAGCACTTTGCCTCTGACACATTAGCTAACCCAGTACTCAGTAGTCACAGTGGCTGTCATTCTGTGGTCTTTCAAGATCACACTCCCTTACTGTGATACCACACCCCCTCACGATGAGGCCATGCCCACTCCACAATATTACTGCTTCGAGGGGGGGGGGGGCGCATTTTGACTGCTCGCACTGGGAGCCTCAAACCCTAGAAACTGCCCTGAATATTATTCTTATACTATATATTTGGTGCAATTTTCACTATCAATTTCTATTGGGCAGAATTTATGGGCTCAATCCAGTTAGGTGCAATGTTCTCACCCCTGTGAGCAAGTGCAGTTATATGCCACACTTACCACTCAATTCCTGGATTTTGTTTGCAGCACCTCAAGGCTGTGTACAAATTTCCACGTATCTGAGGCGAGAAAGGGCCATGAGGGGACGAGCTCTGATTCAGTTGTTGGCATTTACACAACACTGCGACGGCAACTTGCCCTCCTTGTGTACTTGGGCGAGTTAATTGAATTGAGCCCTATATGTCAATAGTGAAGAGGAACTAAAATTTCACATTAAAATAAAATTGAATAAATAAAAATAAATGTCATGATGGTATCTGTAGTGCATCAAGGTTGTTTGGTGCACTTACTGTACATCAGCAGCACAGTGTTCATAGAAATGATTTACATGCTGTGTTTATCAGGTTGTTGCCAAGGTCCAGATTCAATTACCCAGGGTGGTTACTGTGGACTTGAGGCTCCCGTGTTAATTGCAGTCTGCGGTAAGCCTGCAGGCTGCACTTACCACAGATGTCTGTTCTCACAATCCTGTGGTGCAAACAGAAATCTGTGGTATGTAAGGCTTTCTGCACTTAACTGGGAATTTATGGGTTAAACCGCATTAGCTTCTTGCTTTCCGGGCTAGCATATGGGCTAATAATTGAATAGTTTCGGGCCTTAAAGCCTGGAGGCTTAACTTGGTGTTAAAGAAGTATCATACAGATCATTAAGGTTTTAGGGAAAGTAGAGAGTTCCTGTTCTAAATGTGCAAGTAATGAATGATTGTTACTTGTTCAAAATTAATAAATAATTGTATTTATCCTGTTAAACGCAGTGGATGCAGCAAATTTGCTAAACTAATATTCTTAAATATTCAAAATGTATATATATATTCTGCCATTAAAATAAAAAAAGTATATTTAAATGCATAAAGCATTTTATTTATTAATATTCCCTATTTTCGCCATCCTGATGTGATAGTGATAGAAGCACTGTGTAGCATTACTTGTACTTTTGCAGTCCTTGTAAAATAGATTTCCCCATGATTTTTCTTAATGTTTACCTGGTAAAGCAAGCTAAGCTATGTTGAAGCATCTTCACACACTAAGGGCTAAATTCATTATGATAATTAACTTTCTAACTTGATGCGAATTCATCAATGCTCCGATGCGGGGACAACGGATCCGAAAATCTGTCTCCCCGAAGCGCTTCACTGCTCCTTTTTCGAAGCAAATAATCTTTTCACTGCTCCTTTTGGTAGGGGCCGGACAGGGGTGAAAGGATGTCTCTTCGCAACACGAGACTCTGTCCTATATGGATGGAGAAGGTTGCTGGAGCAAACGCCATTAGAAGATGGCGAATGCTCCCGCAGTCAAGATCAGAAAATATTGTATTTTCGGAGCTTGATGAATTCTTTCCCCATACTAGTGTATGGGGACAGCGGGCCATTTCGAAAGTGAAAGGTAAGTAGGAAATATCTGTGATATCTCCTGCTTTACCCTCTTGATGAATGGCCCTATCACTTAATTTCTACAATAGCAGGTGAAAATATAAATTTTCACCTGCTTATACAGAAATTAAGTAATGATGAATAGACTTGTGTGGGTGTCTTACTGAAGCCAGATTAGGGACAATTGCATATAGTCACGAAAACAATACCGGCAAAAGACTGACACTGCAGCGTCCATCTCAGAATCAGCCACTAAGGCCCGTATTCAATTTGAGGCGAAAAGTCCGGATACGCGATACTTTTTCGCCGATGACATCATTTTCGCCTGTTTTGCTTTTATTCTGTATTCAATTTGAAAGACTTTCTGCCTAGGCGGAAAGTCAAAGCAATGTAATAGGCGAAAAAGTATCGCCTATGAATAGCAGGCGGAAAAAAGTGCAGAATTGGGGTATTGGGGTGCAACCTTGCGGGAACCCCCCTGCAGCCTTCAGACAGTCCCCAAAGGTAAACTGTATAAAAAAGAAAACACTTAAGAACACCCTAAAAAAATCACTTTCATTTTGGGGGCAAAAAAAAAAAATGTTGGGGGACAAAGTTAAAACTAGCGAACTTGACTCTGGGGGGGGGGTCCCCAAGTATGCCCCAAGTGTTTTTTTGATTGCAGGTGCTTGCGGCAGGTGGATTTTTAATGGTTTTTTCAACTTAACTTTAGCAACTTTTAAATATGCTGGCCCCCATTTTCAAGTACCCCAAATTTGCTGGGATAAGTTATTTTCTGCAAAAAATACTCCAGAATACTATTCTGCACCACTTATACAAAAACGCTATTTAGCAGCTATTGAGCCCGTTTAAAAACACCAAATACCTTCAGCAAGCCAAATTGGGGGGTACCATAGGGAACCCCCATGTCAGAGCATCTTTGGGGGGGTGTCAGGCTGATTTCCCCAAATCTGACAGTACTTTCCGCCTGTTCAAGATTCACCGGGTCCCGTTTTCGTGTACTTTCAAATTGAATACGGGGTAAAGCGGGCACGCGCGCGATACTTTTCCGCCTACAAAACAGATGAAGTAGGTGAAAAGTCCGGGCCGTGAAAAAGTATTGTGGCTCGGCTCAAATTGAATACGGCTCTATATGGGTTAACCATTTCCTCATGAGATGCATGCACTCCAGACTGGCCTTCCCCTGACATCAGATGCGACCGTGTCAGAGGAGCCTGCTGGCGGCTGTCAATGACAAATCTTCCAGCAGCTGTCAGGCTCAGCCCACCCTGCTGGCCCCTCAATTGACACAGCAAACGTCTTCTGCCGGTCGGGCTATAGAAGGGGTGTGATCCTAAAAGGATCGCCCACCTGCGGCTGCAGGAAGACAGTCTCCCTGCAGCCTGGGCTCAGCAAAGCTGCAGCTTCCCTTCTCTCCCCCAGCCACAAGTAGGCACAGCGGGGAGGCGGCTACAAAATTGTTGATTTTCTTAAAATGATCAAATTATGTAATTGAGAGCCATTTAGTATGATCTGATTAAACAAATCTGCTTATTATTTATAAGTGGGTAAAGTCAAAATCATTAAAGCAGATGTTTTTTGGGCCTTCATGCTTATATTTATACTCAGACATTAAACTCAAACTGAAAAAAGACCTTAGCAAGATAGCAATTAGCAAGGTAAGTTCAAAGAGTGCAAAAATCACCCGTGGGGCAGGAGGGCAGAGAAAGGATTATCATGACTCAGTTTTCACTTCCAGATCATCAGTACAGAACGAAGCAGACGTTATCTATCTGTTCTAAAACACATAGTTTTGTATATTTGTATACAGACATTAAACTCAAACTGAAAAAAGACCTTGTGAGTACGTGTTACATTGCACTGTCCACATAAGATATCAATCAACATCATTAAGAGATAAAATATTTTACTATGAATGGGGTTGACTGGATATTGCTTCTTCCATGGATAAAGAATTCACATGAACTCAGAGTCATATTAGTACATTCTTTATTACTGCTATCTGAACCTGCTGTCCTTGTGCCTGATATGAATATTGTATTATACAAAAAGCAGAATGTAGCTCCAATGTAGGTACATAGCAAAACCTGGCTGTAGTAACATATGAACAAAAAGTACATTGTTGTGAGAAGAGCAGCAGATTTCGAACTTCAACAGTTTGGCTGAAGATTGTAGAGTGGACCTGTTTATGAACATGAAGCCGGTGATATTCTATCAATTTTCGAACTGGTTTGAAAAGGGTTGGGTATGATTGGTCGACAGTTATCATGTTGACATTTGTCGTGTTGACATGAGTATGTCGACATTGTCGAACTGTTGACATGCTCAGCATATTGACAGTTCAACCATGTCTATATGGATAATATGTTGACTTGATGAGCTGTCAACAGATGGTCCCTGGTGGTCTAGCAGTCTCTTACCTTGCAGCGGCTTCAGCGTATTCTGCCGGATCCCGGTGGTTCACGTGAGGATCAGTTCCGGTGGTGATGTCTCAGCGGTGAGTACTTTCCCCTCTATCCCTAATCTGAGTCCCTATCCCTCCCTCTAGTGACTAAACCTAATCTCAACCCCCCGCAGGCTAACCCAAACCCTCCCGGCGGTGCCTAACTCTAATCACCCCCTGCAGGCTAACTCTAACCCTCCCGGTGGTGCCTAACTCTGACCATCGGCATCTTTAAACTGTCAACATTTCACATGGCGACAGTTCAGATGTCCACATTTTGAACATGTTGACATTCTGAGGACGTTGACATTGCGCTGCCGACAGTTTGAACCATGTCGACATTGTGAATGTTGACATGGTTACTGTTGACCATTCTGGCCGGATACCTGTGAGAAGGCACTTATAGTGAATGAACGTAAACTGGGTTGAAAATGTAGTTTTCTCTTATAATGGGTTAAAAAGATGATGCAGATAGGGAGTATAAATTGCATTAATGAGGAAATGGGACTCAGGGCCTGATTCAGAGATGGACGGAATTGCAGAGCCGCACACAAGTAGCTGTGCAATTCCGTCTATTTAAAATGCAAATGCAGAAGGAGGTGTCAGACACTGCGTGATGCCAGTGCTGTGACCAAGGTGGCACTCTGGGATCACCATCGGAACAATTGTGACCACTGGTCGTGATTGTTGTTGCTTTGGCTAGGCTGCAGTAGCTTAAGCTTACAACAACCTAACTGGGTCCTGGCTGCTTGCGAGGGCAGAAAGTCTACGTCCACTGACACAGACCCTGGCCTCGTCCCTTCCCGAAAACGGGGACAACACGCCCCTGTTTCCGGGAACGCTGCCCAGGCACGCCCCTGCTCCGCCTCCCAAACGCTGCAGCCTGTCAATCAGGCTGCGGCTGGGAGCTCTGGCCCTAGGCCAGTGACTGGGAGCTGCAGTTTCATTCCTTCCAGCATTTAGACATGTGAAATCAGGACACAATAACCCGGTCAGCCCAAACCCCATCCTAATTTCCATAGAAAATCCCACTTTTAGGTGAATATAAACTCTGCCCACTTCATTGTAAATCCGCCATTTTCATGATTCACAAGTTGGAATGCATGAATTGGGTGGGCAAGAATGTGATGGTATAGAGATGTCTGTGCAAAATGAATGACCAGTGGATGTGGTGGTATTTGGGGCACAATATGTATTGCACATTCAGGTGATGCACATCCTGCCCAACACTTGGCTGAAAGTAACTGGCTTCTATGGTAGGTTAATGCTAATAATTAACATTTTGTTCCCAAAGACCGTATTAATACAAATGGGGTACACGGCTACAAGGGTTGAACTCGCTGACATACAAAAATATGGAGGCAGATATTTTTTGGGCTGATCAAAAGGAATAATCATGGAAGCAATAGGTATAAATTTATTAGTATACACAACAAAAAAACGGTCTTACAGTTCAGCGCTATGGGTTGCTCCAACAGTGTGTAAGATTTCTCGATGTTTTCAGTGATGTAGTCAATACATAAAAAAAAAACATCCAAAAGAGGAACATTAGTGTAATATTGTACATACAAAAAAGTTCACACCCTTTGTGCAATTAATCACAGAAAAGGGTGAAATGAGCCCATATCCAGGAAAGTCTTTAAAGTATCCAATTCCCATCAGATGCACCCCAAAAGTGGTAGGTACGGCACATGATACAATGTACTTACATGTATGCTTACTTTCGTAAATGTAATATGGACATATAAAGGTTTCTTTGGGTCCTCATCTGATTGATGTCCTGTGGTGGTTCTCCTTGCTTTTGCTGGGAGCCCCCCGGCCGGGTCACTGTTGCAGCTCTCTCCTGTGCAGTGTCCACCTCCCACCTCCTGCATGCAGAGAACTCAGCTGGCTGAAGGAGAGCAGGATACTAGAGGGGCCCGGCACCAACACTGCTGCAGCCAAGCTTCCTTCCCACACACTGTTGGAGCAGCCCATAGCGCTGAACTGTAAGACTGTTTTTTTGTTGTATATTCTTGTTATATAAGTGGGTGACTTATTGTACGTTTTTTCCTGGCTGCTTTGGGGTGCAGCACCAAGAGTGAGTTTTATTTTGTATATTCCTTCAATTTAGTAGTAATGAGAACAATTTATGATGTGATTCATTGTTGCTGTTCGTTTAGTAAATTAGGCAATGGGCACAGGGCCATTTTATTTCTGTTTCCCCTCATTTTTGTCAGTGGAGGGACTCAAATATTTGTTTACATATTATTGATTTCAATAAAGCAGTGGTTCTCAAACTCGGTTCTCAGGACCCCACACAGTGCATAATTTGCAGGTCTCCTCATAGAAACACAAGTGAAATAATTAGCTCCGTGTGTGGATCTTTTAAAACATGTCAGTGAGTAATGAATACACCTGTGCACCTGCTAGGTGAATTGCAAAATATGACCTGTGTGGGGTCCTGAGGACTGAGTTTGAGAACCTGTGCAATAAAGTAAGGGTGTGATTGTGCACACAGGGGTTTGCAGATGCAGATGCCGCATCAGGGTACATTTCCCCATTCCTTTGTTATTAGGTATTACCCCTAAACGCTAGCATGCACTCCATTCTGTTTTATGGCAAGATGGCCCACTGGCAGAAAGTGTATCAGGTCTGACTTGGGCATACATCAGCTGCCTCTTATACCTGTTTTCCACCAAAAACCCAGGTCCGACCTAGGTTTTTGGACATGGTTCCAACCCTGGTCAGACCCAGGTCAGACCCATTTACACTGCACCTTTGATCTGGGTTACTCCCAGGTCAGCCCTGTTCACACTGAACTCAGGTCTGCCCTGCTAAACCTGTGAGGTCATAAAAAGTGGGAGGTGAATGCTCCACAACCACCAATCCGCTCATTTTAGGCATGATCCAGATCAGATAACCTGGGTTGCACCGTTTACACTGCACCATTACCTGGGTCCATCCTGGGTCCAGCCCTGGTAGCTACCTGGGTTGGATTGCAGGGTCACTTGACCCAGGTTATTTTTCAGGGACCCTTTTACACTGAGCTGCGACCCGGGTAGACCCAGCAAAAACCCAGGTTTTTGCTCTGGTGTAAAAGGGGTATAAGATATTTTTGTTTTGTAAATGCTGGTGATAACTCATTTTAAATAAAAGTGAGAGTAATCACATCCATTGCTAAAACTTTCTTACAGTAGACAGGACTTCTGAACCCTGAACCTGGAATATTCTGAAGTCGAAACATAACAACACATATTACTGTCCATTCCGAAAGTAAAATTCCACAATGGAGAATTATGGGGTTCTACAGTACTGTCATATTTATTGAGTTAATACTCAATGTCAAATGAAAACTATCATGAAACAACTTGTTCTTAGCAAAACGCCTGTGAAAGGGTTTTTCAGGTATATAGCAATTAGCAAGGTAAGTTCAAAGAGTGCAAAAATCACCCGTAGGGCAGGAGGGCAGGGAAAGGATTATCATGACTCAGTTTTCACCTCCAGATCATCAGTACAGAACGAAGCAGACGTTATCTATCTGTTCTAAAACACATAGTTTTGTATATTTGTATACAGACATTAAACTCAAACTGAAAAAAGACCTTGTGAGTACGTGTTACATTGCACTGTCCACATAAGATATCAATCAACATCATTAAGAGATCAAATATTTTAATATGACTGGGACTGACTGGATATTGCTTCTGCCATAGATAAAGACTTTGCATGAACTCAGAGTCATATTAGTAAATTCTTTATTACTGCTATCTGAACCTGCTGTCCTTGTGCCTAATATGAATATTCCAATGTACAAAAAGCAGAATCCAATGTAGGTACATTGCAAACACCTGGCTGTAGTAGCATGTAAACTAAAGTACATTGTTGTGAAGGAGATCAGCAGATTTCAAACTTGAGCATTTCGGCTGTAGATAATAGATTGAACCTGTTTATGAGGCTGGTGATAGTCTAGCAAATTTCATACTGAGCATTATTAGTTCTGGGAAAAGGCACGTACGCCTCTATTTAGTAACTAAAAATAAAAAAGGCTTTTCTCCATTTTAGCAGGAGAAATCCTGAAAGGCTGAATTTCCATATTTAGTAAAGAGAGAAGTGCAGAGAAATCACCCTCTTCTCCTCACTGTCAAATTCCTGCAGTCCCCATAGATAGCAAGGGAGGCTTTGCAGGAACGCTTTTTAAATAAAGCGCCATCTCTGGATGGCGTTATGTATGTTTTCTCCGACCAACGACAATGCACCGGCTCTGCGAGCCCCTCAGGACCCGCTTTGAACATGCATCGGCTACAGACATATGCTGCCATCTTCTGCATTTGCAAAAGACGTAAAGAAACCAGTCCACTTTCTACTTGCCGGGACAGCCCTTTTTCGCATCGGTAGGTAATTCCATTTAGATATGGGGTATTTTATTTTTTGAAAAGCTGCAAATTTTAGGTCCTTTCAATTTTGCTTTTACAAAGTAGACCCCAAAGAGTGAATGTACTTATAAAGGATTGAAAAGTGGATTCCTCTTATAATATGTTAAAAGCTGACAGGTGATCTGACAGGTGTGATGATACAGATAGGGCGTATACATTACACTAATGAGGAAAAAGGTACTAAGCCAGTTACTGGGAAATGCAGTATCACACCTCCCAACAATTAACTATATGAAATCAGAACATAATTTTTATTATTATCCTTTATTTATAAGGCACCACAAGGGTTCCGCAGCGCTTTACACAGTACATAAACAAATGAGCATACAAGAAAAACAGCTATTAACAGTACAAACAATGCCGGACAAATACATGATTTATACATTGCGGCATAACACTTAAATAAGCAGCATGGTGTCAGCTAAGTGTTAGGTGCTGTTGTAAATTAAAGTATAAGTAAGGGAAGGAGAAGCACGTGAGGGAAGAGGACCCTGCTCGAGAAAGCTCACATTCTAAAAGGGAGGGGCAGACAAACAGGGGTGACACAGATAGGCTGGATTGTGAGGAAGGAACATTGAGTAGTGGGTTAGGATAAGCGCTGGAAATCTTTGAGGAACAAAGGGGTCTTGAGAGCCCATTTGAAGATTAGGAGCCAGGAAGCAAAATTATTAAGGAATTTTGAGCTAAAGTCAGGAGGATGAAAAAAGGCAGCTACTCGAAGAAGTTGGAAGAGGCGAAAATCATTAACATTGAATGGAAAGAATGAAATGGAGAGTTTAGAAGTTAAAAGTTGGTGGGAGTGAGCAGACTATAGAAGTACCCCAACGCCAACACCGTGGCAACCTTCAGGCCAGGGAGTGTGAAAGAATATGAAGCCCCCAAAGGAGATAGCTGCAGAGAAGTGGTGTCAGATGGGTAAATCTAGGATTCGGTGATGGCTAGGAGCAGCACTGTAGGAGGACGGCAGTGCGCTCTGTGCTGCACTGCCCCCCCTCTTGCTCCCCCCGCCCCCTCCTCCCAGTAAGCACATACCTTTTCACCCGGCCGACGGGTGGAGGGCGGGGATTTCTTTAGCGTTGAGAGAGGGACAGAGGCCCTGATTCAGAGGTGCTTGCTATATGTGAGTGCGGGCTCTGAAACAGGGCGGCAGGTTTACGCTATGCGCTCGCAAGCGGGTCTGAATCAGGCCCAGAGTTAGGAGGAGAGAGAAGAAGAAGATTGTTAGGGTTGCTGTAGTGTGGGGTTGAGATTGATTTAGAGCAGTGATATAAGGAGAGTGTGGGTATGTGGTGGGCTTCTGAATGAGTATATTTTGGTAGAAGAAGCACTTGTGAATTGGTATATTCAAATGTGTCTCGGAACCACTTGCAAATTAATAAAAATAATAATAATAAAAAAAAAACGAAGTGTGTATAAATAAAAAAATTATAAATAAATAAATAAATAAAATGGAACACAAATAAAAATAAAATTGAAAGTAATAATGAAAATAAAAATAAAGGTGATAATAAAATGAAAATATAATGTTTAATAAAATATATGAATGGTACGGTATATGTTTATTTATTTTGCTTAATTTGCAAGTGGTTCCGGGACACATTTGAATATACCAATTCACAAGCGCTTCTTCTACCAAAACATAATCTTTTCTATTGTAAAGTACGGTAGATAATGTAAAAGCAGCTAAACTCTTTGGGTGTGCTAGTTTTTATTATTTCTGCAGGGCTTCTGAATGAGGAAGGGTGACAGCAGGTGGTGGGCAAGGTGGAAGTTTAGTGTGGTGTGGGTGGAGAAGAGGAGAGGTAACTTGGAGAAAAGGGAGGGTGCAGGGCTTAGTGGTGGTGTAGCGGGACCATGGTGGAATAGGAGTAATAATGGAGTTATGGGAGATGCGATGGAGAGTACTAGATCGGATGAAGGGAGACAGAGGATAGGAAGGAGGGGGAGGAGAAGGTGGAGGAAGGAGGGAGGAAAGAGAAGAAACTGGTGGTAGAGGAGAGAATGACGTAGCAGATGAGTGAGGGGGGAGCAGAAGAAAAGAGAGACATAGTGTAGGTGAGGGAATTGTGAGAGAAACGTCCATAGTAGTGATGAGAGTGAGATACAGGAACAGTACACTTAAAATGTCTAAAAATCACATAAAAGGAAGAACAGTGTTGGTAGATGTAAAGGCACAACTACAATAGTATATAATAAGCAAAATGAGTTTGGAGATGTTAAAGTTGCAGGACTTTAAATTTAGGATAAAGAATTCTTAAAAATATATACTGTAGGTGTTAAACAATGGTAGATACTACAGTGGTATAGAGATAAATTGACAGTGGTACAGGAATGATTTAAACAGTGTAGAGTCGAAAAACATACATATAAAAATTAAAGTGCAGCAAACTAACTGGTAGTTGCTTGCAATGCTGAAGCAGGGTGTTGGCAAAAGGGGTGTCCAGGTTATAATGAAAGCTGTTGGCTGATAATAAGCTAGGACCCCAGTCTGCCCAAACGCCACCCCAATTTCCATTAGAAAATCATCCCACTTTTAGGTGAATATAAACACCACACACTTCCATGTAAACCCAGTCCCTTTGGGGCTTGCAAGTTGGAAGGTATGCATTAGGTGGGCAAAAAGGTGACACTATGGAGATGTTCTGTGCAAAACATATGACCAGCAACGGCAGGGATGGGTTGGGCTAAGCAGGCTGCAGTGCAAAGCCCCTGTACGGTGCCAGTGTGCAGTCCTCATTCAAATCCCATGCGCATAAAGAGAAGAAAACAAATCAGCAAAAACAAAACGGCACATGCGCAGAAAATGGCACTGGCTAGGGGCTGCATCTGCTGCTGTCAGGATTTCAGCTTGCTGAATATCATTTATGGATCAGAATGAAAATCTACAGTAGCTGGAAAGCATGTAATATTGTCTGAAATGTTTATGTTTCTGCGAAACAAGCAAGGTTACGCTAAGAATCCTTGTTAAAGTTATTGATTAAACTAAGCGACCCCTACAAACAGATCACCATGTTTTTGTATTACTCATTGTGCAATTCTAGTAAAGTTTAACAGCTGTGCTTTGTTTACAGTAATTAGGAACAAATGTGTAACTAAAGAGTTATTGTAATGAATTTACCTCTTCTGGAGAGATTAGATCTATTTAGGAAACAGAAATTTTTTTGTTGGTTAAAACTTAAAAGGCTCATTTCAGCTGGTTAAAAGGCTTGTTTCAGCTCTATATATTAATAGGGTAACCACCAGCAATAACACCACCATGATACTGCAATGTAGATTTAAAAAAAAATATTTTATGGAAAAAAAACCCCAAAACAAACAAAAAAAAATAACAAAAAACCCCCCCAAAAAAACAAACAACAACAAAAAAAAAATCTCTATATATATATATATATACATATATATATATATATATATACTGTGTGTATATATATATATATATATATATATATATCCAGAAAAAGGCTGCACTCACATCAGATTCAATCTGCAAGAGTAATGCTGGGGTGTCAACCACACCAATGGAGACCTAACCGGAACTCCACTGGTAATAGAAAGCAAGAACAAAGAGGGGCACTCACCAGGCTTGTAAAGATAATTTAGTCCAGTTTTAATTCAAGTGATGTATCATGCTCAACGTTTCGGTCACAATTTGTGACCTTCTTCAGGAGAACCAGCATCAAATAACAAAGTTCAGCAACAGTAGCACAAGATACAGGAGTTTCTTCTGCTCAACGGGAGGTTTCTGTCCGCCCTGAGCTCGCCTTACACTGCCTGTACTCCTGTATCTTGTGCTACTGTTGCTGAACTTTGTTATTTGATGCTGGTTCTCCTGAAGAAGGTCACAAATTGTGACCGAAACGTTGAGCATGATACATAACTTGAATTAAAACTGGACTAAATTCTTCTTACAAGCCTGGTGAGTGCCCCTCTTTGTTCTTGCTATATATATATATATATATATATATATATATATATATATATAAGAGATGAGCGGGTTCGGATTTACTCGGATCTCAAAACGGCATTTTATTGGCTATCGGCTATCACGTGTTTTGGATAGCCAATAAAATAAATCCGAACTAATCTGAACTTGCAGTAAAGAGGCGAAAAGAACCGGGTAAATCCGAACCCGCTCATCTCTAAAATATATATATATATATATATATATATATATTTATTTATTTTTCAAAGGCAAATAATGATAAATCAGCAACAAAGTACTAAATGATAAAGGATAGCAGAGCTAAATGTGAACAGTATCCAGGGAGAAGCAGACAAATGAGGAAAGAGAGTTGGGCAGGACCATCTTCAAGATTCTTTATGAATTTATTGAACTATTGAATTGAAAAGTGTGATGATGCAGGGTATGATGGTGCTGCTTAAATATATGTTAATGTTAATAATAATAACATAGCACTGGTACAGACTGCTTCATTAATGCAATAAAAATATTTGAGGTGCTAATTGCACCAAAAAGGAAATAATTTCCATCCAAAATTGTTTATGGATATATATATAAGTAAGATAAAATAATACAAATTCTCACTTGTCTGCACTTTTGCAATTTGGGCGTAATTATTCTGCCTGTAAAAGACCAGCGTATGTGTAACTCTCTTCTACTTAGGCAGGGCTTTTTCAAATGTAGTCAAAGCATACAGTATCTCCCTCTAGTAGTGTGGCAAGAGATTGATACAGAGCACATTCAATGAAGGTTAAGCCAGTCTGGGCCCACAGCCTGTGCAGACTCCAGTCTTCCTGTTGCAAGATTTGAAAACCACAAGTTTGAAAAGCATCAAGAATTGTGATAGTTGCAGCAGTACCAAGTTTGTGAGTTGAGAGACTGTTGTTAAGGGCAAGGCCCATGCTATCAATGAAGGATCTTTTGCAAAAGTATTTTCCAAGAAGGCCAATTTGAAGTCATGTGATATGTTGATGACCTTTTATGTGTTTTATCTGTTTAACCCAAGTTATTTTACAGTTCGCTACAGAACAGCACTCATACTTTGTGGTTTAGCAGTAGGCTACACTGGACCTGAAATTTTTAAGTGCCAATAGCCCCAAAATGACTCTAGGAAGGAGGACACCACTCATCATTATCATCTAGGATCAATTCCTTTTGTGGGACACGGTTGACATGTTCTTTGTATGAAAACAGTGAAAAGCTGTTGTCAGCAGGGGGTCATACAGAATACGAGGCAGAGGAGTTGCCCTAAACCACCCCTCTTTCTTACCATCATATATCGTCTATTCTATGAAGCTTAAAGTCTATGGGGTCTATTTACTAAGTAGTGTTAGGAGACAGAGTGAAAAGTGATAAGAAAGAGATAAGGTGCCAGCCAATTAGCTCCCAACTGTCATTTTTCAAACACAGCCTGTGAGATGCCAGTTGGGAGCTGATTGGCTGGCACCTTATCACTTTCTTATCACTTTTCACTCTGTCTCCTAACACTGCTTAGTAGATAGACCCCTATATTCCTCCACATTATTTGCTTATATTTTGGATAACAGTATATTCCTTTTATTTTCAATTATTAATAGTGCATGATATTCATTATAGAAGGAAATAATTTACAATAATTGAGACAATGGCCCAAATGTTAAGAATGATTTCTCTGGTGCTAACCTATTTTGCACTGCTTAGTGCTGTCCCCATATACCCCTATACCTTTCAATTCAGCAAGCAGCAAAAAGCATAACACCAGGGCTAAGATTCGTCCTCAGTATTCTTTCAGTGCGCACGCATGGAAAGCGGGGGCATGGTGACGTGTAATGGGGGTCTGCTGCAAGTAAAGGGCGTGGCCTCAAAGCATGCTGGCAGAGCAAAGCACCGGGAGGCAGAGCTGCTTGGCCAGGCCTCCAGACGGCCAGATTGGCCCATTGACTATTTCTAGCATTTGTCAGAAATGCCAGTTTGCCAATCCGGCCGTGCCTAACGCCATCTCAGGATGGCTGTAGCCATATTCGGCAGTGAGGCACCAGCTAAAGTGGATACTCTCAGGGTTAAATCTTAATATGTATGAGCATATTGCGGCAACCTTTCGCTGGCAGCATTAGGACACTGACACTGCCTGTGTCATCTAAGTCTGTCTCTTATAATTACCTGGCCTTGGTGGAGGGGACTAGCGATGACCTGTGTCAGCTGTTTCGTGGGACTTTGCGGTGCTGCTGAGGGGGACTATTAATTTACAGTAGGAGGTTATGTAGCTGCTTTCTAATCACAGTGAGGGCAATGGACCAAACCTTGGAGTGAGATAAAGTGGAGAGAGAATAGAACCAAACAATCAGCTTCTGTAATTTTTCAAGCACAAACTGTAAAATGACAGAAGCTGATTGGTTGGTACTTTAGCTCTCTCCACTTTATCACTCTCCAACCTTTGATACACCCCGCCCAGTGTCATACAACAGAGAGTCTTTAATTCTCCATGTTGACATGGGGACAGTAACCTAAATCAAAAATATGTGAGGGGAGGTGTATCAAGATTTGGAGAGGTTAAATGGAGAAGTTGCCCAAATAAACCAATCAGCTTCTGACTGTCATTTCATACACTGTACTAGATCAGTGATTTTCAACCTTTTTCAAGTCGAGGCACACTACGCAAAATTTTAAGATTGCCAAGGCACACCATCCAGCGATACGGTGTGCGCTACCTATGAAAGAACAATCATCCGCAGGAACAAACACACTACATTGGCCCCTGCAGGAACAAACACACTACATTGGCCCCATAGGTATAAAACAAATCACATTTACTGGCATAGAAAAAAAACAAAACATCACATTGGCACCCACATAAAACACCCACACTGCTCTCCACAAAGAAAAAACACAGTGGCCTCCACAGAGAAAAAAAAAAACATTGCTCTCTCTGGCTGGCTGTGAGCAGGATGGGCTGTCTGGGTCACTGGCGCGGGGCGGGTGGGAAGAGCTGGCTGCGTCACTGGCCCTCGGGAAGAGCTGGCTGGGTAACTGCTGGGTGACTGGTGGAGCGGGCAGAGCTGGCTTGACCACTAGCTGGGTGGGCAGAGCTGGGCTGGCTGGGTCACTGGTGGAGCGAGCGGGCAATGTGGCGTGCGTGACCTGTGATGTCACGCCGCCGCATATAGGCAGTTCATGGCCCCAGTGGATCTCAGCGGCAGCCCGGGCCACGCTATTGTAAAATGTGCCCGGCAGTCATGCGGCACACTTCACAGCCGCTCGCGGCACACCAGTTGACAACCGCTGTACTAGATAAATGAGTTAGAAGCTGATTGGTTGCTAAATTCGACTTCTTCTTCCAAGGCTTGATACATCTCCCCCTTGACATGACAGGGACATGTTCCAAACATTGAGTTAGATGTACCTTGGCAGAAACTAATTTTAGGGTTAAATCATTGTAATGTAGACTCATGTTGCTCCAAGGGTAGATATCATAAATCATATAGTTGTAAGCATAATCTCTTGTTAGTGATTCTTTTTTGCAATATTGTTACCAGTTTTTTTTATCTGAACAGTGAGCAGTCTTGTATGAGTTAGAATTTCTAGTATGAAGTAAGTTGCATGCATGTAAAATCTGTTTAAATACTATGGGGTCCATGTACTAAGCCTTGACGTAGAGATAAATTAAACGTAAATAATTACCAACCAAGCAGCTCCAAACTGTCATTTTTCAAACACAGTCTGTAAAGTGAAAGTTAGGAGCTGATTGGTTTGTACTTTATCTCCATCCACTTTTACTCTCTCCAAGGGTTAGTACATAGACTCCATTTTATTGTAAGTGGTGGCCAACCTGATGTTCACTTTGAACTTGTTAATGTGGTTCCCAACTACAGGTGGTCTGGGAATCGGCAGGGGTGTTACCAATCTGACTTATTTTTTTGTTATAAAGCAGAGAAGAATCTGACTTCTCTGTTTTATGTCCTCAACACAACACACGGAGGATGCGCAACTTGCCAAAGGAGGAGGAGGGAGGTTAGGGTGTGCTACAGTCTGCAGCTCCAGTTGTAAATACTAGTGGCTGAGATGGAAGAAAATATATGGGGACATATGAGAAGCATATAGCTATAGATATTTGACTCTAAGGGCCGTATTCAATTGCCGGCGAAAAGCTGAGATCGGCGAAAAGTTCTCACCGCTGACGTCATTTCGCCAGGCAAGAACTTTTCCCCGTATTCAATTCCACAGAGTTTCCGCCAGTACAAAAAGTCTGCGCCTTGTAACCAGCGGACAAGATTCACCTGTGAAAGGAGGCAGAAAAAAGTGCAGAGTTGGGGGTTTGGGTTGCAAAGTTGCAGGAACACACCTGCACTCTTGGGACATTCCCCCAAAGGTAAACTGCGCCAAAAAAGTTAAAAAAATACTTTAGATCACCCCAAAAAAGTACTTACGTTTTGGGGCGAAAAAAAACAAAGCTGGGGGACAAACTTAAACACTAGCAAAATAGGCCACAGGGGATCCCACAAGTATGCCCAAGCTGTTTTTTTTGTTTGCAGGTGCTTGCTGAAGGTGCGTTTTTTACATTTTTTAAAACTGCACTTTAGCGATTTTTAACAATGCTTAAACCCATTTTCATGTACCCCAAACTTGCTGGGACTACTTATTTTGCCAAAAACCCCCCAGCTAAATACTATTCTTCACCACTTGTGCAAAAACGCTAAATAGCACCGATTGAGAGCATTAAAGCACCCCAAATACCTTCAGCAGGTATCTATAGTGATCCCCCATGTCAGTGCATCTTCTGGGGGGTGTCAGGCTGATTTCCCCAAATCTGACAGTACTTTTCGCAGATCTCAGTTTCGCCGGGACACGTTCTTGCGTCCTTTGCAATTGAATAGGATGAATCGCGGTGACGAGCGCAATACTTTTCAGGAGGAAAAACTGGTGATGAAGGCGAAAACTCCGGCATGCGAAAAGTCCAGAACTTTTCGCCGGCAATTGAATACGGGCCTTAGGGTTATATTTACTAAGCATCGGTTTTGAAAAAAATGGCAAACCGACCAAAACAGCAAATTTACTAAAGCCAAACCCGACAGGATTAGAACATTGGATGCACAATCGATAATTTTATATAGAAGAATATAGAAGCACCCAGATTTACTAACAGTTGGTTTGAAAAACGACCAAAAACCGACCAAAAAACACACCCAAATAATAGACATGCCTGTGGCAGCTGAGTTTGGGAGAAGCACTCCACAGATCAATATGGGGTCTATGTACTAAGCCTTGGAGAGAAATAAAGTGGATGGAAGTACTGTACCAACCAATCAGCTCCTAATTGTTATTTTGCAGGTTGTGCTTGAACATTGGTACTTTAGTTAAAAAATGTTTAAAAAAGCATGGGGTCCCCACCAAATACATAACTGGTCCTGGACTTTTCAGCCTGGTTTGGTACAGGAAAATCAGAGGGAAAACCAGCGTGGAGTTCCCCTTATTTTCCATTAACCAGCACCAGGCTGAACCAGCCGTGGGGAATACACTATATCAGGGAGACACATTGCTATTCCCTGCTATTCCCTGCTATTCTGATTGATTATCGAAAACTGCCCACTGATTGGCCAAGAGAGGTCTGACTCTTAGCCAATCATAGCTATAGTTATGAATTTGGGGGGGACCCCATGCTTCTTTTATTATAATTTTTAACTCTTTAATTGCTTTTAACCCTAGGAAGCCAGCACAGATCCTAGTGATCTGTGCAGTGCTTCTGTTTGAATGGGTTTGCCGTCGTGTTTTAACTTGTATATGCCATCAGTTTTGAACTAAAAGATCAAAACAGACAGCATTTAGAGGTCCACAAAAACAATAGGCATCGCCGTCGGTTTCAACATAACTTGAAAAAACAATAGATAGTAAATTCTGTTTTTATTAGACATAAACATGACGGTGATTTTGGTCAGTTTTAATTTAGAAACAAAACCGACAGTTAGGAAATATAGCCCCCTGTCTCTGATTGGTTGGCCATCCCCATACTATACAATGTAGCCATTAAGTTTGAATTAGTTTGAACACTGTTGAACCTATCTGCTTTATTATATTACATTTTCTTTTAATCTTTACTGCCAACAAAATGTGTATTACCTCTGACACAGTTAGGTATGATCATGGGGCCTGGTTCAGAGATGAACGCAATGGCAATTCCGTACGCAGATCGAGCGATTGTTTGCCATCGTGCATACATATAAGTCACACTGCACGTGCGCTGAGATCGCATTGCCATTATGGACTGCCATAGAAATACATCGTCAGCTTTAGGAGGTGGTAACAGGGGGGTGGTCAGGAAAATGCTGTTTCATGGGCGTGCATAAAATAGCCACTGTGATCGTCTACATAGCATGAGAGCCCTCTGTGTGCGAGGAGAGCTGCCGAGTCTGCGGCTGGTCAGACCTGCTGCAAGGACTAGATGGCTGCTCGATGTGCGTCGATGTTACCGATATTTACTCAGGTATGCGTCGTCGCACTCAGGTAAGAAGGAAGCAATGGGCATCTTTATTCTTGAGCCTTGGGTGGTCTTTGCTAACAGCATATTTTTGCAGCTGCGTTGCATACGAAAACGCAGCTCTGATCACATTAGCGTCCATCTCTGAATCAGTCCCATGGTACATAAATATAATATATATGTGATATCTGATAGTTATGATGAACAATGCTTAATATTAGCTTATTTCTTGTCTTAATATTATTATATCTGTTCACCTTTTAACGTCGACATGAATTTTGCCACCTTCAAAACTGCCGAGCCATCCCTGCATTAAAATAGCCCATTGTACTCCAAATGCAGCAAGCAAGAAGTTGAACGCGACGCTGCCAAACCCATATAGCTTTAGGAAAGTCATCAGGAAGCCAAAGCCAACAAAGATCATGACGTGGACATCTTGAAAACCTATAGAGGGAAAAATATAGTTTTACATTTTCTTCACATTTTAGCTCCCCCAGGAAACATACCCCGTGCATACATTTGTAAACTATGGACCTGATTCAGACCCACTCACTAGGAATGCGTTCACTCGTAGCCGGCCGTTTTTCGCTTTGTGAGCATGTGTACGCATCACAGTGCGGGTGCGCGAACCAGTGTGAGAGATCGGAAAGCGCTCGCTACGCATAGACAGTCCAGCAGAGTGACAGGAGAAGCCATTTGTGGGTGGTGACATGGGCTGGCCATTAAAAACGTGGGAGTGGAGGTGAGAACGCAGGGGTGCCTGAGCGCCTCAACGCCGTTTCAGAGGCATGCATAATTTAGAGGCAGTGTCTTAGTACACATAACCTGGCTGGTTTTTACACTGAAGTGCTCGCAGTGCTTGCGGTAGGGTATGGTCAGCCCCAAGCGATGCGATCGCATCTGATGGTACCCGATATACCGATGGTTGCATACACTTCCTGGAGATGACGTGCGCAAGTGGGCATCTTATAACAGGCTGGTGGGCATCTGCATACACAGAGCGATCGCACGCCAAGCCATAGTGGGCATGCTTATGCCTTGCTGTGCGATCGCCTGCCTTGTTGTCACATTGACCTCTCTTAAATGGGTGAGTAATTACACCAAACATTATATATACTTCAACATTTATGTGTATTTTCTTAACATAAAATGTGCATTACATAGCATGACTCACTTAGCATACAGCATTAATGACAAAATCACCTTTAAATGTTGATAAATATTTAATACACTTCAGGTAAGTTTTGGGTTTATGCAGTGTTATACACTTAGGGGTAAATTTATTAAGATGAGAGTTTTTAGAAGTGGAGATGTTGCCCATAGCAACCAATCAGATTCTATTTAACATTTAACTAGCACCTTCTAGAAGATAATAGCTAGAATCTGATTGGTTGCTATGGGCAACATCTCCACTCCTAAAATCTCTCATTTTAGTAAATTTACCCCTTAGACTTTACCACAAGTTGATGACAATAACAATAATAAGTGTTTTTAAGTCCAAAGATGTAAAGATGACTCCTATCAGAACGTCCTTTAGTGTTGTAATCCTCTAGAGGAGATGGATACTTTGTGTTACAAAGTTCACTTAAGCTCCTTAACTGTTGTAAGAGAGTCTGAGGGCATAATAAAGTCCTGTAAACTTAGAATATATCCTTAGTGCTCCTAAAACGTGTCTTTATCCTCGTTTTGTGGAAGCATTGGCCTTTGCAAGGAATGAATATTGGGATTATAAATAACTTCCTATAGGCAAAAGAACGCGGTATCTCTTTAGTGTATAGAGATAACGAAGTGCATTTAAGTCCATCTCCTGTGTGGTCAATAGTAGATGCCGTTTAAGGGGTCTATTTACTAAGCTGTGTTAGGAGACAAAGTGAACGGTGATAAGGTACCAGCCAATCAGCTCCTAACACAGCTTAGTAAATAGACCCCTAAATCTTTTCTGGCAACTAAGAAGTACTCCTGTCTCTGATTTGTTTTATTCTACCTTCTAGAAGTACAGTAATATCCCTGTAGAGAGCGTCTTGTAGTTATAATGATGAAATGTCTATAGGTGGTGACATATACTGTACTATAGCACAGCTTTTTATATCACCACTGTCACTCCCCCCACTCTCTCCTCTTTTCTGCCCCAAATGTTTCCAATTTAATTTTATAAGTAAAGAATGGGGCTTGGTAATATATAACTTTAACCCTCTTATTAGTATAATGCCCACTCCTGTCTATAGTTGCTACTGAAGTGTAACAGATACTAGCCTCTGCCATCACTGTCCCATTTAGGGGGGGGGAATCCAATTATGGGTGGGATATTTAAAAAACCCTGCTGTGCTGGGTTTTTCCTGCAGTCGCAGGGTTTTGCTATTCAATTAGATTATTGAAAATGGGACACGGTCATTTCTATAGAAATCACTGCGTCTTTTTTCTTGCGCCTCCATAGCAAGTCTGATTTTTCCTAAAACCGTTAATTTTAGGAAAACTCAGCGGGACTTGCTCTGGGATCCCAGAGGCACCCCTCAAGAGAACTAATAAAGCAATTGGAAGTTCCAATTAGATTCTTGTCCTTAATTACTCACCTTCCGAAGCGGTGTCTTCTGCATCTAGTGTTGGGAGCCGGGTGAGTATGTGAGTGAGTGTGTGTATGAGTGACCCCCCCCATGTGAGTCATGCACTCGTCAACCTATTGATAACAGATTAGCTGATTTACTCCCAAAACAACATCCCCACACAATTGTGGTCATCACTCCCTTTCTGTCCAGGTCAGCGAGAATCAAACATAAATATAAATGCACACACTTAGTACACTCTATTACATCTGGTAGTAACGGGTTAACAATTCCCTGACTTGCACTAAGTAATCTGAGTACTGAAAATATGTAATTTTATATATATACCGATCAGCCATAGCATTAAAACCACCTAATATTGTGTCTCACTAGTGACTCATCAAGGCATAGACTCCACAAGACCTCTGAAGGTGTCCTGTGGTATCAATGAGCCTTGGGTGCCCATGATGCTGTCGTTGGTTCACCAGTTGTCCTTCCTTGGACCACTTTTGGTAAGTACCAACCACTGCATACCAGGGCCACCCCACAAGACATGCTGTTTTGGAGCTTATCTGACTCAGTCCTCCAGCCATCACAATCTGGCCCTTGTAAAAGTCGCAGAGATCCTTCCACTTGCCCATGTTTCCTGCTTCCAACACATCAATATCAGGAACTGAGTACTCACTTGCTGCCTAATATATCACACCCCTTCACAGGTGCCATTGTAATGAGATAATCAATCTTATCCACTTCACTTGTCAGTGGTTTAACTGTTATGGCTGATGGGTGTATGTAACGTTAATTACTTGTCTGTACCATTTGTACTTATCACTTTGTAATATATTGTACCCCTATGAACTGCGCTGCTTTGTCTTTGTTGTGCCATATAAAGATAATAATAAAATAATAAAAGTATATTCTTAACTATTACATATTGATTCTGCTGAATATACAGAAACATAATAATGCTCTTGATGAATTGTCCATCAAGTTACCGCTACATAAACATCATACATCACCCTATCCTGACATTCAATATGAGAATTATGTAATTATGTGGTTTCTGTAAATGACAAATACATCTATTCGAAATATGATGTTGGCCTCAGGGCCTGATTCAGAGCCGCTTGTAAGCGGCCGCTCGTTTGCTCCGAGCGATGTTCGCACATCTGCGCATGCGTATGGGTCATAATGCACATGCGCCAACCAGTCAGTGCGGTCGGAAATCGAGCGCTCGCAAAATAGCGAGTGCCTGCTAATTTGAGTGACAGGATGAGGCATTTGTGGGTGGTAACAGGGGAAGGTGCTTGAAAACGGGGAGTGGAGATCCGAACGCAGGCGTGACAAATGGTCAAAACGGGCGTTTTATGGGTGTGCATAATTAACAAAGCAGCGTCATCGACCGTGTCACTTGGTTGTTTCTTAGCCTGAACTGTTCGCATGATTGTAGTAGGAAAATCCAACCACAAGCACTGCGAGCAGTTCAGACACCTTTCGATGTACTCGATTAATCAAATAAATAGCGGAGATGACGTAGGATGCGAGCGGCCAGGGGGCATCTTTACAAAATAGCGAGCGCATGTTTCGTTTGCTCGCTCAGACCGCAAAGAGCGAGCGCTCAATTTAAATATCCGGCCCCTTTTTCTGAACGAGCGAGCGCAAATAGCGTCCGGCTCTGAATCAGGTCCCTGGTCCCTTGATTATAATTATACATGTCACTAATATAAAACTTGATCAGAACGATGATTTTTGCTTAGATCTTTAAGAGAGCATTTTAAATAAGTGTGCGTTGCCTCCTACGAGTCCTGTGATCAGCATGGCTCTCTGGAATAGGGCATAAAATCGCATTTGTTGCTAGTACTTCTGTATGCAATTCTCTATGAATCGGGTCATTATGGCTCCTGCCATGTAATGCTGTAAATGTAATCATTACATTGCTGGGATGGGCCCATGATACCTCAATTTATGGCACCACACCTCCTTGTCTCTCTCCTACACTTCCCATTATCTCATAGAGGCCAGAGAGGAAAAGAAGGATAACGGGACTTGATTCAGAGGTGAGCACAAATGTCGCCACATATGGCCTCTTTGTATGCAGCAGCTGTGCCAAAATATGCAAAAGCCGCAAGGGGCATTTTGCTTAAAAAGACGTTAATTGTCCATTCTCTGATCCGCTGCCTGCATCCGAAGATGCATCGTTGGATTAACATTGCGACCATCGGTCGCAGCATCAGACCTCTGAGTAATCCTAAGGTTACTCAGGGTGCCTGGCAAAACTACGTTTCCCATCACCTCCCCGAATCACCTACGGTCTGTCAATCAGGCTGCGGTTAACGTGCATGCGCAGTCCCGAAAACATCAATCAACTACAACTAAGGGCCGTATTCAGTTAGTTTCGCACCCACGATACCTTTTCTCATGCCGGACTTTTGCATGCAGAAAAGTATCGGGCGTGCTCCCGCTATTCGCCATATTCAATTAGAAAGGACACGAAAACGGCACCCGGCAAAACTGAAACATGCGAAAAGTTCTGTCAAAAATGGGGAACTCAGCCTGACACCCCCCAAAAGAAGCACTAACATTGATGATCACTATAGATGCCCCCGACTAGCCCTAATGAAGGTATTTGGGGTGCTTAAGATGTGACAATTGCTTGCAATTAGCGCATTAACACAAGTGATGAAGAAAAGCATTAAGCAATTTTTTTTGTGAAAATAAGTACTCCCAGCAAATTTGCGGTACTTGAAAATGGGTGCTAGCATATTTTTAAGTTGTTAAAGTGAAGTTTAAAATCACATAAAAATCCATCTGCCACAAGCACCTGCAATCAAAAAATCACCTGCCCCCTACTTAGGGACCCCCCAGTAGTCTATTCTGCTCGTTTTTAAGTTTGTCCTCCAACTTTTAACTTTTTCACCCCCAAAATAAAAGTACTTTTTTGGGGTGTTCTAAAGTCTTTTTTTTTTTTAAATTGACACAGTTTATCTTTGGGGGACTGCCCCAAGGGTGCAGGGAGGTTTCCCGAAGTTTGCACCTCAAAACCGCAATTCTGCACTTTTTTCTGCCTGCTATTCATAGGCGAAACTTTTCCGCCGATTACATTGCATTGGCTTGGCCTGACAAAATGAAGTCGTCCATGATACTTCTCCGTGGATTCTGACTTTTCTGCCTCTAATTGAATACGGCCCTAAATCGGGACTGTGTCCGGGGCTGAATCAACCCCATAGAGTGGTAGTAGGGCTGAAGGTCTTTTTCATCAGCATTTCCAGTCAGACCCTCATTCAAATCTTGATTTTTCTAAAGCGCAGAAACAAAACTCAAATGTGCATGTTCTGCTACAGTACATACTGTATGTGCCAAATGGACAAATAATGACATCTGTGCAAATAAGAATGTTTTATTATATGCATTACCTTTATTATAGAAATTATATTGTTTATAATAACTTTATGCTTAATTAGTTGCCCTTTCTATAGAGCGTTCATAATTATTTATTTTATTTTATCTTATTACCACTTTAAATGAATGTGCATGCAAACCTTCAGATTTACTCAAGCTAGGCATTACCTGCAAGGTGAGTTGAAGGTGGACATGGACCTTAATGCAGTTCTGATAATAATCAAGCATATTTGGGTTAAGTATAACAATCAGTAGTTAGATATTAAATCGTTAAACCGAATCGTTAAACCCAATTCAATTACATTGTTACTCTGGTTACAGGGTAACAGGTCAGTAACATAACACAAGGGATACAGATGTTGAGTGTATGCAAGAACAAAATCCTGTATATTTCAAAAATAATCATGTCTGGGGTGTATCAAGAGCTACTAATGCTGAAAACTTATAAATTATATAAATATTCATTGCATGAAACAAAGTTATTCTTATGAACACTGATTTACAGAGTTCAAAACACAGATCGATTGATAGATGCACCTGGTAAAAGTTAACTGCATATCATTACTTCCTGAACCAGCTGGAAACTGTTTCTCAATGTGGTTCATCAAAATTAGAGCAAATATTTTATGGCGCTTCTTGATAACAGAAAACAGGTTTGATATAGTTCTTCAAACATGATTGTATTGATGTGAGCGCACACTGTGACCCACTAATGGCGTTCTCAAGCAGCGAACCTCGAATGCGAACAGCGGATATTATCAGTGAACCACCAACGTGAATGGCAAATCTTCACAGTGAACTTCGAATGCGAAATGCAAGAATGTAAACAGCAAACAAGTTTTTAACCATAAAATCATATAGTGTATATATTGAAGATTGTACTGCAACCAGGGGTGTATCAAGGGGCCGACTGCCCCTGGCAAAGTAATGGACAGGTGCCCCCCTCCCCCCATATTTTCTGAATTACATTCTGTACTTTTAACATCACCCCAGCAATCCCCCCTGTCTCCCCAGCCTATCCCCTTCAGTGTCTCCAGCCATCCTCCTTCTGTCTCCTCAGCCATCCCCCTTCTGTCTCCCCAGCCATCCTCCTTCTGTCTCCCCAGCCATCCTCCTTGTCTCCCCAGCCTATCCCCTTCTGTGTCCCCAGCCATCCTCCTTCTGTCTCCACAGCCATCCTCCTTCTGTCTCCCCAGCTATCCTCCTTCTGTCTCCCCAGCCATCCTCCTTCTGTCTCCCCAGCCATCCTCCTTCTGTCTCCCCAGCCTATCCCCTTCTGTGTCCCCAGCCATCCTCCTTCTGTCTCCTCAGCTATCCTCCTTCTGTCTCCCCAGCCATCCTCCTTCTGTCTCCCCAGCCATCTTCCTTCTGTCCCCAGCCATCTTCCTTCTGTCTCCCCAGCCATCCCCTTTCTGTCTCCCCAGCCATCCTCCTTCTGTCTCCCCAGCCATCCTCCTTCTGTCTCCACAGCCATCCTCCTTCTGTCTCCCCAGCCATCCTCCTTCTGTCTCCCCAGCCATCCTCCTTCTGTCTCTCCAGCCAACTTCCTTCTGTCTCCCCAGCCATCCCCCTTCTGTCTCCCCAGCCATCCTCCTTCTGTCTCCCCAGCCATCCCCTTCTGTCTCCCCAGCCATCTCCTTATGGGATCTATTTACCAAGCTGTGTTAGGAGATAAAGTGAACGGTGAAAAGGTACCAGCCAATCAGCTCCTAACTGCCATTTTTCAAACACAGCCTGTGAGATGGCAGTTAGGAGGTGATTGGCTGGTACCTTATCATCGTTCACTTGATCTCCTAACACAGTTTAGTAAATAGACCCCTATGTCTCCCCAGCCATCCTCCTTCTGTCTCCCCAGCTAATCCCCTTTCTGTGTCCCCAGCCAATACCCTTTCTGTGCCCCCAGCCCTCCCCTTTCTGTGTCCGCATCCATTCTCCTTCTGTGTCCCCAGCCATCTCTCCAACCCATGTTCACACACCCACCAGCCCCAATACTTACTTAACATCTCTTCTGGCTGGGTAGTGGATAGATCCCCTTCTGGCTGTGGCTGCAGTCGGCTCCTCAGTCTCACATGCAGCTATGTGAGGTGCGTGATGTCATGACATAATGTGCACCTTGTCTAAAAAAACCCCTCAAACTATATTTACTCATTGTAAATGACAGGCTGCACGGCTCTGAACATCTACCCTGGGTAGGAGGCAGGGGCGTTCCCAGGACTCCAGTCCTTGAAGTCCTGTCCTTATTCTACCCCCTTGCAGTGGGTGGCACCATGGACCGTGCCCCTTCCTCAGTCGGCACCCCTGGCAAGTGCCATCCTAGCCAAGGGGTAGATATGCCCCTATCTGCAAACATGTTTGATCTAACTAGTTCAAAATGTTGGAGAATCCCTACTCACTAACTAGGACTTAAAACTGAACTGAATACTGTATATGTCTCTCACATAAAGCTTTAAAGTATTGTGTTATGTCTAGAGATGTGCGGGTCTGGACTTCTGAAATCTGAACACACCCGAATTTAGTGGTTCCGAGTAGAACTGGGTCAAGGTTAGGATTCACTTTTGTGACCTAGGGCCCGATTTAGACCCACTTGCTAGGCTGCGTTCGCTCGTATCTGCCAATGGTTTGCAATGTGCGCATGCGTATGCATCGCGTCCATGCACTTGGGAAGCATTTGCTCACTGCGCATAGATAGCTTGCTAAACTGAGTGACAGGACAAGCCATTTGTGGGTGGTAACAGGGGTTGGTCGATGGAAATGGGGGAGTGGTGGTGTGAACGCAGGCATGTCTGAGTGTCTTAACCCTGTTTCAGAGGCATGCATAATTATCATGAAGCATCATAGTACATGTCACTTGGTTGAATTTCACACTGAAGCACTCGCAGTGCTTGTGGTAGGGTAGGGTCAACCACAAGTGCTGCGATCGCATTCGATGGTACGCGATGTTACCTATGATTACACTTCCTGGACATAACGTGCATAAGTGAGCATCTTAATACAGACTAGTGGGTGTCTAAATACACCCTGCGATCGCACGTCAAGACATAGTGGTTGTGCTAATGCATTGCCGTGTGATCGCCTGCCTCTGCCGGATTTGCATATGCTGGGTGCGTGTGAACGCATCTAGCGAGCGGGTCTGAATCGAGTCCCAAGTCCCGGTTCTGTTGTCGATTTGGAACTGGAATTTAAAAAACAAACTTGCTTTTAGGATTCGGGCATTTTATTTTTATTGATTTTCATCTATTTTTAATCGATTTTTCTTGATTTTTATCCAAATCCAAAACCAAAACACTTGAGTATGGTTTTGCAAAACAAAAACACGAAGATGAATCCAGATCCAAACCAAAACATGGGCATCCCTAGTCGGCGCACATCTCTAGTAATCAGTAATATTCCCATTTCATTCAACATTTCAGAACAAGAAAGCACATTGGACCTCATTCAGAGTCGGTCGTTGCGGCCGCTCGGTCGTACGCAACCAATGTTCGCTAAACTGCGCATGCGTAAAATTCACAATGCATGTGCGCAAACTAGCTGTCACGATCAGAAATTGCTTTCTCCTTGAACACAGCCAGGTCGTTAGTTTGAGTGACAGATTGAGCCATTTGTGGATGGTAACAGGGGAAAGTGCTTGTGAACGGGGGAGTATAGATGCGAACGCAGGCGTGCCTGACTATGCAAATGGCGTTTTATGGGAGTGCATAATTAACTAGTGTCATGGCACATAAGACATGGAAGGTGTTTACACTGACTTGATCGTAGTGCTTAAAAGAGGGTATGGTCAACCTTAAGCTCTACGAGCAGCTCCGATGGTTCCCGATGGTCTCGATTAATCCTTATATGCCCGGAGATGACGTGTAATGGGAACGAGAAGGGGGCGTGTTTTTAGTGTTAAGGCCGCATCCTCCCCTCGCTCGTCCAGCTAACGATCCCATCTTAATGGCACAACTTGCAAGTGCTTCATTTGCATATCCGGCCCCTTTTCCCTTACGACTGAGCGGCTGCAATGACCGACTCTGAATGAGGTCCATTATACCAGGCAAATATACCAATATTAGTAATATGAATAAGTACATTTTACCCAGGGAATGATGTAGTTACAGGGTCCAAGAACAAAGTATGGGGAAGAATGTATTAAACCTTGGAGAGAGATAAAGTAACAACCAATCAGCTATTAGCTGTCTCTCTGCCTGTCTTTACAGGCTGTGTTTGAAAAATGACAGTTAGATGCTGATTGGTTGTTCCTTTATCTCTCTCCAAGGTTTGATACATCTCCCCTAAGTTTGTTGTCTAATAATATGCATCAGATACTTATATTTGGGTACATAAATGAGCAGCTTGGGGGTTTCTTCCAAGCATGCCTTGCCCCATCACTTGCGCACGAAAGCCCTGGCTGGGACTTCACTGCACATGCATGCCATGCATGCCTAGATGTGGCCCTCTCTGCTCTGGTAATAACAATGTGGGGCCTCAAATAGGAGTCTTGACGCTGTCAGCCCCCCTAACATCCTGGCTCCCATTGCTATCGCAGCGCTATTGCTGCCACTACTTACATTGACAGGTATAAGTGGACAGTTAGAAGGAGAGAGTCATTTTATGATAGTTTGGGGGTACTTAAATTGTGTTTAACATTCAAACATTTTGCTTTCATGCAACATTTACAGTGTTGTACAAAATTTTTCACATGGTTTTGAGAATGCTTGAAGCAAGGATTTAGGAGCTCATTCAGACCCACTCGCTAGATGCGTATGCTGGCACCCAGCATATGCAAATCCAGCGCACGCCCAGCAAGGCAGACGATTGCACGGCAAGACATTAGCACACCCACTTTGTCTTGGCGTGTGATCACTTTGTGTATGCAGATGCCCACCAGTCATTCATAAGACACCCAATTGCGCACATCATCTCCTGGAAGTGCATGAAACCATTGATACATCGAGCACCATCGGATGTGATCGCAGCGCTTGAGGTTGACTATATCTTGCCGCAAACACTGCGAGCACTTCCGTGTGAAATACAACCAGCTGACGTGTACTATGACGCTGCCTGTTAATTGTGGACGCCTCTGAAATGGCGTTGAGACGCTCAGGCACACCTGCATTAGCACCTCCACTCCCCCGTTTCTAGTGGCCTGCCCCTGTTACCACCCACAAACAGCCTCTCCTGTCAGTCATTCAGCTGGGCTGTCTATGCAAGGTGAGCGAACACTTCCCGATCTTTCACAGTGGTTTGCGCACGCGCATTGTGATGCATACGCATGTGCAGATTGCAAATAACGGCCAGCTACGAGCGAACGCATCCTAGCGAGTGGGTCTGAATCAGCTCCTTAGTTAGTGCAGATAAAACACTATGGTAAGGCTTGGCTTCATTTTAAGTAAGGTTCAAGTGCCTTAATATAGACATGGTTAGGCTGAAAGGTACAGGAAGTCTCAGTAGGAAAAGATATACAAGGTCAAAGGGAAATGGAAGAACACTATAGCATATGAAAAATATACTCTGCTGTGTCTGAGCTGAACCCCAAAAAGACCTGCAGAAAAAAAATACATTTAAAATTGACAGTTTTTTGTAAAGGAACTAAAAAATTTGCATAGTGAGTTTTTTAGTAGCAGCTACTGTATGCTGTGGTATCCCCATCATCTGCATCCCAAAACAATTCTTGAAAATGAGACATTTTCTGTTCCTGGTGTGTAAAAAAATCAGGGCTAAATCACACAATTACAAACAGGCAATTTTTTATTTGCTTTTTTTTAAGTATTAGCAAATGTGTGATTCAGCCCCAGAAACACAACATCGAATTTGATTGATTGTGAATGATTTTAAATTGATCAACCTTTAGTAAATATACCCCTAAGACTGAAGTTGTTCACCAATTTCACAGATTCCTGAGGAGAGTCTAAGGTGTCCACAAGTGCTATGTAATCCTAGAGCAGCTTCCTTCCACTATTTCCGCACGCTCTGCAAATGTGAGGATTAGTAGAGGTAAAAGTAATGATGACATATAAATGTAGTATTCTACTGTGATACTGCCAACCCAAGTCAGGTTATACCCTTAATTAAAGCACTGGAAAATCAGCTAGAGAATCTGAAGGAGGAGAGGAAATGCAGCATTTTGCTAAGAATAATTATTGACACCTCTACCATGACTCAATCTGATACAGTAAGTATCAACAGAATGCTGGAGGATTATTTTAATGACAATGTTCAAATTAGCATTTTACACAGTCCCTCTTGAATACTGGGCAGAAAAAAGGCAATTTGGAGTCCCTTGTACAAACTAGCATGGAAAGAGTGATTAGCACAGCTGGGAGCCTTGTGAGCAATCGGCATAGGAGGTTACTTCCAAAAAATTTAGAAAACTGATGTTCATAAAATTAAATGACAAATTCTATGAGGAAGACATTTACCGCCAAGTACAACAAAGTATAGACACTTATGTAATGGTGGATTCCAGTGGAGGTGAGCTAATATTGCATAAAGATGATATTAACACTTACTGAGTTATTTATGTTTATTTTTTATGGTGTTCTATTTGTATGTGGTTCTTATGTAACCATTTTTGATTTGTGTGAATTCTATTAAATTGTTATTTTTTACGGTAATACACTATGTATCCCCATTTCTAATTTTTCCATATGCACTAAACAACCAAAGCCAGACCGAGTCAACCACATCTAGAGGAAAGTATAATAATTATACCTCCTGATTTATTGTTCTCTACCTCACCATTGCTGCGCCGGTAGTTGGATTTACCATTTATTTACCAGTATCCTGGTGACTAAGCCTGGGTACACAGCAAGTGATTGTGCATTATTGAGAGTGATTGTGCATCCATACTGGATGACTTTAATGAACGACGGAACGATCACCGTTACATCACTCATTAACACTGCACTGGGCGCTAGCGTTATCGAAAGGGTTGATGTGCAGCACATGAAACCTGCCGACCATCGCTACCAACCGTGGGAGCATGCAATCGCCGATGCACACTGAGCGATGTAGGCGAAATGTCGTTACGAAATGGCATATCGACCCGACATCGCTCCAGTGTATACCCTGCTTAAGGCGACTGTTTCACAAAACATCAGCCCCCAATGCAAAACAAAAATCAGGTCAATCTTAACAAGGTAAAAGAAAAAAAAATGACAATAAGCGATACTTAAATGTTTTAATAACCCTTGCACTTTGCAGAAAATGCTGTTGTTCAACAACTGATAAGGAATCATTCATTGCAATGCCTTATCATACATGTAGTCTTTTATAGGCACCTTACTGACCAAAGAGCTAAAATACTGGACATGCCTAGTTGGTAGTATTTTGGACAGCAAACACTGCAAGTGCTACTAAAATTCTTAAATGATGTTCATCTGAACAAGGTGTGAAAGGATAATACCTGGATAGAACATTTATAATATTTGCAGTTGTTTCATAATTGTCATTTAATGGCATCTTTTTCTTGTTTCAGAAGAGAAGCAGATCTGATCTTACAAATAGCTACTTTGCCCCCAGTAGATCTTTAGAAGATTCTTAAACAATTCAGATAATTTTAAAGTAAAATATTAATATGCCAATAAATATACTTACTCGGGTACCTATAGTAGTAATCATTTTCACTGTCACTCGCGATGTTGTTAAGCTGCTTGTATTCCTGCCAGTGGGGGTCAGATTCAAAACCATAACGTACAAAGACGCCAAACAGGACTATTAAGATAACTTGGAAGACAAAGCAGATTACTGGCAGTTTCCATCGCATGCAGGTGTTTTTCGCCATATCTGGGACTGTGTATTAAAGTGTCAACAGGTTGTGATATTTTTATGTGAATAAAGCATATATCTGTCTGATTTCTACATATATACAGATTCGCTCCGAGGGTGTGACTGCTCAGGATCTTCATCATTCAGGTTACACACCTTTCTAAAGGTAAAGGGAGGTGAAACAAACATGCATGATGGCTTTGGTAGGATATATAGACATTTGACAGGTTAATTAAATATAATAAGGGAGTTGACTGTGCAAAGATGCGCTCAGATAATTGTAATATATAAAATAATTTATTATGGATGCCAAAAATGCACAAATTGTATATGCATTTAGAATTCTGTTAGAGATTATACAAAACGCATAGATGCATGAAGAGAAATTAATGAGGTGGTTGTATGACTATTTTTGTTACTATCTATCTATTAAATAAAGATAAATTATTTTACTGCAGAATATCCTGGCATGTACAGTAGGTGCATTTATTTTGTATATATGCACCTGTTTATCTGCATAGTACATTGTGGACACCCACTTCTAGTGTGGGGTACAGTCCCAAGAAAACCAAACTGCGCCTATTTTTGATGGATTATGGAGGAAATTGACTAAGTGGCTGATTTAAGATCTCGGATGCTTTTTTCCTTTTCACTGACAGGATTGCATCCCGCAGATTTACTAAAATTAAACCCGCCGCAAAGCCGCTGAGAAACCATACTTAACATGAAACGACCAGCTATGTTTTAGCGTCAGATTTAGAAACCACCTTTAATCGGACTATGAACTTTACCAAAAAACACACATGGTGTTTGTTACAGATAAGATAGTGCAAACGGCACACCTTCTGTGCTATCTGACTAATCAGAAGGACAGGATCACAATATATTAATCCATGGGGTCTTAAGGTGCGTAGACAGTGGGCGATCAGGAAAGACTATACGATTACGACATCGTAATCATACCGTCGTTCCTGATCACCTGTAGTGTCTGCACTGAACGATCAGTCGTTCAGTGCAGGCACAGTCCATCATTCCTGAACATGCCAATCTGTTGTTATCGGCAGATTGGCCTGCATGTTCAGGTGATGGACAATGTCGGGAACAACCAGTGGGAGCGCGCATCACTGGTCATTTCCGACATAAAAGTGCACGATTTGTGCACGACTACTGAGCGATTGCATGATTACGATGTCATAATCGTGCAATCGCTCAGTAATATCGCCCAGTGTGTACGCATCATTAGTCGTGCTCTGCTGACCCTTGAACGAGAGGAAAATGAAGAAGCTGCGAGCTCTGTGCTATTGGTCCGTGCTGCCACTACCCCTCTGCTGTAGCACGTGTCAGGAACGGCTCCGTGCAGCCAGTTTTCCTAGGACTCTTTGAGGATAGCAGGAGTCGGTGTAATTATTTTCAACACTACCCAATATATTGCAGCTTTATATTAATCACGGAAATAAGGACTATGTTTATTACATCTCACTTTTGTGCTTTTCAAAAACAAATGTTGTTACATCAATTGAGAGAATATCCAATCTAAAAATGTGACAGGAAAGTGCAAAGGAGTCCATATTTAGAGTATGGATTGACTTGTACTCAGAGAAAAGCTGAAATGCTAAAAACAGGAAAAGTGGCTTCTCCTCCCCTTGAATCATAGTAAAATAATTTCATCCTGCAAAGTAAATTTTTTTTCTCGTAATACCAGAATCATTCATGCACCTGGCCTGAACTCAGCAAGGGAGTCCCCAATCCACCCAGCTCTTACATCAGCTCTAGCACTAATTAGCTTACTATGAAGAGGAATACGGTTGCTTTTCACAAACATATATGTAATAATTCCCATACCATTCCATTGTCCGGTGTTATAAATAGTTTTATAAAGAAAAACCAAATTGCAGTACTCTTTAATAGGACTACTGCCATTTAAGACTAGAGTCATAGGATTATATACTGTATTGTAACAAACTCAATTTTTTAAATCTCTCCAGTTCTTATATGCATTCTAAAAGTTTGCATTTGCAAATAATGCATATTTAAAGAAAATAAAGAACTATCCTGCTCTGTAGTCAAGATGTAGCAGTCTTCCTGTTGGTGGAAGTCCTAAAGACTGTGTGATCCACTGAGAACTATGGGTCTGATTCCAGGATTTACACTAATGTAATCACAACTGCAATCTCTTACAGATCGCAATTGCTAAAATATGCTACTGCCTTCTACAGCAGCGTCTTAAGAGAGGAGGGGGCCCATGTGCATTCCCTGTGCGGCCGGCTGATGCGGCTGGCCGGCCACCGCAGACGCAGTAGACTCTGGGCACTAGAGTGTGCCCAGAGTCTACTGCGCATGTGCAGAACGCCAGAAAAATGGCTGCGGCGGCCATTTTCCAGTGCTCTCTGTAGTGCTGACACCCGACGCGGGACCACGGACAGGTGCGTTTTAAATAATATGGGTGCAGAGTGTGCAGTGCGGGGCCCCCTGGACCCATTATAGACACGCCTATGGCCTTCTAAAGCTTAGCTGAGCATAGGGATGCCCACCACTGCCTACTCATATCCAACCAACCACGTACAACCAGGGGCATCAAGGAAGGGCAGGTACTCTTTACCCGGGCCTGTTGGAGGGGCCCGGGTCCTGCAGCCCCACCTCCACCTCTAATGCGGTACTTCGGGCAGGGAGAGAGAGAGGACTGAGTCCTGCTACGGCAGCCTCTCTCCTCAGCCCAGCACACACAGCAGCAGCCAGTGCTCTCTCTCCCTGCGTTATGTGTGGGGAGAGTGATTGTGCCCACCCAGGATATCATTACCCCACACGCCCCGAGACTGGGCAAAACGTAGAACAGCAGAAACATTGGTAACAGGGCTGTAGCTAGGGTAGTGCGGCCGGTGCCATTGCACAGGGCACCACAGGTCAGGGGGCGCTGTTTGGGCCTGTCAAATTTCTGTTTATTATCATTCTCACTTATTATAGCCTCCTCTTATTTCATCCCCAGCATCTCCTGGCCTCTCCTATCTCTTCCCTGGCCCTTCCCCATGAGGCCATTCCCATTTTTTGGGTTCATCATGTCCTTTTGAAAAATGAGGGGGGCGCCAATGCTCTTCTGGCACAGGGCACCAAAAAGTCTAGTTACGGCTCTGATCGGTAACATCGGCACAGATCGGGCAGCTATGCAGCGTGTAAATTAAGTCTGACTAGCCTCAAGCACTGAGGCTCTCCTGCAGCGGCAACCGAAAGCCAGAGCTCACTCCTGAGCTCCGGCTTCCGGCAGAGACCACTATGGGAGGGACATCATGACGTCATGACGTCTCTCCCATAGATGCGAGGAGCCGGAGCTCACTCCTGAGCTCCTGCTCCCGCAGAGAGCACTATGGGAGGGACGTCATGACGTAATGACATCTCTCCCATAGATACATGTTTAAGCCGCGGTTGGACCGGACAGCAGTGGACGCAGGAGCGGGGCTTAAGGTAAGTATTGTGTTTGTATTTTAATTTTTTTTTCAGAAGCACCAGCACTGGGGGCATGGCTATAGGGGGTATGGTTATAGGGGGAATTACTACTGTTGTCATGGCTATAGGGGGTCATGGCTATAAGGGGCATTACTGCTGGGGCCATGGCTATAGGGGGGCATGGCTATAAGGGGAATTACTACTGGGGCAATGTTATATGGGGGCATTACTACTGGGGGCATGGCTATAAGGGGCATTACTACTTGGGGCATGGCTACTGAGGGAAATGGCTATAGGGGGCATTACTACTGGGGGCATGGCTATACGGGGGCATTACTACTGGGGGCATGGCTATACGGGGGCATTACTACTGGGGGCATGGCTATAGGGGGGCATTACTACTGGGGGTATGGCTATAGGGGGGCATTACTACTGGGGGTATGGCTATAGGGGGACATTACTACTGGGGGCACATCTGTAGGGGGGCACTACTATAGGTGACATTACCAATGGGGGCATTACCACTGTGGGCACTACTAATGAGGGCACTGCATGGGGGGCACCACTGCTGGGGTCATTGTGTAAGGGGCACTACTACTGTGGGCATTGTATTAGGGGCACTACTACTGTGGGCCTTGTGTATAAGGGGCACTAATTTGGGCATTGTGTAAAAGGGGCACCACTGTGTGTAATAACATGAATAAGGGACTTCTGTGTGGTGTAATTAGAATTGGGGACAATGTATTATAAAGGGAATTACTGTGTGTGGCACAATGTATTATACAGGACATTACTGCATGTGGCATAATGTATTATACAGGGCATTACTGCGTGTGGCATAATGTGTTATACAGGTTATTACTGCGTGTGGCATAATGTGTTATACAGGGCATTACTGCGTGTGGCATAATGTGTTATACAGGGCATTACTGCATGTGACATAATGTGTTATAAAGGCCATTACTGCATGTGGCATAATGTGTTATACAGGGCATTACTGCGTGTGGCATAATGTGTTATACAGGGCATTACTGCATGTGGCATAATGTGTTATAAAGGCCATTACTGCGTGTGGCATAATGTGTTATACAGGGCATTACTGCGTGTGGCATAATGTGTTATACAGTACATTACTGTGTTTGGCATAATGTGTTATAAAGGGCATTACTGCATGTGGCATAATGTGTTATTAACGGCATTACTGCGTGTGGCATAATGTGTTATAAAGGGCATTACTGCCTGTGGCATAATGTGTTATAAAGGGCATTACTGCGTGTGGCATAATGTGTTATAAACGGCATTATTGCATGTGGCATAATGTGTTATAAAGAACATTACTGCCTGTGGCATAATGTGTTATAAAGGGCATTACTGCGTGTGGCATAATGTGTTATAAACGGCATTACTGCGTGTGGCATAATGTGTCATAAAGGGCATTACTGTGTAAGACATACTGTGTAAGGTGCATTACTGCACATGGCAATTATTCGCCATGAGGGGAGAGCTTGGGGGAAGCCCAGCACCTTCGTAAGTGCTGGGCACGCCCCACAGTGTGAGGAATTGGGGGTGCTCTCCAAGAACACGCCCCCTTTCCTGAAGCGCTTGCGCTTTCAGCACACGCAGAGGAACGCCATCTAAAAAAAGTTATTTATTTTTTTTGGGGGGTGGGGGGGAGGCTCCACAATGTCTAGAACCGACCCTTAGTGTAGCATGATATACATAACTGTTCTTATTGTTTTAGTTGTTTACATGCTGACAAGAACAACCTGTCCTATATTGAGAGGGCTAGTCTGCAAAACAAGAACACAAACATATTGTACCTCAGAGTATTACAAATCAGAAAATCACAATACTTTAGGTCAGTGTTTCTCAATTCCAGTCCTCAGGACACACTAACAATGCATGTTTTCCTTATCTTTTTGATGCAGCACAGGCATATTCATTACTGATTGACACATTTTTAAAGATCCACATGGGATTAGGGTTCAATTAGCGGCGAAAAGTCAGAATCCGCGGAAAAGTAATTTCGCCAGGCGGAAAAGTATCGCCGTATTCAATTGCAAAGACTTTTCGCGTACGCGGAAAGTCAATGCAATGTAATAGGTGAAAAAGATTCGCCTATGAATAGTAGTCGGAAAAAAGTGCAAATTTGCGGTTTTAGGGTTCAAACTTCGGGAAACCCCCCTGCACCCTTGGGACAGTCCCCCAAAGATATGCTGTGTCAAAAAAAGTTAAAAAAATACTTTAGAACACCCCCAAAAAGTACTTTAATTTTGGTCGTGAAAAAGTGCAAAGTTGGGGGATAAACTTAAAAACTAGCGAAATAGACTTCTGGGGGGTCCCCAAGTATGGGGCAGGTGTTTTTTGATTGCAGGTGCTTGCCGTAGGTGTTTTTTTACATCATTTAAAACTTCACTTTAGCAACTTATAAATATGCTAGCATCCATTTTCATATATCCCAAATTTGTAGTTATTGTCTTGTAAAAATATAGCTTAATGCTATTCTTCACCACTTGTGTGAATGCGCTAATTGGTACCAATTGGCACAACTTAAGTACCCCAAATACCTTCACTAGGGCTAATCGTGGTCATCTACAGTGATCCCCAATGTTAGTACATCTTTTGGGGGAGTTCAGGCCGATTTCCCCATTTCTGACAGTACTTTCCACCTGTTCCGACATCGCGGCTTACCGTTTCCGCGTCCTTTGGAATTGAATAGGGCGAATAGCGGGGGGTGCCCGATAAGTTTCCACGTCCAAATCATGTAGGTGGAAAGTAGATTCCACCGACAGTGGCAAAATTATCGCAGCTAATTGACTACGGGCCTTAGGACCTCATTCAGAGTCGGTCGAAGCGGCCGCACGGTCGTACGGGAAAAGGGGCCGGATATGCAAATGATTCCCTCGCAAGTTGCGTCTCTAAGTTCGGATCGGTAGCTGGCCGACCAAGGGGAGGAAGCGGCCGGAATTCAAAAATATACGCCCCCTTCTCGTACGCATTGCACGTCATCTCCGGGCATATAAGGATTAATCGAGACCATCGGGAACCATCGGAACTGGTCGTAGAGCTTAAGGTTGATCTTAAACTCTACGATCATGTCAGTGTAAAAACCTCCCATGTCACATGTGCCATGACGCTACTTTGTTAATTATGCACTCCCATAAACCGTATGCACTCCCATAAAACTCCGTTCGCATAATTAGGCACGCCTGCGTTCGGATCTCCACTCCTCCGTTTTCAAGCACCTTCCCCTGTTACCACCCACAAACGCCTCAATCTGTCACTCAAACTACCGACCTGGCTGTGTTCAAGGAGAGAGAAATTTCTGATCGTAGCGGCTAGTTTGCGCATTGCAAACTTTACGCATGCGCAGTATAGCGAACATCGGTGGCGTACGACCGTGTGGCCGCTTCGACCGACTCTGAATGAGGTCCTTAGTGTGGTTTGAGGACTGGATTTGAAAACTCAAGGGGCAGAACTACTATTAGCTTCAATGGTGCAGAAAGTGCCCCTGAGTGTGAAAGGGGCAGTATTTTCTAGTGTGGGGTGGGTACAGATAAATAATGGTACTGTTTTTGCTGAATCTGGGGTCATACAACTTAAGTGTGTGGCTTGTAATTGCTTGGTGGTGCTCATATTATATTCTTGTGACTGCTCCCTATCCCTATACGCTTACCATACTATCCCTGTAAACCGGGTCACTCATGAATTACACAGGTTCTGTGACTGGCTGACCTCAAGTCTGCATTTCACCTGGTTTAATCACCCAAAGAACCTGCGTAATTTGTGAGTCTCTCGGCTTAAAGGGATAGTATGATAAGCCTACCTATACAGACGGGGGGAGCGAAGCTAGAAAAATAGGCATCACAGGCACAGGAGCATAGCTAGACCTATGGGTTTCCATAGGGAGGGCGGCACAGGGGAATGAGGGATTTATGGGTCCCCCAGCAGTGTCTCTCCTTGCTAATGCTGGTGAGGTGGTGAGGAGAGTCCTATCAGAGGAAGGACAGGACTAATAAGTCTGACTGGTGTCTGCAGCGCAGATGAGTGCTTGTGACTAAAAAGCAGTTTGCAGGAGGGATCCTGACAGGGGCTCCTGTCAGACTTATCAGCCCATCCCTCCTCTCATCCAGTACCCACTCCACCAAAAGCGGGTGCAGTGGGGAGGCGGGCCCCATAGACACTGCGGGTCCCATAGCAACTGCACCCACTGCCACACACTACATACATTAGGCACATACAGTTCTTAGACCGCCATACGGAGAGAATTTTTATAGCGCCGTAAAAACAGAGAATTTTTTTGACTGCCACACAAATCCTCATCACTAATTAACCACTCCTCAAAAATCATTAACTTTTTAGCATCATAGTTACTACACCATTCAACATAATTAGCCCCTTAAATCATTAACTCCCCCACTCTAATCATTAATTACTCCCCACATCATCAAATATTTTCATAAACACTTGCATTACATTACTCAGCCTTATAAAAAATATCCTATCACCTTAATTAACCCCAATAAAAGTATTAGGGGTATATTTACTAAAAAGCGGGTTTTTAGAAGTGGAGTTGTTGTCCATAGCAACCAATCGGGTGAATTCGGATTTTTGGAGAACCGAAACACACATCTCTAATGAAAACCTATGGATGTTTTGCACATTTGAGCTATCTCTTATTGCTGGTAAGATTGTGGATGCCCTACTGTGAATTTTAAATAAACTAATAATATATATATATATATATATATATATATATATATATGCCACTATTGCACTGTATTGAATAGTCTGCACCAAAGTCACAGTGGTTTATAAAAAATATTACATTATTAGTTTCTCAAATTTACACACATATACAATTTCTAAATACATATATTCTGTCTCTAGATGGCAGTGTTTGTTGTTGTTAAGGTTAAGAAAAGCATAACCTTTCAGGACATAGGCCCTCATTCAGAGCCGTTCGCTATTTGCGGTCGTTCGTTCAAAAACAAGGGGTGGCTATTCAAATGATCCGTTCGCAAATTGCAGTCTGTTCACACCTCTAAGTCTGAACGAGCGAGCAAAACATACGCTCGTTTATTTGATAAAAACGCCCCCTGGCCGCTCGCACCATACGTCATGTCCGCTATTTATTTGATTAATCGAGTACATCGTACAGCGTATGAACTGCTCGCTATTCTTGTGGTTGGTTTTTTCAACCGCTATTTTGCGAGCAGTTCTGAGTTTAAAAAAACCAAGTGACGTGGTCAATGACGCTGCTGGATTAATTATGCACACCCTTAAAACGCCCGTTTTGACCTTTAAGCACTCCTGCGTTCGAATTCCACTCCCCCGTTTTCAAGCACCTTCCCCTGTTACCACCCACATACGCCTCATTCTGTCACTCAAAATAGCAGGCACTCGCTATATAGCGTACAAACGATTTTCGGCCGCACTGACTGGTTTGCGCATGCGTACTAAAAACCGTACGCATGCGCAGATGTGCGAACATTGGTCAGAACGAACGAGCGGCCGCTTACGAGCGGCTCTGAATCAGGGCCTTACTCCCATCTGCTTAGGGCAGGGGTTGGGAACCTTTTTTCTGCCGAGGGCCATTTGGATATATATAACACTATTCGGGGGCCCGGTGCAGGCCATACCCCCTCCATGTGACGTCACACAGGGGCGGGGTCACAATCGCCGGTGCTTACAGCAATGCCTGAAGCATCCTGAGGATTCTCTGGGAAGCTGTAAGGGCAGCGGTGTGACCTTCTGAAGCGTCCTAAGGATGCTCCAGGCGGCACTGCTGCATAGATTCTGGCTGCAGGGTGCCATTCTAGGCACCCTGCTAGCCAGATGAGGCTAGCACAGGGTTGCCTACCTTTAACATTCTCTTCCCGGGAGATGCCCGGGTAAGAGATGCAGCAGGGGGCCGACGGGGGCGGGGCTTGACGATTCGCGTAATTAAGCCCCGCCCCCTCGCGGTAAAATTGCCGCGATTGGGCACAATTTACATTGGGGGCAGGGCCAAATGCTGTGATTCATGCAGAATCACAGCTTAAGCCCCGCCCCCTTCACGGAGACCCGCGATCGCCGCGGGTATTCTCCTAATTCTGCCCACTTCACTAGGAAGTGGGCAGAATGTGGGAGAAATGCCTACCCTTCCGGGGGTGCGGGGGGTTACCCAAAAAATCGGGAGCCTCCCGCGAAAACCGGGAGGGTAGGCATGTATGGGCTAGCAGAAAAAAGCTCAGAGGGCCAGACCAAATGGAGATATGCATATGCAGATCAGCCGTTGGTGCGTACTGAGCATTCATATGCACCGCAGTGCGTGTACGTGAGTTAGCATTGCGATTGCACTGCGATCACTTACGCAGACACAAAGCCATCGCATAGTGAGTGACGGAAGGTCAGCGTTTGGGGGTGGTGACGGGGGAGTGGTCAGAGAAACACAGGCGTGCCTGTCCGTTTGCATGCCGTTACTTGGGCGTGCATAAATTAGCCACTGCGACGGCATACTCAGCTTGCGTTCTCACAGTGTACAACGAGATTAGCAATTTCTGAGAAAGGTCAGACCTGCTGTAAATGTGAGTGAGGGGCCGATGTTACTCGATATCCCCGATGTATACGCAGCACTGCAAAGTATTACGGAAGTAAGATAGTGGTAGTGGGCGGCTCTAAGCTGGCTGTGCGACGGCATTGCAATTGCGTTAATTAGCATATTTTCACAGCAGTCCCGCGTCCGTAGTTTCAGATGTGAACGCAATAGCGATCCATAGTGATTCAGGCCCTTAGGCCACAACCATTTTGCACAAGGACAAAAATTAGGATTGTTGGTAGGTATGAACAAAGGTTATGCTGTGAGTGATGTAAATGAAAGGATTATAAAATCCCTTACCTCTGTGTAATAATAAAAAGGAAACATTTTTTCAGAGCTAACGTGACTGAAGAGTGCATGTATCTTAGCAGTTCTAAACAAATGCAAAATACAAAACTTTATTTTGCAAAACAAGATATTTCTATGAGCTTCAAGAAATGTAGATGATATATGTTTGGGGCTAAATTTACTAAGAAGTATTTTGCTGGTTTTCCTGGCGGTTTTGAAAAACATTTATATAGCCATAAAATACTAAATGATGCACCTGTCATAAAAACCTTTTATTAATAACAATTAATTAATATTGCCACTTTAATATAATGAATAAATAATATTGCTCTCTTAATAAAAAGAAACATTCATTTTGCCCCATAATACAGAGGTTCCCATACTGTGCTATTACAGTCCACGTTTTAAGGATATCCATGCTTGAGCACATGTGACTTAATTAGTAAAGTACCTCAATTTGAATTAACCGTCTGGATTCAAGCATGAATATCCTTAAAACCTGGACTGTAATGGTGGAGGTTGGGAACCTCTGCTTTAATATATAAATAAAAGAATATTGGCCCCGTAGGAGAATTATTAGTGTTATTTGTCTCCATATTTAGTACATAATGATTTCCCTTATTTTAAGTGTATTATGATTCCTCACATACCGATTGGCCAGATAGATGCAGCAGTTTACGGTGATTTTGTGGTGGTTGTTTCCAGTGGCAGTGTCCAGGGGATTACAAATGACTGTCTAAATCGCTGAATAGTAAAGTTTGGAAGTTTCAAACCCCTGACCAGATTAGTGTTTAGTAAATGTATCCCTTGGAGTCCATAGAGTTTATTGATAAAGAATAGGAAATATTTGGAGGGAGATTTATCAAAGTTTGGAAAGAAATAAAGGGCCCCATTTATCAACGATACATAACCCCTTTAGCACTTGCAAAAGGGATTATGTCATCCTTTCAATATTTAACAAACAGTTGTAATCTAAGATTACCGCTGTTTCTCACTGTGTCGCTCGTTTCCATCTTTAGATGGCGAGAGCGATACGGGCAGGCGCGCATACAGGCGGGGTTCCGAGTACCCAGAAACCCCACCTGTCCACTGATCCATCCACGGCCCGCTGACCTTTTTTTTTTTTCTAAACGAGGAGCGCTCAGGCTCAGTCGCTGCCTCATGTAGGGGGAGCTGCAGCGGTAACGTGCAGCTCCTCTTAGTGTTTTCTCCCGGGTTTTGAGACAGAGCTGGCTGGGGGAGCCAGTGACTGTCTTCACTGACTCTGCGGCGGCGGTGTCTTGCATGCCGGAGGGGCCCGGCGGTGAGGGGCTGTGTTCCTGTCTTTAGGTGAGGCTCAGAGTGGTGTTTGTGTGTGTATTTGTGTGTGTGTCAGTGTGTGTATTAGAGATGAGCAGTTCGGATTCTGTGGAATCCGAACCGCTCCGAACATTGGGGATCCGAGTCCACCCGAACCCTGTTCGGGTGTTCACCGCCTGACTCGAATCCCTGTTCGGGGCCGAACGGCGGCCGCCTGATGTCGGATTCTCGCTAGAGAATCCGACATTAGGTCTCCTATTGTGTAGGGCAGACCGCTGTGATAGCGGTCTGCCCTACACGGAACAAACACACAGCCGCCAGCGGCAGCTGTGTGTTTGTTACAGCAGCCAATGAGAGTCACACAGACTCTCATTGGCTGCTGCACGGAGGGAGCCGGCTGGAGCTCACTCAGGAGCTTCGTCTTCCGGCTCCCTCCTCAGCGCGTGGATGCAGAGCAGATGGTGCGGGAGCGGGGGATACAGGTAAGTTTTTTTTTACTTGTGTAAGGGCCGGGGGCGCTACTGGGGGGGTCTGCTACTGGGGGGGTCTACTGGGGGTGCGGGGGGGCCATACTACTGGGGGGGCCTGCTACTGGGGGGGCCACACCACTGGGGGGTCCAGCTACTGGGGGGGTCTGCTACTGGGGGGCATACTACTGAGGGGCCTGCTACTGGGGGGGCCTACTACTGGGGGGGAGCTGCTACTGGGCGGCCATACTACTGGGGGTGGCATACTTCTGGGGGGGCCATACTACGGGGGGGGGCTACTACTGTGGGGGGCCTGCTACTGGGGGGGCCTGCTACTGGGGAGGCCATACTACTGGGGGGGCCATACTACTGGGGGGGCCATACTACTGGGGGGGCCATACTACTGGGGGGGCCTGCTACTGGGGCAGCCTACTACTGGGGGAGCCATACTACTGGGGGGGCCTACTAATGGGGCGGCTGCTAATGGGGGGCATACTACTGGGAGGGCATACTACTGGGGGGCCTGCTAATGGGGGGCATACTACTGGGGGGGCATACTACTGGGGGTCATTCTACTGGGGGCACTGCATAGGGGACCCTACTACTAAGGGGACTGCATAGGGGGCACCACTGCTGGGGGCATTGTGTAAGGGACACCACTACTGTGGGCATTGTGTAAAAGGGGCACTACTGTGGGCATTGTGTAAAAGGGTCACTACTGTGGGCATTGTGTAAAAGGGGCACTACTGTGTGTCATAACATAAATAAGAGACACTACTTTATGGTGTAATGTGAATCAGGCCCTATGTGCGGTGTAATGTGAATAAGATTGTGCACTGTGACTCCTAGGGCCGTAGCCCACTATGTAAACAAGTACTGTGACTCTGCTGGCCGTACCCCACTGGGTAGGTGCACTACTTTTCATTTCTGCCACTGCTGTGTGGCAATGTGTCATAGATGTGCTTTATACTGTGGTGTCTGTGTTGTTGTGCCGCTGCTTTGTCGCTTAGTAACCAGTCAGCTCACTGCAACCTTTGGCCAATAATGTTGAAAACAATATTATAAGCTGTGAGGTAGTCTAAATTGACTGGAAATTAATGTTATTGAGGTTAATAATACTCTAGGAAGAAAAAAAAGACCAATTTATGTGATTTTAGCTTTTTTTGTCAATTTTTGTAAAAAAATCCAAATCCAAATCCAAAGCCAGTCACCGCAGTTTGGCAAATCCAAATCCAAAGCCGGACGACGAATTAGAACCAAATCCAAATCCGGCAAAAATGGTCTGGCGCACATCCCTAGTGTGTATGTGTCTGTAGAGGGCTGCATCCGGCCGCCCTGACTCTGCTGATCCCAGCCTGTCCGGATGTTAATGCAGGCTGCTGCTGCTGCTGCCTGCAGTGTGCTGGTGTAAGACATTGCACCGTACACCCCTCTCATCCATCAGGAGGATCAGGTTACTGAGAGCCTCGGCTACGTGGATGACTGACTCCTTCAGTCCTGCTGCTGGCCGGGGTATCTCCATCGCTGCTTCGGCTGCACAATGGGAACAGTAAAAAGAAGGGCACTTCCGATGTATTGCAGATGCTCAGCATGTGGTCCAGGGCCTCAGTACTGAAACCTGACTCCCAGTGAGGGACCTTATACAGCCAGGATAAGCCTTGGTGCACAGCCCCTGACTTCTATTCTCACTATCATCTCACACACAGATTATTATATCAGAGGACACATCTTATAGTGTTTTCTTACAGTGCAGACACAGCGAGGAATTACAGAAGTAAAGTTTACCAACAGGCTCACATGCTCACTGAAGGGTTATATCATGTTGTCACAGCTCATTTCCTCATAATAAATAAATACATTCACATCTATTTATAGAAAACTATATGAAATTAATATTACATTTACTAGTGCTAATCTGTTGATGTCATGAAGCTTACAAGCATTCCCATTACACTTACACACCAGAAACAGCTATTTGTGACCATAGAAACACTTAAAGTACACAATAAAGTTTATGTTGCAGCCTTATTCTGATTAGACTTTTTTGTCATTGGCAGTGCCATTGCCAGGCACTGCCGGGTCCCTGTCATCTTTCTACCCAAATCCTGACAATTGCCAAGCCATCTGTAGTGCTTCTAAAGCCACAGTAAGTAGAGGTAGGGATGTTAACCATCTAGAAACTGTTATGTTCTGGGTTGTTTGTGGACCCGGGGGGGTAGCAGGAGCAATCACAGAAGCAGATTTGTAAATAAAACTAGGATTTTTAATAAGTGCTTGAGCAGACATATAATGTGGCAGTAGATAAAAGTCCAGGAATATATAAATGTGCACAAGAGTTCTGTGGTGGGAGTAAAAGGGTTAATGTCCAAGTAGAAACAATTAGAGCTGTCCAGGTGTGCAGGGAGTGAACTGAAAATAAACAAGCCAGGTATGCAGGTAGTGAACTGAAGCGCAGGATGGCAGCAGGCTCAAGCACTCAGGTATGGGCAAGGGTGATGGAGGAAGCGGGGTAGTTCAGTGGGAGCTAGGAGCTGACAGGCAGACTGGCAGACAGGGAATTCACAGGAACAGGATAAGCACAGAGAACTCCCTCTCAGCTAGGCTGAGATACACGTTGCACTGGCAAAGAAGGAAGGCACTGACCCTTCCTAAATACCCCATGCCGTGCTGTTACTGGTCGGAGGGAACATGTGACTCACCAGGATTGGCCAGCCGCATCCCCATGGGCAGAAGGCAAGATGGCGGCGCCCATGCCAAACGGAACGGAGACGCCGCCAGGCCTCACCAGCGCAGAGTGACAACAGGGCCGCACAACAACGCGCGCAGCCAAAGCCCCCCGCCAGACACCAGCTCCGCCACCAGACAGCCCGCGCCACAACGACCTCACAGGTAACACCCACCTAGCGCCATGCTGAAATACCCTGGCCGTGACAGTACCCCCCCTTTTGGGGTGGCCTCAGGACACTCACCAGGCTTCTCCGGATGGGCAGAATGGAATCTCCAGATGAGCGTGGGGGCGTGGACATCACAAGCATCGGTCCAGCAACGTTCATCTGGACCGTAACCTTTCCAGTCCAACAAATACTGAAGATGACCTCTGCGCAGACGAGAGTCCAAGATCTGGGCGACTTCAAACTCAACTCCTCTCTCCGTCTGGACTCGAGGAGAAGCAGGTAGAGCATTATGGAACTTATTCAGGACTAGGGGCTTTAATAAGGAAACATGGAAGGACTTGGGAATTTTTAGGTATGGGGGTAACTGTAAACGGTAGGCCACTGGATTAATGACCTCTGTTATGGTGAAGGGACCGATGAAGCGGGGTGCGAATTTCATAGACGGAACTCTTCGATGAAGGTTCCGAGTAGACAACCAGACCAGGTTTCCTACTTGCATGCGTGGAACTATTCTACGCTTTCTATCGGCCTGGGTCTTATAGCGAGAGGATGCCTTCAACAAATCAGACCGTACTTGAGTCCAGATGGCAGCAAAATTCCGCACCGTGTCCTCCACGGCCGGAACATTGAAAACAGGCAGGCTTCGAAATTCGGGAACACGAGGATGAAGGCAATATACAACCTGAAATGGCGTTTGGTTAGTTGACGAGTGGTAGGAAGCATTATGTGCAAACTCAGCCCACGGCAGCAAGGCGGCCCAATTGTCCTGGGAAGATGACATAAAAATTCTTAAGAAAGTCTCTAGGCCTTGTTTAACTCTCTCGGTGGAGCCGTTGCTTTGCGGATGGTAGGCCGTGGAAAAGTTTAACTTCACTTGAAGAACAGAACACAAAGCCCTCCAGAATTTTGCAGTAAACTGCACACCACGGTCAGAGACAATTTCAGCAGGAAGGCCGTAGAGACGAAAAATGTGTTGGACAACTGTGCCACGTCAGGGGCAGAAGGTAACTTCTTCAACGGTATATAGTGGACCATCTTAGAAAATCGGTCTATTACAACCGAGATAGTGTTGAAACCTTGAGAGACTGGCAGGTCTGTGACGAAATCCATGGAGAGATGCATCCATGGATGTGATGGAGTAGGTAATGGAAGCAATTCCCCAGCTGGAGCTTGTCGTGATGATTTATGCTGGGCACAGGAGGAGCAGGAAGAGATGAACTCCATTATATCTGCCTTCATAGAAGGCCACCAATAGTGTCTTTTCAGGAACTCCAAGGTCTTCCGAGTGCCTGAGTGCCATGCAAAGCGAGAGGAATGTGCCCAAGTGAGAAGCTGCTTCCTTAATTCCGGGGCCACAAATGATTTTCCCATAAGAGGCTGAACTTGTAATGCGGCGAAAACTCTTGATTCCAAGACAGGGGTATTGCTTTGATTTTCAGATTGATCATCACAGAGGAGAGATCTCGATAGGGCATCAGCCTTCTGATTAAGTGCTCCAGACCGGAAGGTCAGGGTGAACTGAAATCTGGCAAAGAATATTGCCCAGCGGGCCAAACGAGGACTCACACATTGGAGGTTTTTGAGAAATAGGAGATTTCTATGGTCCGTAAATACAGTAAATGGAAACTTGGCACCTTCTAGCAAATATCTCCATTCCTTCAACGCCAACTTTACAGCTAGTAGTTCTTGCTCACCTATGGCGTAGTTCCTTTCGGCAGGTGAGAATTTTTTAGAAAAGAACCCACACGGATGGACTCGGTTGTCCTCATAACGTTGAGAGAAACTGCTTCCACAGCTTCAGATGATGCGTCCACTTCCAACAAAAACGGCCTGTCCAGATCTGGTTGTCGAAGAACTGGTGCTGAGATAAAGGCCTGTTTTAGAAGATGAAAGGCAGACTCTGCCTCAGGTGACCATTGCGCGGGATTAGCACCTTTGCGGGTCAAGGCTGTAATGGGAGCCAGCAGTGTAGAAAATCCCTTAATGAAGCGTCTATAATAATTGGCGAAGCCCAACAATCTCTGGATGGCTTTCAGTGTCTGAGGTCGGGTCCAATCCAGAATTGCTTGTACCTTCTTGGGGTCCATTTCTAAACTGGAGCCAGATATTACATAGCCGAGAAAAGGTACACTGGGCACTCCAAAGACGCACTTCTCCAGTTTGCAGTAAAGGTGGTTTTCTCTCAAACGGTTCAGAACTTCTTTAACATGTTCTTGATGTTTAGCCACAGAGGGTGAAAAAAATCAGTATGTCATCCAGATAGACAACAACCGAAACATATAACAGATCCCGGAAAATCTCATTAACGAAACTTTGAAAGACAGCAGGGGCATTACACAATCCAAAAGGCATTACTAAATACTCGAAATGTCCATCTCTGGTATTAAAAGCGGTCTTCCATTCATCACCAGCTCGGATACGAATGAGGTTGTAAGCCCCTCTCAGATCTAATTTAGAAAAAATGACAGAGCCCTTGACCCTATCAAACAACTCAGTAATCAGGGGAAGAGGGTATCGATTCTTTACAGTAATGTCATTAAGGCCTCGATAATCGATACATGGTCTTAGACCACCGTCCTTCTTGCCAACGAAGAAAAACCCAGCTCTGGCAGGTGAAGTAGAGGGGCGAATGAACCCCTTTGCCAGGTTGTCCCGGATGTACTCGGTCATGACTTGAGTCTCGGGCAAGGACAGCGGATAGGTACGACCACGAGGTGGTATCTTATCAGGTATCAATTCAATTGGACAGTCCCATTCCCTATGAGGGGGTAAGATATTTGCTTGTTGCTCAGAGAACACGTCGGCGAACATCTGATATTCCTTGGGAATGGCAGAAGAAACTAATGGAACTGTCTTTCTCACAGGTCGAATTTTTAGAAGACAGGATTTCTGACAGTCCATACCCCATGACAGAATCTGCATAGAACTCCAATCAATCCTGGGATTATGTTGACGTAACCAGGGTAGACCAAGAACAAATTCTTGAGAGGCCTCTGATATCACCAGGAATTTTAAGGACTCAGAATGAAGTGCCCCAATTTGGACCAATACTGGTTGAGTCTCTTTGGTGACTATCCCGGTAGTTAGTGGGCGTCCGTCTATAGAGGTCAGAGAGATGGCATGGTTGAGAGACAAACAAGGAATCTGAAATTTATCTATGAAACTAGACGTTATGAAATTTCCGGCTGCTCCCGAGTCAAGTAGAGCAGTAACAAAGACAGGTTTGGGTTTAAGATCCAAGGCTAGGGTAATCGTGAAATCTTTAATTTTTGGAGACGGGTTCATAACTCCTAACTTGATGTCTCCAGGGTCAGTTAGGATTTGGCATTTCCCGGTTTACAGGGGCAGGAGATCAGCAGGTGACCGGACTCTCCGCAGTACAGACAGAGGTTCTTTTGCATTCTTCTCTGACGCTCTTCTTTGGAGAGGTGTGTATGATTCACCTGCATAGGCTCCTCTTCAGTAGGAGAAGGAATGGGTCGGGTAGAAATGGAGGGGGTAAATGACCTTTGCCGGTCAGTTCTGTTTTTTTCAGCCTGACGTTCCCTGAAGCGTAGGTCAACTTTGATACACAACGAAATCATGTCGTTCAGATTAGTAGGAAGCTCTCGAGTGACTAGATCATCCTTTAGTCGGTCTGACAACCCATGCCAGAAGGCCGAGGTGAGGGCTTCCTCATTCCCTTTGAGCTCAGATGCTAAAATTTGAAATTGCACGGCATATTGACTGACAGGACGGACCCCTTTTCTCAGTGTCATGATGTTTGATGATGCTGATACAGTACGCCCAGGTTCATCGAAAATCCTCCTGAAGGATGACACAAAGCCTGCGTAATTATCCAGCAGCGGATCTGAGCGCTCCCAGAGTGGGGAAGCCCATTCCAAGGCCTGGTTGGATAACAGAGAGACTATATAAGCCACTTTAGTTCTTGCAGTTAGAAAGTTGTCAGGCTGCAGGGTAAATGTATGTCACACTGATTTAGGAATCCTCGGCAGAGTTTAGGATTGCCGTCAAATTTACTTGGTAAAGGAAGATGTAAGCAGGGAGATGATCTGCCTCCTGTATTCCCAGACGCTGATGCGGATGTAGATGCTGGTACTTCAGGGGTAGAAAAGGAAGTTTGCAAACTATCCTGTCGCTTGGACATCTCTTGCAGGAAATTGAGCCATCTGATGCTGCATGTTTTCCAGATTTTCTAAACGACCAGAAATGCATCGGAACAAATCCACTCCTGACTCCTGATCCATGGCCGGCTCCATGGGGCCAGTGCAAACTGTTATGTTCTGGGTTGTTTGTGGACCCGGGGGGGGGGGGGGGTAGCAGGAGCGATCACAGAAGCAGATTTGAAAATAAAACTAGGATTTTTAATAAGTGCTTGAGCAGACATATAATGTGGCAGAAAATAAAAGTCCAGGAATATATAAAGGTGCACAAGAGTTCTGTGGTGGGAGTAAAAGGGTTAATGTCCAAGTAGAAACAATTAGAGCTCTTCAGGTGTGCAGGTAGTGAAACTGAAAATAATCAAACCAGGTATGCAGGGAGTGAACTGAAAATAAACAAGCCAGGTATGCAGGTAGTGAACTGAAGCGCAGGATGTCAGCAGGCTCAGGCACTCAGATATGGGCAAGGGTGATGGAGGAAGCAGGGTAGTCCAGTGGGAGCTAGGAGCTGACAGGCAGACTGGCAGACAGCGAATTCACAGGAACAGGATAAGCACAGAGAACTCCCTCTCAGCTAGGCTGAGATACACGTTGCACTGGCAAAGAAGGAAGGCACTGACCCTTCCTAAATACCCCATGCCGTGCTGTTACTGGCCGGAGGGAACATGTGACTCACCAGGATTGGCCAGCCGCATCACATGGCCAGAAGGCAAGATGGCGGCGCCCATGCCAAACGGAATGGAGACGCCGCCAGGCCTCACCAGCGCAGAGTGACAACAGGGCCGCACAACAACGCGCGCAGCCAAAGCCCCCCGCCAGACACCAGCTCCGCCACCAGACAGCCCGCGCCACAATGACCTCACAGGTAACACCCGCCTAGCGCCATGCTGAAATACCCTGGCCGTGACAGAAACCTTCTCCATGTTATGTCATTTGCTGCGAGATCATGCAAGTTTTTGGCAAAATCTGAAAATCATGAGTAAATTATAACAACAAGCAGTCCAGCATCAGCTAGCTTCCTTTGCTCACCTAGATCACAGCACCTGCAATCTCCACCGCCAACACCTTCATCATTACTTTCCTCATTAATGATTAGAGTTAGTCCTCCTGCGTCCAATTTGCTAAGGGAACTGACTCCTCCCCTATCCAGGATTCCTTAGAAGAATCCTTGAGTGCTAGCCTGCTGCTGCAGTTGGATCTTCCCAGAAGTGGATCAAGACTACGAGATGCAATTGGGAAACCGGCTGTCGGGCTTCCGAACTGCTTTATCCCTTTGTGGGTTAAATGACAGGCATCTATATCTAGACGCCTGTCATTTTCCTGACGCCGGGAGACAGGTGCCCGGCATCCTGTTCGAAGAGATGCCGGGCGCCGTGCGCGGACAGCCGCAGGGGGGAGGGTTGGGTTTAGGGCACCCGGGGGGGACTTAGGGTTAGGCACCCCCACGGGGGACTTAGGTTTAGGCAGCGGGGTGGGGGTGGTTAGGGTTAGGCACTTACAGGGGGGATTAGGTTTAGGCACTTGGGAGGAGGTTAGGGTTAGGCACCCCTAAGGAGGGTTAGGGTTAGGGGGCTAGGTTAGGTTAGTTTTTACTTACCTGCGGACGATCAGGATTTCCAGCACTGTCGGACTTCCGCTGCTGGGATCTCTGCTTCTGTCGGTCTTCCACGGCCGGGATTCAAACTGCCTATGAAACAAATCTTTGCAATAGGAAGCAAGTATGACAGTTGCCCAGTGGTGTAACTGGGGTATTTGGAGCCCAGGGCAAATTTGAAAATGGAGCCACCCCCTTGTGCGGCGAAAAGTTGGCGTGGTTTCTTAAAAATGGGGCGTGTCAACATGACACACCCCCATTATCGTCACTCAGAACATTCCTATCCATATGCACCTTAACCCCAGTAGTGCCCCTTATACAGTACCCCCAGTGTGCAATGTCCCCAGTTGTGGTCCCTCTTATGCAGGCCCATAGTAGTATCCCTTATACAGTACCCCCAGTAGTGGTCCCCCTTATACGACCTCCATTAGTTCCCCTTATTCAGTGTCCCCAGTAGTGGTCCCCCCCAATGCAGTGCCCCATGTAGTGATCCCCCCTATGAAGTGCCCCAGTAGTGTTCCCCCTTATGCAGTGCCCCAAGTAGCAGTCCCCACAATGCAGTGTCCCCAGTAGTGGTCCCACCAGATGCAGTGCCCTTTATATAGTGCCCCCAGTAGCAGTCCCCACAATGCAGTGCCCCCAGCAGTGGTACCCCCTTATGCAGTGCCCTTTATATAGTGCCCCAACTAGTAGTCCCCCCTATGCAGTGCCCCCAGTAGTGGTCCCCCTTATGCAGGCCCACCAGTAGTGATCCCGCCTATCCAGTGCCCCTTATACAGTGCCCCCTGTAGTGGTCCTTCCTATTATTGCCCCCAGTAGTGATCCCCCCAGTGCAGTGCCCCTAGTAGTAAGCTCCTTATATAGTGCCCCCAGTAGTAGTTTCCCCCCCAGTAGTAGTCCCCAGTAGAGGTTCCCCCTCCCGATGAAGTGCCCCCAGTAGTAGCCCCCACAGTAGTAGACACCAGTAGTAGCGCCCCCCAGTAGAGGTCCCCCCCAGTAATGGTGCCGCCAGTAGTAGCCACCCCCTCCCCCATTGTGCCCCCAGTAGTGTAGACACATTAAAAAAAAAACATACACTTACCTGATCCATGCTCCAGCTCCGGACACCGCTCCTGCCGCCGCCGCACATTACTCCCCCCGGGCTGGCACGCTCAGCATTATGGGAGAGATGTCATGACGTATCTCCCATTACCCACTGCATGAGCCGGAAGGCAGAGCTCATGAGTGAGTTCCGGCCTGGCTCTTGCAGTGGGCGCTGTAGCAGTCAATGAGAGTCTGTCTGACTCTCATTGGCTGCTGATTCACACACACATCGCTGCCGCCCGGCGGTGATGTGTGTGCAGCAGCTGCAGCAGCCAATGAGAGTCGTCTGACTCTTATTGGCTGCTGGTAACACACACATCGCTACTGCGCTGGCGGCGATGTGTGTGTTGGGCAAGCGCTCGGGGAGGGAAGGGGCTCGGCTGTGCAGCACAGGAAAGCCTAACTCCGGTCCTGTGTAAAGGTGTAACTCTGAGCGCACACACTGCAGTCGGCACTACACGACCTAACTAGGACAGGCCAGACCGTGGCCTGCGGCGCCCCCCCGTGCCGCCTGTCGGGCGGCACCCAAGGCACGTTCCCCGCTCGCCCTGCCTTAGTTACGCCACTGCAACTGCCTCCCATTTGCACAGTGGATCACTGAAGCCATGACAGCTTTGCTACTATTAGATATGCATCAAATATCCACCATTAATGCATCTGGTTTTAGACAGTTAATTGAGTTCCTGTGTCCCCGCTACCAAATTCCATCTCAATTCCATTTTACCAATAAAAGCAATTCCTTGCCTATACCCATGGTTGTCTTAACAGCAGTGTGGGCAAAGCAATGCTCTGGGGGCCCTACCCACCCATTCACGGGAAAAAAATGTAAATGGTCAATAAAATTAAATCCTCCTGCATGCCCATCAGACCTCCCACACATGCAGAGAGACTCTGGGCCTGATTCAGACCCGGTCGCAAGTACTGAGCGCTCGCAACCAGGTCTATGGTGGGCCAGTGTGCATGCGCACGCCGGAGTCGGCTCCGTCATGCGCGTGCGCGAGACCCGGATAGCGACGGGCACTCCGTCACTCTGGGTCTCGCAACAAAGGGGGCGAGCTGTCGATGTTGAGTGACAGCTCGCCCCCTTTGGTGGGTAGGCCGGGGGAGTGGCTGCCCAAATGGAGGCATTCCCATGTGAACGCCTCCGTTTGGGGGCGGCCCCACTGACATCACCAGTGCCCCCACTGTGCATGCATGGGAGAGATTTCGGCTCTGTTAGAGCCGAAATCTCTCTGGGGCTTGCGGCAAAGAGACCCTACCACAAGGGTCTCGTCGCAAGCCCGATGGTGGCGATGGTCTTGACCATCGCAACCATCTTCCTGGCCGCTCGCTATAGCTGTGGGTGGTCACCCACAGCTATGCGAGCGGCCAGGTGGCCGTTCTAAAAAAAAAAAAAGACCGGCCCTGATTCAGAGCGAGCGCTCTGTCAGAGCTTCCGGCTCTGAATCAGGGCCTTTGTTTGACTGGTCTGAAGCCGGCGGCTGAAGTGAAACTGGGACTGAGGTGAGTACTCACACTTGGGGGAAGTTAGACCAGACTACAGTGCACCGGCGGCCGGCATATAAAAATATCACAAATTTACCAACTGGCCGCGGCTGCAGTGGGGTGGGTTGGCGGGCCCCTACAAGCTTCGGGCCCTTGGGCAACTGCACAACAAGCCCAATGAAAGAGATGGCCCTGCCTATACCAGGACATTAGCATAAACCTAATTATTGGCCTACAAAATGCCATTGTACCCACTATCCACTTAACCACAGATATGTGGACAAGTGCTACTGGTCAAACAAAAGATTACATGACTGTGACAGCCCACTGGATGGGTGTATCACCTTCAGAAGCAGAAACAGCTAGACAATATTTTGAACGATATGGTTGATTTCGATGCATCGGAATGACAAATCGTTCAAATCGTCAAGTGTGTACGCACTATGGGGGTCATTCAGACCCACTCGCGAGCGACAGTACGCTCGCAAGTGGGTCGATGTTCCCCACTGCGCATGCGCTCGACGGAGGGAGCTCCGTCGTGCGCATGCGCGAGACCCGGCGAGCAACGGGCTTTCCATCGCTCGGGGTCTCGCACCAAAGGGGGCGTGCTGTCGATGTTGATTGAGAGCACGCCCCCTTTGGTGGGCGTGCCGGGGGCGTGCCTGCCAGACGGAGGCGTTCCCATGAGAACGCCTACCATCTGAAGCCGGCCCCACTGACATCACTAGTGATAGAGCCAAAATCACTCCTGGCCTTGCGGCTGGGAAACCCGACCGCAGGGTTTCCCTCGCAAGTCCGATGGTCGCGATGGTCAAGACCATCGCGACCATCTTTTTGCACGCTCGTATATGCTGTGGGTGGTGACCGGACGCTCTGGTCAGAGCGTCCGGCTCTGAATCAGGGCCTATGCGTGCTCCCGTGGCGTCGTCCATCATATCTTCAGATCTTCTCTACATGCAGATAGATCTGTCAATCTCATTAACGATTCCCCTCAGATTGTGCAATGTGTACGCGTTACCAAATGTGATATGGTTGATATGGTTACATTATATAGTTAACTATCTAACCACCAAATGATGCAAGATATATCGTTTGCTCGTTTGTTACAGAGCACAGTGTGTATGCACTAGATCGTTTGTCCGGGTGATTGACAGGAAGTGCAATTTGTGGGTGGTGAACGGGGGTGGTCCGCCGAACGCAGGCGTGCCAGTGCGTTCGCACGCCTTTGCAGGGGCATTCAAAAATTAACCACTGCGATGCCATATGAAGTCTGATGTCTCATAGCATGCATGGTTGTTAGCAATATCTGAGTAAGGTCGGGGCTTGTGCAAGTAGTGCGATGGTACTCGATTGTACCGATAGTTTTGCAGTCTTGCTAAACAGTTCAGTATGTATGTGTGCGGAGTAAAGTGGGCGTCCTTGTGCAGTGCTGCGATGGGATAGCGATCACAATGAATTAGCATACTATCGCAGTTGAGCTGCGTGCATAATCACAATTGCATACGTAGTTGAGGACAGTAGTGAATCAGGCCCTCAGTCTGATATGGTAACATTCATAAAATGGTTTTAATGACAGTGTACAAATAAGTATGTCAGACAACCTATTTGACTATTGGGAGAAATAAAGGAAATTTGGAGGCCCTTGTACAAACTCAATTTGCTTTACTTAAGCAGGCCCACCCTCCATTGTTTACTCAGAAAGAGTTTACAGCACAACCGGAAACTTTGTGAGTGATCAGCATAGGAGACTACTTCCTCAAAACATGGAAAAGATAATGTTCAACAAAATAAACTACAAATTCTATGAGGAAGATCATTCCCACCAATGTCGTCAAAGTACAGAGAGTTCTATAATGGAGGATTCCAGTGAGGTTGTGTTAATATCGTGTGGTGATGATATTAACACTGATGAGGGAGAGGATGATAATGACATAATTTTGCCACTGTAGAGATAATTAACAGCACTGTTAGCTGGCTTAAGCCGATCATTAACAACACTGTTTGCTTCTGAAAGCCCTTTGGTAGTTTGTTTTGTGGGGAACCAAACAAGCCAACCACTTCAGCCATAGAAGTGGCAGTCCCTATTGCTGAAGTGATTGGTTTCTTAAACTGTGCATGTCCTTTTTAATATACAACATCAGGGTGGGATGCATTGCCTAAGGACAATTCCATCTTGCACCTCTTTTCTGTGCATTATGCGGCCATGCCTCCTCCCAGTAACAGTCAATGAGGAGAGCCGGAGGCAGAGCCGACCAGGTGGGCAGATGTGCCTGCCCCTCGCAGCACACTGCTGGAGGATGAAATCATGGCTGGCCTGGCACTCTACCTACGGTAGACAATTGGAATGTCGACACCAGAATGTCAACATGTACTGAATGTTGACACTCAAATTGTCAACATGGACATTATGGCATCATTTTTACATGACGACATACAGAAAATGTCAACATGATCATAATGTTGACATTGTGCCTGACAACAGCCAGAATGTCGACATATAATTTAACCATAAACCTAAATGTAGCACTAAAATGTACTGTCAACATTTTGACTGTTGACATAGTGAACATATCTGTGATACCTGGATTGTGCAAGGTATCACTATAAAGACCTTTTAGGGATAATCCCTCAGCTCCTTAATGGAGCAAAAGGACATGCACATATGTATTATTAAATCAAAATGCACAGTGTATGTGAATAGGACTCCGGTAGTGAGGGAGCTGGCGTATGCCCCTGTACAACGGACAATGGGGACAGCGCCTGAACTGTCAGCATATCTATAATGGGTGCAGGGTGTGCGGGGCAGGGGGTCATACTGCACCCATAGTCCTCAGCGCTTGCGACTGGGTCTGAATCAGGCCGCCTGTTCAGCAACAGATATGGAGCATACACACGGTCAGATGTGTCAGATGAACGATTTGAACGATTTGACCAACGATTTGAACGATTTGAACTACGAACGATTTTTGAATGCATTAAAATGACTGAAATCGTCCAAAACTGACTGCAAACACATCAGATGTCAGATATCATTATGTGACCATCGGGAACGCGCATCGTTCATCGTTCATCGTTCAAACATGTCAGATATGTCAGATTTTCCTTCAGATATGAACGGTTGATCGATTTTTGAAATCGTTATCGTTCAGATCTGAAGAAAAATCTGACCGTGTGTATGCACCAATAGTGTTTGAGCAACGGGGTGTTGATAGTTAATTGCGGGAGGAGTGTGCGTCTGGGTGCTGCTGCTGGACTAGGCTGAACCAGCCTGGGCTAGTGACACTATAGCCATACATGCCTACCCTCCCGGTTTTTGCGGGAGGCTCCCGATTTTTTGAGTAACCCCCCGCACCCCTGGAAGGGTAGGCACTTGTCCCGCATTCTGCCCACTTCCTACTGAAGTGGGCAGAATGGGGAGAATTTCCTCGGCGATCGCGGGTCCCCATGTAGGAGGCGGGGCTTAATTACGTGATTCTTCATTAATCGCGTCATTTAGCCCTGCCTCCTATGTATATGTGCGCCGATTGCAGCTATTTACAGCAAAGGGGGTGGGGCTTAATTACACGACCCATCAGGCCCCACCCCCATCACAACTAATTTGCTTCTCCTCCTCGGACATCTCCCGGGGAGGGGAAATTAAAGGTAGGCAACTATGACTATAGCAGGGGGCCATGCTGCATGAACCGCCCTATATGGGTAAAAAAAAAAAAAGGGTATAAATAATTCAATAAATAAGAAATACCTGCTAATGGTATGAAAATGAGTTCCCAGAAAATATACAATTGTTTTTAAAACTACATGTACATCAACTAAAACATATATCTGTACAATTACAAATTGCATGATGAGCATAATGATGAACCTAGGGCCTGAATCCCAGTTGTACGCAATGCCAAAGTTTTCTGAAATGGAGCGATTTGTTTTGCCACTGCACATGCATCTCAGTCGCACTTCTCATGCATCAGGGTACATTACCGTAGTTGCACGCTGCAAGTCTTTATTTGCAGTGTGATCGACAGGTAGGAAGCGTCTGGGGTAGGGAATGGGAGTTTCAGTTAAAAACACAGCCTGACGCCCAGCATACCGAACGAAGGTAAGCCGGGTGGCTGGCGCTGACAGCCGTGGGGGGGGGAGGGTTAGGTTAAGGGCTTCCGGGGGGGGACAGGGCTAGGCAACCCCGGGGGGATGTTAGGGTTAGACATCCCCCCTGGAGACTTAGATTTAGGCTACGGGGACGGGGGGGGTTAGGTTTAGGCACTTAGGGGGGGTTAGGGTTAGCCACTATGGCGGGATCTTTAGTTAGGCACCTCTAAGGGAGGGTTAGGGTTAGTTTTACTTACCTTAATCCCATGTGGGGATCTTCACTGCTATTGGTCTTCTGGCGTCGGGATTTGAATGGCCATAGTGCCAGCGGTCATTCATACTGATTCCGTATGTATACGCAGTTGCGGACACATACGGTGGGTGTCTCAGTACAAGTCTCAGACGCTGTTGCATTAGCATATATTCGCACAACCACAGCTATGAAAATTGCAGCTGCGGGAACATTAGCGTATAGCTCTGCATCAGGCCCCTAGGCTGTACTACTCGTGACCTTTTTAGATGCACCATCTCTGCAGCAGCTGTCATTGATTTTTATTTGAAATGTTTGTATTTGAGGGAGCGGGCCTGAGAAAGTCATGTGTTTGGAATATGTTTTCATCAATGCATTCAGAACATGAGACTGGTTCAGCTAGTCTGTCTTGCCCTTCCCTTTTCATCTTATGTATTTTCTGTATGTATGGCTTACCTACTGTACATAAAACCTGGTAAGCAAGTGTCTTTTATATTTGAATGGAGCTTTCTCTTTGGCTGCACGTTAATATATTAAATATGCATAGCTTTGATTGATTACTTTAAATATGAGATAGGTAATTATTACTATTGTTTTTATAATTTTTTTCGCAATATGTAATATCAATTGTATAATAAAAGCATTGATGAAAATAAAAAAATAATAATTAAAATTTGATTCCCAAAACACATTAAGATTGACTTTATTGGTATATTCATTACACAAAACTCATAAATGACTATAAAAAAAGTACCTTTTTGGCACTGCTTAAAAATAATTTATATGGGGGTTGGAGCACCACGTCAGCTGGCGCTACAGAGAGCAGATAGACCCGTCCATGTGATATGTACAGTATACTACAGCTGCAAGTAGTATCACAAATATTCTACCTACTAGCATTAATAAGGCTATGCAATATTAAATCAAACTCAAATATGCTAATTTCATAACTGTGAGCCAATATCAACAACTAACGTAACGTCGTATAATGGGGATTGTCATTCTTGCTTTGACATATGTCAGCATAAGTTATGAAATGAGCTAACTGTATAACTCTAATTACCATCTCTACATGACGAGGCTGAAGTTAGGTTCTTATTCATTTTCCAGCTTCTTATTCATTTTCCAGCTTCTTATTCAGAACATGTTATATTAAAATATTTTTATCAAATAGAATCAGTAAGCTTACATTGAATAAACAAAATATGGTATCTATTATACAAATTTCAATTGTATTTTGCTTGGCCCACAAAGCTTTTGGGTATGAAATTGGGTGGTAAAGTGGGCACAGGGCCCAGATTTTCTATATTTGAATAAGTAGCTGTAGTTGTACAAGGGTTAAATATCCTTGGGCAACAAATGTTACACTTTGAGTCCACAGAGGGGGTTAACTTACATATAACATATTTGCAATTGGCCTTGCCCAACAAGCTTTTGGGCATGACATTGTGTGATAAAGTGGGCACAGGGACCAGATTTTCTATATTTGAATTAGTAGCTGGAGTTGTGCAAGGGTAAACTAGCCTTGGGCAACAAATTTGACACTTGGAATCCACAGAGGGGGGGTCACATACATATGACCCACTTGCAATTGGCCTTGCTCAACAAGTGGGTCATATGTAAGTGACCCCCTGTGTGAATTCCAAGTGTCAAATTTTTTGCTCAAGGCTCTTTTACCCTTGCACACCTACAGTTACGTATTCAAATTTATAAAATCTGATGTTTGTGCCCACTTTAATACTCTATTTCAAGCCCAAAACCTTGTTGGGCAAGGCCAATTGTAAGTGGGTTATATGTAAGTGACCCCCCTGTGTGAGTTCCAAGTGTCACATTTGTTGTCCAAGGCTAGTTAACCCTTGCACAACTACAGATACTTATTCAAATGTATTAATTGGTGTTTGTGCCCACTTTAATGTACTATTTCATGCCCAAAACCTTTTTGGGCAAGGCAAATTGCAAATGAGTCATATGTAAGTGACCCCCTTTGTGGATTCCAACTGTCAAATTTTTTGCCCAAGGCTCTTTAGCCTTTGCACAACTACAGCTACTTATTCAAATGTATAAAATCTGGTCTCTATGCCCACTTTAATGCCCTATTTCTCATGCCCAAAACCTTGTTGGGCAAGGCCAATTGCAAGTGGGTCTTATGTATGTGACCCCCCTCTGTGGATTCCAAGTGTCAAATTTGTTGCCCAAGGCTAGTTAACCCTTGCACAACTCCAGCTAATTTTTTTTTAATATAACATGTTCTGAACTTCTGAATAAGAAGATGGAAAATGAGTAAGAAGCTGGAGCTCGAATAAGAAGAGAATAAGAAGCTGGCCGAATAAAAAGCTAACTTCAGCCTCGTCTCTACCTGTTCTCTGACAAGGAGTCACCTGACTGTTCAGCACCTGGTTTAAATAACCACCTCTTACTTCATACATGCACAAACGTGGTAAAGTAAAAACACAAGTTTTGTACATGTTGTTATAATTTATTAAGTAACTTGGTTATACAGTTATATTTGTTAAAAGCATACCCATTTGTGCCGCACGTTTACACAAAGTACAGACATTTTTTCAGTCTCCGCTGCACAAATCTACAGCTTCAGCTGACTCCCTCCTCCCCTAGTTCAGGAATGATGGCTTTACCCTTTCTTGAAAGAAAGCAAACATTAAATCACAAACATTTGCAATGCTATTGGTGGCTTGGAATGTACAGTCTACAGATGGCAATCTGTGTTCTTCCTTATGCATGCACGCTCACTAATGAATGAGGTAGCTCCGGCTTCAGGCTTTGGAGAACTCTGAAAACTGCTGCTATTTCACAAGGTACAAAGGGTCATACATCAACATCAGCCTCGGGTGTGAAAGTGCACTGTTTGTCATGGAAGAAAATCCCTTAAATGACAACATTATTTTTGACATTTGACTACCTAGCAAGTATACAATTTTCGTTCTTCTTCTGCCAGAAAAGTGATGAGCACTAAAGTGTCTGTGGACTTTGCAGTAGAATTACTTTACACAAAGATGTAACTTTTTCTGCAAGGTGTTTTACAGTAGTGCTGGATTCTACTGAATCTATTCATCTGTCTTAGGGGTCTCGTTACTAAGCAGTGTTAGGAGACAGAGTGAAAAGTGATAAGGTGCCAGCCAATCAGCTCCTAACTGCCATTTGTCAAACACAGCCTGTGAAATTACAGTTGGGAGCTGAGTGGCTGGCCCCTTATCACTTTTCACTCTGTCTCCTAACACTGCTTAGTAAATAGACCTTTCAAACTTTTATCTCCCCAAATATTGCAATTGGATTTTTGTGAGATAGACAACTGTACCTCGAGATTTTCAGCAGTGTAACAATATGAGCAGCAGCAGTCTCCCTTAGGGGCCATCGGTGACTCCTAGATGGACAATGCACAAATACTATGTTTCACAGAGTCTACAAAAAGGTAAACATTGAAAGTGGAATGTCTATATATGAAGAAGGTGTAATATAATACATGTTATTGTTGGTGGGAGGGAATATTGGGGGGTAATAGCTCATACTGTACTCTGCAACAGCCCTCAGTGGCCTATGTGATTTAATAACGGTTTACAATCTAATTTTTGGAGTTGAACATATTATATCAGGGTGGAGGGGAAAAAAGCTTCTATTAGAAAAATAATAAAATACTTTATATATAAATATACTTTGTTTACTCTTAGTTATGAATAATATAATATTCAAAATATATGACAGTAATAAGTCTACTGAAGATGTACTGAAATGATCGTAAATAATGAAGTAGAACATTTTAAACAAGTATATATTAGAAGAAAATAGTGTATCCTGACAACTAGTATCTGACGTACCAGCATTTGGAAATATGATAATGGTGCAATAACGTGTTTATTATTTATCCTTACACAATATGCCCACATTTTCCTTTGCAATATATGACTTTGTGTGGTTGTTCTCTGATTATACTTTGTATTCTCCTGCTCTGTTTTTGAGTACACATTATTACCCCTGAAATAATTTTGCTTCCAGTTTTTTTCAACAACTGAAAGTATAATTTACTGTCCATTTTTCTTATATATGAGAAATACGTCAAGTTATAATTTCCAAGGTATACTTACTTGGGTACCTGAAGTAGAAATCATTTTCAATGTCACTGCTGAAATTTTTGGTCTTCTTATATTCTTCCCATTCGGGGCCAGAGTCAGAACTGTAACGAACGAAGACTCCAAACAGGATTATCATACAGATCTCATAGACCAAACAAATCAATGGCAGTTTCCACCGCATTAAGGTATTCTTGACCATTCTGAGTGGTTGGTGGATTATATTAATACAATGCAAAATCAATGTCTTTTCGTGACACCTGTGTGCACATCCACATTTAACAAATACTAATCCCAATAAAGTGCAAGTGAAATCTGAACAAGTTTCTGCATTCTATATAGTATAATTTAGGGGAGTGATATGATTTTCTCTTCACTACCAATCATATGTCCTGAGATAAGGGAGGGGCTATGTTAGTGTGGCACCTTTCATTGTAAGTCTCAGTTTATTGGTTAGTTTACGGGATGACTGCTGGTCAGGAGCAGTTGAACAGCTTCAGAGTTATTTATTGCCCTGTTAAAGGAAGTTATAGCTTCAGTACAAATTGTCTGTTTTTGATGAAAACGTTGTAAATTTCACACAAATATATATCACATTCACTAAACAAAAGGTCAGAATTATGCTTTTGCTGACTAGTTCTGTAGCTGCCATAAAGATTGATTTTATTAATATTTCTAAATGGTAAAAATAAAACAACAATATTATGACTCAGATAAATGGGATGTACTGTAGTTGACATCCTGACTGTCTGGATGCCGGTACTTAGAATGTGCTGGTATCCCGATACCAATTGGAATTCTGGCTCTAGCATCCTGGCCTCCTGATGATAGGTATTAGAGTTAGGGGGAAGGTTAGTATTAAGGTTAGGCACTAGGGGAAGGGTTTGACTTGGGGTACTTACTGGCAGATATCGGTATCCTAACCCTGTCGGGATGCTGACGTCAAGATTCTGACCGCCGGCATCCTGTACCCAACCCAGATAAATTATACCAGTATTAGGGCATTATCCTATTGACCAGAGTAAGCAACCGCTATTCAGTCACATGGGTATTATTATTTTATTTTGCTAACTTAACCATAACTAACATAAAGACACAGAGTCAGAATCTTTGATTAAAGATTAAAGAAAGAGCCAGTACTACCGTGCCCACAGCCCAATAATAAATCATGGGGGCAGATCCCCGCCCCAGTTTAAACCGGATTGGTAGATGCCACCTCCCCCCAATTGGCCTAGTATTTCCCTAAGATAGAGACCAGGTCCACCCCTGAGGCAATTACCAACTAGCCGCTTTCAGAGTGGAATTACCCCCCAATTACTGTTGCACCCTAACAGGTCACCGAGGAGCACTGCTTTCCGCACAGCTGCACCTCCTTTTGTGAGAAGAACACACAGAATGAAATAACATTCAAATTAAACCATAACTTAGAGCACAATTCAGCAAGGATCACAGTTGCTAATACGCATGCAATCGGACAATTGTTGCGTACAGGGCCGGCCCAAGCCCAAATTTTTTGGTAAGCAAGTATATTTTTTGGTGCCCCCCCTATGCAGTGCCCCTTTTACAGTGCCCCCGGTAGTGGTCCCCCCTGTGCAGTGCCCCTTGTGCCCCTAGTAGTAAGCCCCTTATATAGTGCCCCCAGTAGTAGTCCCCCCATGCAGTGCCCTCAATAGTGGTACCCTTTATACAGTGCCCTTTAAACAGTGGCCCCAGTTGTAGTCCCCCCCCCTACGCAGTACCCCAAGTATTGCCCTTTATATAGTGCCCCAGTAGTGGTCCCCCCCCCTTGTAGCGCCCCTAGTAGTAGTCCGCCCTTGTAGTGCTCCCAGTAGAAATCCTCCCCTTGTAGTGCCACCAGTAGTAATCCCCCTTGTAGTGCCCCCAGTATTAGTCCCCCCTTGTAGTGCCCCCAGTATTAGTCCCCCCTTGTAGTGCCCCAGTAGTAGTCCCCCCAGTAGTAGTTCCCCTTGTAGTGCCCCAGTAGTAGTCCCCCAGTAGTAGTTCCCCCTTGTAGTGCTCCCAGTAGTAATACCCCCCTGTAGTGCCCCCAGTAGAAGCCCCCCCTTGTAGTGCCCCCAGTAGTAGTCCCCATTGTAGAGCCCCCAGTAGTAGCCCCTCCTTGCAGTCCTCCCAATAGTAGCCCCCCCTTGTAATGCTCCCAGTAGTAGCCCCCAGTAGTAATCCCCCCTTGTAGTGCTCCCAGTAGTAATCCCCCCCTCCCCCCCCCGCAGTAGAGATGTAATAAAGAAAAAAAAACACTTACCTGAAACCCCGCTCCTGTTCCTGGTCATGACGTCTCTCCCATTACCCACTGCGGGAGCTGGAAGATGCCTGGCTCCGGCAGTGGGAGCAGCAGCTGATGAGAGCCTGTCTGACTCTCATCAGCTGCTAAAGTAAACACACAGCTGCCAGTGCCGGCGGCTGTGTGTTTGGCACTGTGTAGTGCTGACCGAACTCCGTCCGGTCAGCGCTACACACGCAGTGCAGCTGTGTCACAGAGACACAGACTGCCCGTGGCCCGCATGGTACGCAGCTGAGGCGCCCAACACTATGTGGCACCCTTCGCAGCTGTGTACCATGCGTAAGAACCGGCCCTGGTTGCGTAGTGTGTATACATCGCAGTGCGTGTGCGCAAACTGCGATCGGGACTGCGATTACAGTGACTATGCAGACCCATCGCAGAGTGATTGACAGAAAGTTGAGGGTGAGGGGCGGTGGTGGTCGGGGAAATGCAGGTGTGCCAGTGCGTTTGAATGCCGAGGCAGGGGCCTGATAGCGTGCGCTGAAGTTAGCAATTCTGAGTAAGGTCAGAGCTTGTGCAAGTGTGTGTGAGACTGCGATGGTACTCCATTGTACAATGTTTCCACAGTCTTGCTAAACATTACAGAAAAGGGCAGACTAGATGGGCCAAGTGGTTCTTATCTGCTGTCAAATTATATGTTTCTATGTGTGTAAGTTAAAGTGGGCGTCCTTATGTAATGCTGCGGCGGCATAGCAATCGCAATTAATTAGCATACTATCGCAGCTAAACTGCATGCGTAATCACAGCTGCAATCGCAACAGCGATCTAAGCTGAATCAGGTCCTTAGTAAGGTGGGTGGGCGAGAAGCAAAAACTGGAAAGAGGGAAAATGGCTCCCAAATCAGAATATTTATATGGCAACAGTAACCCCTCCCTAGACTACTCTGATAGGCTAATCCACATGATTGACAACTGTTCCAGGACCTGAACCATTAACCCTAAATAGATTACACAAAATTCCCATTAAAAACGGGTGCTTATCCTTAAACTTTGTTTAAGTATTCAGATGCTTCATTTTAATTATACCTGATTTATAAAGTTCTCAAAACTTCACAAAGCACAGTGAAGCATATTGTAAATACTATATAATGATTTGAAAATGGAAAAAAAAGGGAACACTGGGCCCAAATCAGAGGTGGACGCTATTTCATTCACGGATACAACTTTGTACGCAGTAGTACTGTGAATATATGTTAATGACGCAATCGATGAACTCTGTACAGAAACGTCCACTCGCTGCGTCTCTAATGTGCCGCTTGTGTACAACGATAAGCCACTGGTCACACTTAGGTCACACCACTGATCCTCTGTGCAACCCCTATGGCTGCTCAGACCTGTTGTAATGAAACCACTGGGGCCAGTGCAACAGCGAACACAGATACAGTAACTGGCTGAGATATGCTCATGAAAAGCTCACGAACACGTCTTTGTTTGACTGGCCACCCCAATATTATCTCCCATAAACAACACACACTGACTGTCAATCACTCATCCAAATACTACGACCACCATTGGTAACCATTCCCAATGCATGTGTAGTGCCACTCAGAGGCATGCACAGCAAAAAAAACATTGCAGCACTCGGCTCCTGACACAGTGAGGGAATCGGCACTGCACACAGGGCAGTCCGCACCTCCGGCACCCTACCCCCCGAGTGATAAGAACAGGGGTTCAGCCGTGAGGCCATGCCCCCTTTTTGTTGGAATCCTCCCCGTACCGGATGTCGGCACGGGGAGGGACGCCACTGTATAGCGATAAACTACTTCATAAAGATGGGAGAAAATACTACTACTAAAATGGATTGGGAAAATGGAAGTGTACTTAGGCTTGTAAATACAATGTTATTTTGGAGAATAGGGGCAAGCATCTCAGATTTAGAGGGGTCTACAGGGAGTATTTACAGACAGGGTTGCTATGATAAATTTTGGGGTAGCATACAGCCTTTCTTTTATTATTTTTATTATTATTTTTATTATTATTATTATTAATAATAATAATAATAATAATAATAATAATAATACATTTGCTCCTTCAACTAAACTATTGAAAATGTCAGTACAAAGAACATAGGGGCTCTATTCATAAAGCAGAGAAGAGCCCTGTTTAGCTGAAATCAGAGCTCTTCTCTGCTTCATGCTATTCATGGAACAAGTTTACTGTGGAGAAGTGTATAACTTCTCCAGCGACACCCCTGCTCCGTACCTGCATCGCATCACCATACTTTTGTATGGTGAGTGCGATTCATAATTCAGCTTTCCGTTCCTCTTCTGCGGTACAGATTCGCCGTCTGAAGATGGCATAATCTGTACTGCAAGCCGAACAAAGCAGGGAAGTTGCATACTTTCCTGCTGTCTGCCCGGAACCTGGCGATGGCACCGCCCTCTTTTCCCAGCGTCCATTGCAGCAGGTCTGACCTGACCTTCTGCTCTTGGATGCCAGCACATGCGCAGTGAGGAGCAGGCATATCGGGCTCCCGATATGTCCGTCTTCTCACTGCGTACAGGGATCGCGGAGAGGCCTTACAGCGCCCGAAGACGCCGGACAGGTAAGTCTAAATGAATGGCTACTAAACATCACTATATATCGCATCGATGTGATGCGATATATAGTGATATCTTTTAGAAGCCACTTCATGTTGTACATGAATAGACCCCATAGGGGTCTATTGCGATATTTAATGTAAATCTTTGATATTTAATAATCTGCAAATGTGCAGGAGCCGCACTGAGCATGTGCAGATCTGGTCCTGTGACGTCGATCGCAGTGCTTCCAAAGCCTCAGCATGATTGACATGCTGGTGGCTTAGGGGGCAGCAACAGGGAGCGTTCCAAAAAATGTGGGCGTGTCCAAACTCAAACTTAATTTGCGGTGTAAAAATAAAGCTGTCCTGCATTTCTGGGCAATATACAGAAGCAGCCACTATTTATTATACATGCAAAAATAATAAATGTATTTGCACCCCTTGTATTGCAACATGACTTGTCCAGAAAACGTACTTGTTTTTTTTTCTTTGCACCCAACTGTGTATTACGTGCAACATATACAAAAATAGAACGGGAACAGTTCAGTTGTTCATATATTCAGAAATAACAGACACTGAGAAATACCGTACATACTGTACAAGAAAATAACATTTAAATCAGAAATGCCTTGTTACTACAGTACAGTGTTATTTAATTTCTATGTAAAGAACTTTGAAAAGAATTACTATAAAATACTCATAGTAGTAGATAATATAATAAATTTATTAGAATGGAGACATGATTACCAGTTTCGCTGTTAATCAATCTAGCAAAAATCTATAAATAAACCAGAGTTGAATGGATTTAAAATACATAACACAGAGGGCCTGATTCAGAGCCGGACGCTATTTGCTCGCTCGTTCAGAAAAAAGGGCTGGCTATTTAAATTGAGCGCTCGCTCTTTGCAGTCTGTTGACACCTCTATGTCTGAGCGAGCGAACGAAAGATGCGCTCGCTATTTTGTAAAGACGCCCCCTGGCCGCTCGCATCCTAAGTCATCTCCGCTATTTATTTGATTAATCTAGTACATCGAAAGGCATCTGAACTGTTCGCAGTGCTTGTGGTAGGATTTTCCTACCGCAATCATGCGAACAGTTCAGGCTAAGAAACAACCAAGTGACGTGGTCATTGACGCTGCTTAGTTAATTATGCACACCCTTAAAACGCCCGTTTTGACCGTTTGGCACGCCTGCGTTCGGATCTCCACTCCCCGTTTTCAAACACCTTGCCCTGTTACCACCCACAAACGCCTCATCCTGTCACTCAAATTAGCAGGCACTCGCTATTTTGCGAGCGCTCGATTTCCGACCGCAATGACTGGTTGACGCATGCGCATTACGACCCATACGCATGCGCAGATGTGCGAACATCACTCGGAGCTAACGAGCGGCTGCTTATGAGCGTCTCTGAATCAGGCCCAGAGCTTCATAATGCAGGCCACACAGTACTATGATAGGTGACATGCTGTTATTCAAAACGTTAGGGTGGTTTGCAAGGGGAACTATCAGGATGATGAGGTGCTATTATTTGAGGTCATGCCAGAATTGTTTAACAATGTGCTGCCGGAAGCCCTGCAAGCACCAGTCCCAATGTTCACAGGGTGTAGCACATTGGTCCTCATGTAGAAGATCATAAGGACCTCATATAGTGGGGAAAACCATGTAAAATATAGCAACTGTGAGATCTCAGCAGCACTCACACTCACCCTGGACAGTGCAGCTTCATGTCTAGCACCAGCTTCAACTGTTGGGCCACTACAGTGGAATACCAAGGGCTTACTTGGCTAGTTTTTAAGTCTCCTCTCCAGGAGAAGCCTGAAGAGGAGATACAGCTTACCACATTAGGGGGCTGGGCTGTACTCTCACTCTATTAAGCACCTCCTCCGTCACGCAAAATGTCTTTAACAGTGGGTCTGTGTGGAGGGGGCAGAGTTAAACTGACTTGATTTGCGTTATTTTAGCCCCTCTCTACATACCTGCGAATCCCGGTATTATCTCTCCATCCTGCCCACTTCACTATTTGGTACTTTATCTACATCCACTTAATCTCTCTCCAAGGCTTTGTACATTGCACAAGCGCATGCAGGGGGGGTTTCTGAGGATCCAGAACCCCCCTCCCCCTGACAGCCTGGAGAGTAGACACTATCTTCTTAAGCTCCGTCCCCTCAGGGCAAAGTGCAGCAATTCGTGGTCCAATTGGGAGGAGACGTAGCCAATATGACTTGATTCCATTCGAATTGCATAATTTGGCTCCATCCCCTCTCGATTGATCAGTTAATCACGTCATTTTATCGCTAGGGGGAGGGGCCTATTGACATGGTGCCAGCCTGCCAAGTCCCATTCTCATCAGGTCTACAACCCACAGTTGCTGCAAGGTGTGTGTGTAATCTACATGTGACATACAATAGGCGTGTGTAAGGTATGTGTGACATATGTATGTGTGTGTGTATCTATGTGTGTGTATGTAATATATATATTACATACACACACATCCGCACTACGTCACACTCCGGCGTATACATAGGTACCATCGATGCATATCGGCCCCTCAAGGACAATTTACACCAGGTCTGACCAGCTGCAGAAACTGCAAGTATTGTCACACGCAGAGAATACTCAAGAGGCGCAAACAATCGCAGAGGCTAATTTATGCACGCCCATAAAACGGCATTCAAACGGATAGACACGCCTGCGTTTTTATGACCAGTACCCAATCACACTGTCACTCACTCTGCGATGGCTTTCTCTGTGCATCCGTAATTGCAGTGCGATCGCAGCGCATGCGTAGTGCGGCTTTTAGACATCCGCACTAGTGAACAATCGGCCAATCTGCGTATGCAGTTGCATCTGCGAAAGCTGCTGAATCAGGCCCTATGTCCCTATATGCTCCCTTGCCAACAACACATCACATGTTAATATCCCATGTTCCCATGTAATGTGTTGCTGGCACGGAACTATATGTAAGCATATACCACTATTTATTAAACCGAATTGTGCTTAGTGGGCGCAGCATACAGTTATTTAATTATATTGGCATATTAAAAACATAAACAAACTTTAATATGAATATATGGGTGACAGGTGCGGTAGATGTACGGACTAAAAAATAATGAATATGCTAAACTCTGAATGCTGTATTGAACAAGGCAACATATTTAAAGTAGGACTGCGATAGAACACATCACTACACAGCCCTGACGAAGCCCGTCACCCGTTGGACGGGTGAAACACGTCCTCTATGGTTAGTCTATTGGGAGAAGCCGGAAGGTGAGAAAGAACATGTACGCTCACTGCCGGACCATCTCCATCAGCCCCCGCCACCTTCACCAAACCATCCCAGCTTTACAGAAGCAACAGAGGATAGAGGTAAGAAGACAAATACTACACGTCAGGGCCAGCTCTAGGGGTGTTCGACCAGTGCGGTTGCACAGGGGCGCCACCCGTAGAGGGCGCACCCTTCGCCAGCATCCCGATTTCAGCGGGACAATACTGTCCCGCTGTTCCACCCACGGGCCAAAGTGGCCCGCTGGTGATCAAATCGGGAGGCTGGGGACCCCCACCGCCGCAGCTGTGTGGCGGTGCCCGACCCCCGAAGCGTGAATGGATGCCGCGCGCACCATTCACTGATGCGAGAGGGCTGGGGGAAGCCCAGCCAGTGACAGAGTGCTGGGCTTTACCCCCAGCCTGATGTTATTTGGATGCATGCCATGCGGGCACGCCTCCAAATAACGTCATGTAGGGGGTGCGGCCTATGGTAATTAGGCCACACCCCCAATGTAAGGGCGCCTTCTCAAAGGCCGGCATAGGGTGCTCCGAACCCTGGAGCCGGCCCTGCTACACGTACGCACCCGATACTTACAGAAGGAGGATCCACCATTTAGGCAAACTCGTTTTCAATCAATTGCAGATTGCAGAGATGCCACAATCGATTGAAAAAAGGAAAGCTTTTTATACACAATCGATTGCAAATTGCACTATTGCTGCAATCAATTGCTGAAGTATGGGGGCCTTAACAGGTCCGTACATCTACCGCACCTGTTTCCCATATACTTGGAATACAATCCACACAAATAAAAGGATTGCTTCACTACTAGCTTTATTTAAAGGTGCGCGCACCAGGACGAATTTGAACTTTATTCTTTTTTATCAGCAATTTTTACGGACCCTATTTTTAATTAACAACTCCATTGAAGTTATCACATTCTGCAAATCGTTTTAATACTGTCAGATACCGTGAAACTATATTTCTATTAATTTCACTAAAACAGTTTGCGCATTAAATTTTTAACATAGAAACATAGAATTTGATGGCAGATAAGAACCACTTGGCCCATCTAGTCTGCCCCATTTTTAAACATATTATTACCTCAACCCTTATTGATCCTTACTTCTTCTGAAGGATATCCTTATGTCTATCCCAAATGTTCTCAAACTCGGTCCTCAGGACCTCAAACAGTGCATGTTTTCCAGGTCTCCTCTCAGAATCACAAACTAAATAATTTGCTCCACCTGTGGATCTTTTAAAATGTGTCAGTGAGTAATGAAAACACCTGTGTGCCTGCTGGGTGACCTGGAAAATGTGATCTGTGTGGGGTCCTGAGGACCGAGTTTGAGAACCACTGGTCTATCCAATGCATGTTTAAATCGCTCTACTGTCTTAGCCTCTACCACCTCAGATGGGAGGCTATTCCACTTGTCCACTACCCTTTCTGTGAAGTAATTTTTCCTCAAATTTCCCCTAAACCTACCACCCTCCAGTTTTAGAACATGTCCTCTTGTTCTAATACTTCTCTTTCTTTGAAGAATGGGCCTGATTCAGACCCACTCGCGAGCGGCTGTCCGCTCGCAAGTGGGTCTATGGTGCGCATGCGCGAGACGCGACGAGCGAAGGACTTTCCTTCGCTCGTTGTGTCTGATCAAAGGGGGCGTGCTGTCGATGTTGATTGACAGCACGCCCCCTTTGGTGGGCGTGCCGGGGGCGTGCCTGCCTGACGGAGGCGTTCCCAAGGGAATGCCTACCGTCAGAAGCCGGCCCCACTGACATCACGGATGTCAGTGCGAGTGATTTTGGCTCTGATAGAGCCAAAATCACTCCGGGCCTTGCGGTTGAGAAACTCAACCGCAGGCTCCGGCTCGCAGTGGCGAAGGTCGCGATGGTCAAGACCATCACGACCATCAACCTGCACGCTCGTATAGGCTGTGGGTGGTGACCCACAGCTATACGAGCGTCCAGGAGGACGCTCCATAATTATGGAGGTGGGCCCTGATTCAGAGCGAGGGCTCTGGTCAGAGCGTCCGGCTCTGAATCAGGGCCAATGTCTCCTTCCTTTATCTTGTTAAAACCCTTTATATATTTGAATGTTTCTATCATGTCCCCTCTATCCCTTCTCTGCTCCAAACTATACATACTAAGATCTTTTAGTATTTCCTGGTACGTTTTGTGGTGTAGACCTTGCACCATTTTAGTTGCCCTTCTTTGTACAGTCTCTAATGTCTTAATATCCTTCTGGAGATATGGCCTCCAGAATTGAACACAGTATTCGAGATGAGGACGTACCAATGACCTATACAGTGGTATTATCACCTCTTTCTTTCTGCTACTGATTCCTCTCCCTATGCAACCAAGCATCTGACTTGCCTTCCTCATTGATTTGTTACAATGTTTGCTTGCCTTTAAGTCACCTGAAATAGTGACTCCTAGATCCCTTTCCTCTTCAGTACTTTCCAGTATAGTGCCATTAATACTATATTTAGCCTTTGGATTTTTGAGACCCAAGTGCACGATCTTGCATTTTTTGGCATTAAACTGTAGTTGCCATGTTCTTGACCATTCCTCTAGTCTACCTAGATCATCAATCATTTGTTTTACTCCTCCTGGAGTGTCTACCCTGTTGTATACCTTTGTGTCATCTGCAAAAAGGCATAGGGCCTGATTCAGAGCGATGTTTGCCCAACTGCGCATGCGTACGGATTGTTATACGCATGCGCGAACCAGTCAGTGCAGTCGAAATTCATGTGCGCGCAAAATAGCGAATGCCTGATAATTTGAGTGACAGAAAGAGGCATATGTGGGTGGTAACAGGGGAAGGTGCTTGAAAACGGGGAGTGGAGATCTGAACACAGGCGTGCTTAAAGGTCAAAACGGAGGTTTTATGGGTGTGCATAATTAAAACAGCAGCGTCATTGACCACGCCACTGGGTTATTTTATAGCCCGAACTGCTCGCAAAATTGTGGTAGCAAAAACCAACCACAAGAATAGCGAGCAGTTCATACGCTGGTCGATGTACTCGACTAATCTAATAAATAGCGGACATGACGTAGGATGCGAGCGGCCAGGGGGCATAGTTTCCCAAAAAACGACCGCAAGTTTTGTTCGCTCGTTCAGACCTAGAGGCGTGAACAGACCGCAAAGAGCGAACGGTTCATTTGAATAGCCACCAGTGGCAAACGCAGGATTTTGAAAGGGGGGTTTCCAATACTTGGTTACAAAACCAATGGCAAAAATCTAAACACATACAGGCAGCACTCCTCCTCCTCCTCAATAATCCAAGTTTGTTAATTCATTACTGTGCAACCTTTCAGATGCCTTGACAAAATATGTAATAAATGCATCTAAAAAGTGGCACAGAAATGGATTAATAAGCTTGGATTACTGAGTACCGAAGGAGAGCACTGCCTGTATCTGATTGTATGAGACTGAGCTATGATTAGAGCTTATTATATGCACTCAGGATATGCCCACAACGGGCCTAGTGTCCAACAACCCCGGTGGTCTAGGGAGGATTAAATAAGTGAAAGTGGGCAAAGCCGCTTACCATGGCGCTGGGAGAGGCTGCAGTGGGGAGATTCATTTAGGTCTTTTCCTTTCCACCACTGCAGCACTCTCCGGTCCTCAGCTTCTTGATCCTCAGCTTCTTGCTGTAGGTCCATCCTGGTGCCTCCTATTCTTGGCCAGCTCTTCCTTCTTCTTTTCTTCTGGAAGTCTTCTTTCCTCCCTCTCTGCTCCTCTCCCTTTGCAGCACTGCACACCTTTCCTCACTGCAGCCCACACCTCTCCTCATGCTCAAACCTCCCCTCCCCACAGCACTCACTTCTCCTCACACCTCCCCTCCCCATAGCACTCACCTCTCCTCACACCTCCCCTCCACACAGCACTCACTTCTCCTCACACCTCCCCTCCCCATAGCACTCACCTCTCCTCACACCTCCCCTCCCCATAGCACTCACCTCTCCTTACACCTCCCCTCCCCATAGCACTCACCTCTCCTCACACCTCCCCTCCCCACAGCACTCACTTCTCCTCACACCTCCCCTCCCCACAGCACTCACCTCTCCTCACACCTCCCCTCCACACAGCACTCACCTCTCCTCACACCTCCCCTCCCCATAGCACTCACCTCTCCTCATGCTCACACCTACCCTCCCCACAACACTCACTTCTCCTCACACCTCCCCTCCCCATAGCACTCGCCTCTCCTCACACCTCCCCTCACCACAGCACTCACCTCTCCTCACACCTCCCCTCCCCACAGCACGCACCTCTCCTCACACCTCCCCTCCACACAGCACTCACTTCTCCTCACACCTCCCCTCCCCACAGCACTCAGCTCTCCTCACACCTCCCCACAGCACTCACTTCTCTTCACACCTCCCCTCCCCACAGCACTCAGCTCTCCTCACACCTACCTTCTCCTCACAGCAGCACACCCCACCTCACATGACCACTCACCTCACTGCAGCACTCACTTCTCCCCTCACCACTCACCTCACGCCACCCCTCCCCTCAGCAATCGCCACAGCACTCTGTTTCCCTTACCTATACACACAGCCCCTCAACATTTGTACACAGCCCCTCACCATTTGTACACACAGACCCTCACATCTGCCTACACAGTGCACACAGCCCCTCACTAAATGATCTGCATACACACAGCACCTTACATCTGCTCTGTGTGCATGCAGATCAGATAGTGAGTGGCTGTGTATACTGTGTATGCAGATGGTGAAGGGGCTGTGTAATACAGCCCCTACACCATCTGCTTACACAGTACACACAGCCCCTTCATCATCGGCATAATCGGCATACACACAGCCACCTCACCGGCATTTCTGCACATAGCCCCGCTCTCTCAGGACTCGCTTCGCCGCAGTGGTGTGCACCCTTTCCTTCAGGATCCCCGGAGGCACATTAGAATAGTGCGCCGGCCGCGCTGACCGACAGCCAATTAGGAGCGGCCACGTGCCCGCTATTGATTGGTTGCCGGCCGTGAGGAACAACAGCCAATTAGAAGCGGCCACGTGGCCGCTCCTGATTGGATGCCGGTCCGCGAGCCATGATTGGCTTGCGCGACTGGCGTTAGTGGACAAATTTGCCGCCGGGTCCCTTATTAAGCTGCCAGTGCGCGGCGATGGATCGGCGGACAGGGGAGGTTTCTAGGTACTCGGAAACCCCCCCTGCGTGCCACCCCTATTTTCTGGACGAGTGAGCGCTAATTGCGTCCGGCTCTGAATCAGGCCCATAGTTTCCCTTCAATACCATTTGCAATGTCACAAATAAAGATATTAAAAAGCACTGGTCCAAGTACAGATCCCTGAGGTACTCCACTGGTAACATTTCCCTCTTGAGCCTGCACTCCGTTTACTACAACTCTCTATTTCCTATCCTGCAGCCATGATCTTATCCATTCAACTATCTTGTATCCAATCCCATGCTTTCCAGTTTATTTAACAGTCTGCGATGTGGAACAGTGTCAAAAACCTTACTAAAGTCTAGATGAGCTATATCTATGCTCCCCTTTATCTATTTCCTCAGTCACCCAGTCAAAAAAGTCAATAAGATTTATTTGACATGATATCCCCCCAGTAAATCCATGCTGTTTGGGATCCTGCAAATTTTTGGATTTGAGATAATCTACGACTCTTTCTTTTAAGAGTGTTTCCATCAATTTCCCTACTACTGATGTAGGGCTCACTGGTCGGTAGTTGCTTGCCTCTTCCTTGCTTCCACTTTTGAAAATTTAGGCCCTCATTCAGAGCCGTACGCTCTGAGCAGAGCGCACGCTCTGAATGAGGGCCGCCCTCCATAAAAATGGAGCGTCCTCCTGGACGCTCGTATAGCTGTGGGTCACCACCCACAGCCTATACGAGCGTGCAGTTTGATGGCTGCGATGGTCGTGACCATCGCGACCATCGAAACTGCGAGCCGGAGCCTGCGGTTGAGGTTTTCAACCGCAAGGCCCGGAGTGATTTTGGCTCTATCAGAGCCAAAATCACTCCCACTGACATCACTAGTGATGTCAGTGGGCCGGCTTCTGACGGGAGGCGTTCCCTTGGGAACGCCCCCGTCAGGGAGGCACGCCCCCGGCACGCCCACCAAAGGGGGCGTGCTGTCAATCAACATCGACAGCACGCCCCCTTTGATCAGACACAACGAGCGAAGGACTTTCCATCGCTCGTCGCGTCTGGCGCATGCGCACGACGGAGCTCCCTCTGTCGTGCGCATGCTCAGTGCAGACCATCGACCCACTTGCGAGCGGACAGCCGCTTGCGAGTGGGTCTGAATCAGGGCCTTACTCTTTTCCAGTCCTCTGGAATTACTCCAGTAGCTAGTGACTGGTTGAATAATTATGTTAATGGTGTTACCAGCACCCGTTTAACCTCTTTTAGTATCCTTGGATGTATCCCATCTGGCCCCATTGCGCATAAATTAGCCACTGCGATGCCCTATGCGGCCTGATAGCGTGCGCTGAAGTTAGCAATTCTGAGTAAGGTCAGAGCTTGAGCAAGTGTGCGTGAGACTGCGATGGTACTCCATTGTACAATGTTTCCACAGTCTTGCTAAACATTACAGAAAAGGGCAGACTAGATGGGCCAAGTGGTTCTTATCTGCTGTCAAATGATATGTTTCTATGTGTGTAAGTTAAAGTGGGCGTCCTTATGTAATGCTGCGGCGGCGGCATAGCAATCGCAATTAATTAGCATACTATCGCAGCTAAACTGCATGCGTAATCGCAGCTACAATCGTAACAGCGATCCAAGCTGAATCAGGTCCTTAGTAAGGTGGGTGGGCGAGAAGCAAAAACTGGAAAGAGGGAAAATGGCTCCCAAATCAGGATATTTAAATGGCAACAGTAACCCCTCCCTAGACTACTCTGATAGGCTAATCCACATGATTGACAACTGTTCCAGGACCTGAACCATTAACCCTAAATAGATTACACAAAATTCCCAGAAAAAACGGGTCCTTATCCTTAAACTTTGTTTAAGTATTCAGATGCTTCATTTTAATTATACCTGATTTATAAAGTTCTCAAAACTTCACAAAACAAAGCACAGTGAAGCATATTGTAAATACTATATAATGATTTGAAAATAGAAAAAAAGGGAACACTGGGCCCAAATCAGAGGTGGACGCTATTTCATTCACGGCTACAACTTTGTACGCAGTAGTACTGTGAATATATGTTAATGACGCAATCGATGAACTCTGTACAGAAACGTCCACTAGCTGCGTCTCTAATGTGCCGCTTGTGTACAACGATAAGACACTGGTCACACATAGGTCATACCATTGATCCTCTGTGCAACCCCTATGGCTGCTCAGAATGCCTGTTGTAACGAAACCACTGGGGCCAGTGCAACAGCGAACACAGATACAGTAACTGGCTGAGATATGCAATACAAGTGCAGTGCCACTCAGAGGCATGCACAGCAAAAAAAAACATTGCAGCACTCGGCTCCTGACACAGTGAGGGAATCGGAACTGCACACAGGGCAGTCCGCACCTCCGGCACCCTACCCCCCGAGTGATAAGAACAGGGGTTCAGCCGTGAGGCCATGCCCCCTTTTTGTTGGAACCCTCCCCGTACCGGATGTCGGCACGGGGAGGGACGCCACTGTATAGCGATAAACTACTTCATAAAGATGGGAGAAAATACTACTACTAAAATGGATTGGGAAAATGGAAGTGTACTTAGGCTTGTAAATACAATGTTATTTTGGAGAATAGGGGCAAGCATCTCAGATTTAGAGGGGTCTACAGGGAGTATTTACAGACAGGGTTGCTAAGATAAATTTTGGGGTAGCATACAGCCTAACTTTTATTATTATTATTATTATCATTATTATTATTATTATTATTTTTATTATTATTATTATTATTACTATTTTTATTATTAATAATAATAATAATAATAATAATACATTTGCTCCTTCAACTAAACTATTGAAAATGTCAGTACAAAGAACATAGGGGCTCTGGGGGTCATTCAGACCCCCTCGTGAGCGTCAGTACGCTCGCAAGCGGGTCGATGTTCCCCCACTGCGCATGTGCACGACAGAGGGAGCTCTGTCGTGCGCATGCGCGAGACCCGGTGAGCGACGGGCTCTCCAACGCTCCGGGTCTCGCACCAAAGGGGGCGTGCTGTCGATGTTGATTGACAGCACGCCCCCTTTGGTGGGCGTGCCTGCCAGACAGAGGCGTTCCCATGGGAACGCCTACCGTCTCAAGCCGGCCCCACTGACATCACTAGTGATGTCAGTGGGAGTGATTTTGGCTCTGACAGAGCCAAAATCACTCCAGGGCTTGCGGCAGCGAGACCCTACCGCAGGGTCTCCGTCACAAGCCCGATGGTCGTGATGGTCAAGACCATCGCGACCATCATCATGGACGCTAGCTATAGCTGTGGGTGGTAACCCACAGCTATGCGAGCGTCCATGAGGACGCTCCAAAAAAAAGTTAGGAGGGCCCTGATTCAGAGCGAGCGCTCTGGTCAGAGGGTTCAGCTCTGAATCAGGCCCTCTATTCATAAAGCAGAGAAGAGCCCTATTTAGCTGAAATCAGAACTCTTCTCTGCTTCATGCTATTCATGGAACAAGTTTACTGTGGAGAAGTGTATTACTTCTCCAGCGACACCCCTGCTCCGTACCTGCAAAAAGTATGGTGAGTGCGATTCATGATTCAGCTTTCCGTTCCTCTTCTGCGGTACAGATTCGCCGTCTGAAGATGGCATAATCTGTACTGCAAGCCGAACAAAGCAGGGAAGTTGCATACTTTCCTGCTGTCTGCCCGGAACCTGGCGATGGCACCGCCCTCTTTTCCCAGCGTCCATTGCAGCAGGTCTGACCTGACCTTCTGCTCTTGGATGCCAGCACATGCGCAGTGAGAAGCAGGCATATCGGGCTCCCGATATGTCCGTCTTCTCACTGCGTACAGGGATCGCGGAGAGGACCTACAGCGCCCGAAGACGCCGGACAGGTAAGTCTAAAATAAATGAATGGCTACTAAACATCACTATATATCGCATCGATGTGATGCGATATATAGTGATATCTTTTAGAAGCCACTTCATGTTGTACATGAATAGACCCCATAGGGCCTGATTCAGAGAGTTACACAAATGCGATATTTAATGTAAATCTTTGATATTTAATAATCTGCAAATGTGCAGGAGCCGCACTGAGCATGTGCAGATCTGGTCCTGTGACGTCGATCGCAGTGCTTCCAAAGCCTCAGCATGATTGACATGCTGGTGGCTTAGGGGGCAGCAACAGGGAGCGTTCCAAAAAATGTGGGCGTGTCCAAACTCAAACTTAATTTGCAGTGTAAAAATAAAGCTGTCCTGCATTTCTGGGCAATATGCAGAAGCAGCCACTATTTATTATACATGCAATAATAATAAATGTATTTGCACCCCTTGTATTGCAAGTTGCAACATGACTTGTCCAGAAAACGTACTTGTTTTTTTTCCTTTGCTCCCAACTGTGTATTACGTGCAACATATACAAAAATAGAACGGGAACAGTTCAGTTGTTCATATATTCAGAAATAACAGACACTGAGAAATACCGTACATACTGTACAAGAAAATAACATTTAAATCAGAAATGCCTTGTTACTACAGTACAGTGTTATTTAATTTCTATGTAAAGAACTTTGAAAAGAATTACTATAAAATACTCATAGTAGTAGATAATATAATAAATTTATTAGAATGGAGACATGATTACCAGTTTCGCTGTTAATCAATCTAGCAAAAATCTATAAATAAACCAGAGTTGAATGGATTTAAAATACATAACACAGAGGGCCTGATTCAGAGCCGGACGCTATTTGCGCTCGCTCATTCAGAAAAAGGGGCCGGCTATTTAAATTGAGCGCTCGCTCTTTGCGGTCTGTTGACGCCTCTATGTCTGAGCGAGCGAAAGATGCGCTCGCTATTTTGTAAAGACGCCCCCTGGCCGCTCGCATCCTAAGTCATCTCCGCTATTTATTTGATTAATCTAGTACATCGAAAGGCGTCTGAACTGCTCGCAGTGCTTGTGGTAGGATTTTCCTACCGCAATCATGTGAACAGTTCAGGCTAAGAAACAACCAAGTGACGTGGTCATTGACGCTGCTTAGTTAATTATGCACACCCTTTAAAATCCCGTTTTTACCGTTTGGCACGCCTGCGTTCGGATCTCCACTCCCCGTTTTCAAGCACCTTCCCCTGTTACCACCCACAAACGCCTCATCCTGTCACTCAAATTAGCAGGCACTCACTATTTTGCGAGCGCTCGATTTCCGACCGCAATGACTGGTTGACGCATGCGCATTACGACCCATACGCATGCGCAGATGTGCGAACATCACTCGGAGCTAACGAGCGGCTGCTTATGAGCGTCTCTGAATCAGGCCCAGAGCTTCATAATGCAGGCCACACAGTACTATGATAGGTGACATGCTGTTATTCAAAACGTTAGGGTGGTTTGCAAGGGGAACTATCAGGATGATGAGGTGCTATTATTTGAGGTCATGCCAGAATTGTTTAACAATGTGCTGCCGGAAGCCCTGCAAGCACCAGTCCCAATGTTCACAGGGTGTAGCACATTGGTCCTCATGTAGAAGATCATAAGGACCTCATATAGTGGGGAAAACCATGTAAAATATAGCAACTGTGAGATCTCAGCAGCACTCACACTCACCCTGGACAGTGCAGCTTCATGTCTAGCACCAGCTTCAACTGTTGGGCCACTACAGTGGAATACCAAGGGCTTACTTGGCTAGTTTTTAAGTCTCCTCTCCAGGAGAAGCCTGAAGAGGAGATACAGCTTACCACATTAGGGGGCTGGGCTGTACTCTCACGCTATTAAGCACCTCCTCCGTCACGCAAAATGTCTTTAACAGTGGGTCTGTGTGGAGGGGGCAGAGTTAAACTGACTTGATTTGCGTTATTTTAGCCCCTCTCTACATACCTGCGAATCCCGGTATTATCTCTCCATCCTGCCCACTTCACTATTTGGTACTTTATCTACATCCACTTAATCTCTCTCCAAGGCTTTGTACATTGCACAAGCGCATGCAGGGGGGGTTTCTGAGGATCCAGAACCCCCCTCCCCCTGACAGCCTGGAGAGTAGACACTATCTTCTTAAGCTCCGTCCCCTCAGGGCAAAGTGCAGCAATTCGTGGTCCAATTGGGAGGAGGCGTAGCCAATATGACTTGATTCCATTCGAATTGCATAATTTGGCTCCATCCCCTCTCGATTGATCAGTTAATCACGTCATTTTATCGCTAGGGGGAGGGGCCTATTGACATGGTGCCAGACTGCCAAGTCCCATTCTCATCAGGTCTACAACCCACAGTTGCTGCAAGGTGTGTGTGTAATCTACGTGTGACATACAATAGGCGTGTGTAAGGTATGTGTGACATATGTATGTGTGTGTGTATCTATCTATGTGTGTGTATGTAATATATATATTACATACACACACATCCGCACTACGTCACACTACGGCGTATACATAGGTACCATCGACGCACATCGGCCCCTCAAGGGCAATTTACACCAGGTCTGACCAGCTGCAGAAACTGCAAGTCTTGTCACACGCAGTGAATTCTCAAGAGGCGCATACAATCGCAGTGGCTAATTTATGCACGCCCATAAAACGGCATTCAAACGGATAGACACGCCTGCATTTTTATGACCAGTACCCAATCACACTGTCACTCACTCTGCGATGGCTTCCTCAGTGCATCCGTAATTGCAGTGCGATCGCAGCGCATGCGTAGTGCGGGTTTTAGACATCCGCACTAGTGAACAATCGGCCGATCTGCATATGCAGTTGCATCTGCGAACGCTGCTGAATCAGGCCCTATGTCCCTATATGCTCCCTTGCCAACAACACATCACATGTTAATATCCCATGTTCCCATGTAATGTGTTGCTGGCACGGAACTATATGTAAGCATATACTACTATTTATTAAACCAAATTGTGCTTAGTGGGCGCAGCATACAGTTATTTCATTATATTGGCATATTAAAAACATAAACAAACTTTAATATGAATATATGGGTGACAGGTGCGGTAGATGTACGGACCTGTTAGGTTCTATTGTACACTAAAAATAATGAATATGCTAAACTCTGAATGCTGTATTCAACAAGGCAACATATTTAAAGTAGGACTGCGATAGAACACATCACTACACAGCCCTGACGAAGCCCGTCACCCGTTGGACGGGTGAAACACGTCCTCTATGGTTAGTGTATTGGGAGAAGCCGGAAGGTGAGAAAGAACATGTACGCTCACTGCCGGACCATCTCCATCAGCCCCTGCCACCTTCACCAAACCATCCCAGCCTTACAGAAGCAACAGAGGATAGAGGTAAGAAGACAAACATACTACACGTCAGGGCCGGCTCTAGGGGTGTTCGACCAGTGCGGTTGCACAGGGGCGCCACCCGTAGAGGGCGCACCCTTCACCAGCATCCCGATTTCAGCGGGACAATACTGTCCCCGCTGTTCCACCCGCGGGCCAAAGTGGCCCGCTGGTGATCAAATCGGGAGGCTGGGGACCCCCACCGTCGCAGCTGTGCGGCTATGCCCGACCCCCGAAGTGTGAATGGATGCCGCGCGCACCATTCACTGATGCGAGAGGGCTGGGGGAAGCCCAGCCAGTGACGGAGTGCTGGGCTTTACCCCCAGCCTGATGTTATTTGGATGCATGTCATGTGGGCACGCCTCCAAATAACGTCACGTAGGGGGTGCGGCCTATGGTAATTAGGCCACACCCCCTATGTAAGGGCACCTTCTCAAAGGCCGGCACAGGGTGCTCCGAACCCTGGAGCCGGCCCTGCTACACGTAGTGGGCACCCGATACTTACAGAAGGAGGATCCACCATTTAGGCAAACTTGTTTTCAATCGATTGCAGATTGCAGAGATGCCACAATCGATTGAAAAAAGGAAAGCTTTTTATACACAGTCGATTGCAAATTGCACTATTGCTGCAATCAATTGCTGAAGTATGGGGGCCTTAACAGGTCCGTACATCTACCGCACCTGTTTCCCATATACTTGGAATACAATCCACACAAATAAAAGGGTTGTTTCACTACTAGCTTTATTTTAAAGGTGCGTGCACCAGGACGAATTTGAACTTTATTGTTTTTTAGCAGCAATTTTTACGGACCCTATTTTTAATTAACAACTCCATTGAAATTATCACATTCTGCAAATCGTTTTAATACTGTCAGATACCGTGAAACTATATTTCTATTAATTTCACTAAAACAGTTTGCGCATTAAATTTTTTACATAGAAACATAGAATTTGACGGCAGATAAGAACCACTTGGCCCATCTAGTCTGCCCCATTTTTAAACATATTATTACCTCAACCCTTATTGATCCTTACTTCTTCTGAAGGATATCCTTATGTCTATCCCAAATGTTCTCAAACTTGGTCCTCAGGACCTCAAACAGTGCATGTTTTCCAGGTCTCCTCTCAGAATCAAAAACTAAATAATTTGCTCCACCTGTGGATCTTTTAAAATGTGTCAGTGAGTAATGAAAACACCTGTGTGCCTGCTGAGTGACCTGGAAAATGTGACCTGTGTGGGGTCCTGAGGACCGAGTTTGAGAACCACTGGTCTATCCAATGCATGTTTAAATCGCTCTACTGTCTTAGCCTCTACCACCTCAGATGGGAGGCTATTCCACTTGTCCACTACCCTTTCTGTGAAGTAATTTTTTCCTCAAATTTCCCCTAAACCTACCACCCTCCAGTTTTAGAACATGTCCTCTTGTTCTAATACTTCTCTTTCTTTGAAGAATGTCTCCTTCCTTTATCTTGTTAAAACCCTTTATATATTTGAACATTTCTGTCATGTCCCCTCTATCCCTTCTCTGCTCCAAACTATACATACTAAGATCTTTTAGTCTTTCCTGGTACGTTTTGTGGTGTAGACCTTGCACCATTTTAGTTGCCCTTCTTTGTACAGTCTCTAATGTATTAATATCCTTCTGGAGATATGGCCTCCAGAATTGAACACAGTAATCGAGATGAGGACGTACCAATGACCTATACAGTGGTATTATCACCTCTTTCTTTCTGCTACGGATTCCTCTCCCTATGCAACCAAGCATCTGACTTGCCTTCCTCATTGCTTTGTTACAACGTTTGCTTGCCTTTAAGTCACCTGAAATAGTGACTCCTAGATCCCTTTCCTATTCAGTACTTTCCAGTATAGTGCCATTAATACTATATTTAGCCTTTGGATTTTTGAGACCCAAGTGCACGATTTTGCATTTTTTGGCATTAAACTGTAGTTGCCATGTTCTTGACCATTCCTCTAGTCTACCTAGATCATCAATCATTTGTTTTACTCCTTCTGGTGTGTCTACCCTGTTGCATACCTTTGTGTCATCTGCAAAAAGGCATAGTTTCCCTTCAATACCATTTGCAATGTCACAAATAAAGATATTAAAAAGCACTGGTCCAAGTACAGATCCCTGAGGTACTCCACTGGTAACATTTCCCTCTTGAGCCTGCACTCCATTTACTACAACTCTCTATTTCCTATCCTGCAGCCATGATCTTATCCATTCAACTATCTTGTATCCAACCCCATGCTTTCCAGTTTATTTAACAGTCTGCGATGTGGAACAGTGTCAAAAGCCTTACTAAAGTCTAGACGAGCTATATCTATGCCCCCCCTTTATCTATTTCCTCAGTCACCCAGTCAAAAAAGTCAATAAGATTTGTTTGACATGATCTCCCCCCAGTAAATCCATGCTGTTTGGGATCCTGCAAATTGTTGGATTTGAGATAATCTACAACTCTTTCTTTTAAAAGCGTTTCCATTAATTTCCCTACTACTGATGTAGGGCTCACTGGTCGGTAGTTGCTTGCCTCTTCCTTGCTTCCACTTTTGAACATTTGCTATTTTCCAGTCCTCTGGAATTACTCCAGTAGCTAGTGACTGGTTGAATAATTCTGTTAATGGTGTTACCAGCACCCCTTTAAGCTCTTTTAGTATCCTTGGATGTATCCCATCCAGCCCCATTGATTTATCCACTTTCAGTTTTGAGAGTTCTGATAGGATCTTCTCCTCTGTAAATGTGTTTGTTCCTACCTCATTTTTCTGATTACACCTCCAACATAACTGTGGCCCCTTTCCCTCTCTCTCAGTAGTGAATACTGAACAAAAATAATTATTAAGATTATCAGCTATTACATTGTCTCCCTCAACAAGACTCCCTCTTTCTGTCTTTAGTCTTTTTATTCCACCTTTACCATTTTCTCCTCAGCTTTTGCCTTTGCACATCTGATTACTTTCTTAGCCTCCTTCTGCTTTACACGATACTCCTCTTCGTCTTCATTATTTTGTGTCTGCTTGTATTTCCTAAAGGCCATCTTTTTTGCATTCACAATACTTGCTACCCCTTTCCCAAACCACACTGGCTTCCTTTTCCTTGTGGTTTTCCTAACCATTTTGATACAAAGGTCTGTTGCCTTTAATATTGCACTTTTTACATTTTCCCACCTCTCCTGCACGCCTTTCAAGTTCCTCCACTCTGCCAAAGATTTGCTTAAACATCTTCCCATCCCTGCAAAATCAGCTTTCCTTAAATCTAACACCTTTGTTTTTGTATGGGGTGAGTCAGTATCTGTCTTTATACTGCTTGATGATCACTGGATCCCAGGTTTTCACCCATTTTCACATCAGATATTCTGTCTCCATTTGTAAGTATTAAGTCTAATATTGCGTCTTTCCGAGTGGGCTCCCTCACCAATTGCTGGTGGGAGGCTCCCTGCAATGAATTCAGGATGTCCCTACTTCTAGTGGAAATTGCCACAGACACCTCCCAGTTTATATCGGGTAGATTAAAATCTCCCATGATTATAACCTCTCCTTTTAATGCCATTTTAGTGATGTCCTGCAGTAGTTTATTGTCCAGTTCCTCTTCCTGGCCTGGTGGTCTGTAGAACACCCCACTACGAAGAATCACTTTCTCCCCTGTTTCTATAGTCACCCAAAGGGACTCGTTTTTTTCTTCAATACTATGTATTAACGTAGAATTTATGCTTCCTTGATATACATTGCTACTCCTCCGTCTATTCTTCCCATTCTGTCCTTCCTTAATAAAGTATATCCTGGTATAGCTATGTCCCAGTCATGATTTTCATTGCACCATGACTCCGTAATAGCCACAATATCCAGATCATCCCTTCTAATTATTGCAATTAGTTCAGGGATTTTATTTCCTAAGCTCCTAGCATTTGCACACATTGCTCTTAGACTTTTATTTGTTTGCTTTTTTCTCCTGTTCCTAGGTATGTTCACGTTCATCTCTCTGCCTATGTTTATTTGGTTTTGTTCTGAATCATCTTCTGTTGCTGTGGATTTGCTTCCTGTTCCATTTGCCAGCAGAAATAATACCTCTTTATTGGGGGAGCAGATTTCTTTTTTCATGTTTGGTTCACTGTCCCCCTCTTCTAGTTTAAATAGTTCTTGGTGAAGCCTTCAAACGGTTCACTCAGTATTCTAGTTCCTTTTGAAGATGGGTGCAGGCCATCATATTTGTATAAGCTTCTATCTTGCCAGATGGCGTGGCTATGGACTGTCAGTCCAAATCCCTCCTAATAACACCACTTCTGTAGCCAATCATTGAAGTTTCTGATGTTCTGAAGTTTCTTTTACATTTACTGTCTGTCACCATCCCAACCGCCGGAATCCCGAAGGTAAGTATAGGGGTTAGGAGGGAGGGTTAGGTTTAGGCACTAGGGGGGGGGAAGTTAGATTCAGGCACCGGGGAAAGAGAGTTAGGGTAGGGAGATGGGGAGGGTAAGGATACTGACCAACAGGTGTCGGTATCCCTACCCTGTCAGGATGCCGGCGTTGGGAATTCTGACCGCTGGGATCCCGAGCGCCGTCCCATCCCATCAATAAATACTCCCATGCCAACAACACATCACATGTAAACATACCGGCTTGTTTCCATGTAATGTGCTGCTGGCATAGAACTATGGACCTGATTCAGACCCGCTCGCAAGATGCGATCGCTCGCTGGCATAAAGGGGCGGATATGTAAATTAAGTGCTCGCACTGCGTCGCGTAAGGACGCCCACTGTGTGTTAGCGAGCTACGGCAAAGTGCACTCGCAAGTGTCTGAAGACGCCCCTTTGCCACTCGCAATACACGTCATCTCCAGGAAATGTAGTATTAATCGGGACCATTGTGTGCCATCAGAGCTGCTCGCAGCACTTGGGGTTGCCTTTCCCCGCTGCAAGCACTACGATCAGTGCGGGCTGAAATACATGCATGTGACGTGTACAATGACGCTACTTTGCAAATTATGCACGCCCTTTAACCGGCGTTATGGCGGGCAGACACACCTGCATTCTGTCACTCAAAGTAGCGACCTGATAGTGGCTTACGACCTGCCAAAATCAGATCGCAACGAATGGCTTGCGCACGCGCACTGCGAATTATACACGCAGATGGGCGAAAATCGCTCAGAGCTATCCATCGCGCCTTAGCAAGCGGGTCTGAATCAGGTCTTATATGTGAGACATATACCACTATGGGTTCTATTTACTACAATCCACATTTGTAATGCAGATTGTAGTGTGATATTATCGACTGAATTCGCATTGCGAATTGAGGCAATTTCACAGGGACTTACTACAAATCCCTTGCAGGGACGGAGCTTGCGAGAAAGCTCTGACCCTGCGAATCCCCTCCGCACTCTAGTCAAGATTTTTTCGCAAAAAAACACCGTGACTAGTGCCCCGCACATGCGCCGACCGGCCACCGCTGCTACTCCCCTGGTGCTAAGCCCAGCCCCTGACACTAAGCCCCGCCCCCATGATCGCGGACGATCCCCGCAACCCTTCTTCCCTTAATAGCACTTACCAGCAGTCATCGGTGCTCCGTTGATGTTTCTATGCCTCCGGTCAGCTAATATCCCATTATGCACTGGGACCCGATCACCTGATGACCGGGCCGCAGTGCAGCATGGGAGACCAGCTGACCAGAGGGGAGTCGTCACCAGAGCCCCGACCACCTGTCCCTGGAGTCAGGTAAGTGAATTTTTTTTGTATCAGCTTGCGGTCTGTTTAGACCACACAGCTGATCACTGGGACAGGCTCCGGGCTCTGCTCTGCCTTTTAGAGCAGAGTAGGAGTCCGGTAACCGGGGGAGATCCTGGATAACGCCACCTCCAGGTGGCGTTATTATTTCAGGGCTTTCCCTGGTATTTTTTACAATTTATTTTTAGTAACTTTGGCCAGATCACATTTCCCATTAAAATTATGGGAAATGCGATCTGCTTACTAAAAATAAGTGATACTTAGGGGGTTGGAGTAGAATTTTACGAATTCTACTCCAATTGCCCTGTAATAACTATAGGTAATACTAAACTAATGTGAAAAGGGTGTGAAAACACCCTTTTTCACTTTATTTTAGTAAAAATAATGTTAATAAATAGAGCCCTATATGTTTACTGCAAAAAGAAAGTGCACAGTAAAATGTGGGATACAGCCCAAAAAATAAAATAGGCTTCTTTGCCATGGCACCCTTCTAATATGTGCTCAAATAAATAGTAGGTATGTGCAAAACTTTTTTGAATTTTGGTTATTTTTTTCGATGTCGCAGTGAATTTTTCACCCAAATCTTTGAGGCAGTGCTTTAAATAGGAGAGTTTCAGTGGCAAACGCAGGATTTTGAAAGGGGGTTTCCAAATAATTGGTTACAGAGCCGATGACAAAAAAGTCTATCCAGAATAAGCCTGCAACATACAGTACACTGTATTGTGTACTTCAAGTGTTTAATATAAATAACATAAATAACAAGGCATCTGGGCATAAAACTTGCACAATGTGATTTTTAGCAACTGCGCATGTGCGAGAACTTCAGAAAGCCAGTACGGCAAATGTGTTACCCTGAGTGTACACACAATGATGTTGTTGCGATCAGATCAGATGGTATTGAGAATGGAGCGGCAGAGTGATGGCCGGTCCTGGGTGGTGACATGAAGTGAACGCAAAAAGAGTGTCTCATGGGCATGTTATGGGAGTGTTGTGGGGTCATCAGTGAAACTCGATTAGGCTTGAAAAACTGTGTCTAACTAGTCAAAATCGGAACGCAGCCGCGCAGTGGCATAACTATACATTTTGCTCGCCACCTGCCAAAAAAAGTTTTTGTCGCCCTCCCCCCTATGACATTTTGCTAATACTAATGCAGGGCCGTTTCTAGGAAATGTGGCTTCCAGTGCGAACAGTTAAAAATGCGCCTCCATCCCCCATAGACAGTTCACATTATAATTTTTCTTCCTTATAGTAATGCCTAGTACACATTATGCTACACACTGTAATGCCCATTACACATTATGCCACATACAGTTATGCCGCTAACACCATTTTATGCCGCATAGTAAGGCTTCAAATTACTTTACAATTACATGCTCGTTGTCAGGGGTTTCATGCTCGTTTCCAGCTGTCTCATGATTGTTGCCAGGGATTTTGCGCTATAGGTTTACATGCTCAATGTTAGGGGACTAATGCTCATTGCCAGGGGTTTTATGCTATGGGTTTACATGCTCGTTGCCCCAGAGGTCTCATGCTCGTTGCCAGGGGTTTCATGCTCTTTGTCAGGGGTTTTATGCTATGGCATACCTCCCAACTGTCCCGCGCGGGACAGTCCCGTTTTTCTGGGACTGTCCTGCCGCGGGCCGCAGTGTCCCGCGGTTGGGGGAAAGTTGGGGAGAGCACACCCGCTGCTCTGCCTAACAGAGCAGCAGGTGTGCAGAAGGTGAACAGATGCCGTGCACATCGCACGGCATTTGTTCACTAGCGTAGGGAGAGCCTGGGGGGCTGCCCAGCATCTCAGAGAGTGCTGGGCACGCCCCCTATAGTGACGAAAACGGGTGGAAGCCGCGAGGCTCCGCCCCATTTTCAGCTGGCCCCGCCCCCTTTTAGGAAGCCACGCCCTTTTCCGGACGCGCGCGCCTTAGGCGCGCGCCCTGTCCCTCCTTCCCGTTCTCAAAAGTTGGGAGGTATGCTATGGGTTTACATGCTTGTTGCCAGAGGTTTCATGCTCGTTGCCAGGGGTTTTATGCTATGGGTTTACATGCTCGTGTCAGGGGTTTCTTGCTCATTGCCAGGGGTTTCTTGCTCATTGCCAGGGGTTTCTTGCTCTTTGCCAGGGTTTCTTGCTCATTGCCAGGGGTCTCACGCTCCTTACCAGGGGTTTCATGCTCGTTGTCAGGAGTTATATGGGAGAAGATGCAGCCTTCTACATCTTTTCCCGGCTATGCACTCTGTGGGCCTGATTCAGAGCCGAACGCTCTGACCAGAGCGCTCGCTCTGAATCAGGGCCCTTCTCCATGAAAATGGAGCGGCCTCCTAGCCGCTCGCATAGCTGTTGGTGACCACCCACAGCATATGCTAGCGTCCATGATGATGGTTGCGATGGTCTTGACCATCTCGACCATCGGGCTTGCGACGGAGACCCTGCGGTAGGGTCTAGCTGCCGCGAGCCATGGAGTGATTTTGGCTCTATCAGAGCCAAAATCACTCCCACTGACATCACTAGTGATGTCAGTGGGGCCGGCTTCAGACGGTAGGCGTTCCCATGGGAACGCCTCCATCTGGCAGGCACGCCCCCGGCACGCCCACCAAGGGGGGCGTGCTGTCAATCAACATCAACAGCACGCCCCCTTTGGTGCAAGACCCGGAGCGATGGAGAGCCCGCCGCTCGCCGGGTCTCGCGCATGCGCACGATGGAGCTCCCTCCGTCGTGCGCATGCGCAGTGGGGGAACATCGACCCGCGTGCGAGCGTCCTGCGCTCGCGAGCGGGTCTGAATCACCCCCTGTGTTCCATGACAGACACTAAAGCCCGTATTCATTGGAGCTTTTCCTGGGATAAAGTATCGGGCGCGTGCCCGCTTTATACCCATATTCAATTAGGAAGCAGCGAAAACGGGAGCCTTCGGAAAGGTATCGCTAAGAATTTGGGAATTTTCGGGTTTTGTTCCTAGGACCCCCCTAAAGCTGTTCAGACATGGGGGGTTCAATATGGGTACCCCCGTTTAGCCCTGCAGAATGTGTTCTGCATTTTTAAATAGCCGCGGCAGTAGTTTTTTCCCGACATTAGAACAAGTGATGCAGAAGAGCACTTGGGTTTTTTTTTTTTTTTTTAAGTGGTCACATCAAATTTGGGGTACATGAAAATGGGCACTAGTATATTTTTAAGTCCCTTAAAAATTCTTCAAAAATGCACCTGCCGCTAATAGCCTATTCTAGAAAACACCTGCCGCATACTTACAGAATACCACTGAACCTATTGGGCTATTTTTAAACACTGTTCCCCCAATTTATTTGTTTTTTGCCCCAAAATTTAAATAATTTTTTTGGGGTGTCCCTATTTTTTTTTTTAACTTTTTTGATACAGTTCGTTTTTAGGGACTATTCCTAGGTGCACCCCTAAACCCCAATTCTGCACTTTCTTTTTAAAACATGGTGAAAAGTTACCCCCGTTTTTTTTTCAAAGACTTTTCGAACCTGCGAAAAGTCTTTGAAACTGAATACGGGGATAATTGAAATAGGCGAAAATTATGACTTTTCGCAGCCTAATTGAATACCGCCCTATAGGTCAAGTAGCACCTCTAGCGTCTGTCTCCTCCTAGGCGGCGGCCATTTTTGGAGGGACATTTTCAGCAGATTATAGCCGTCCGCATTGGAATCTGCAGCCCAGGGCCCCTTACCTGTCTGAGGAAGCGGCAGCTCAGCAATTGAGCAGCCCGGGGGGCACAAGGCACCCTGCCCCCCGGCCAAGCCCGCCACTGGGTACTCAGAAACCCCCCTGCGTGCGTGCCTGAGTTTCTCCTCTACTGTACTCTCGAACTTTCTGGGGACTTTAGGTTCTTTTCCCTTTCCACACTTGCCATCAGAAAGTTTTATTGTGTCTATGTGGGAAGAATACAAAAATATGTTGAGCTACATAAAACATTTTTCACCCTTCCACCAGCACCTGATCAGGGACGTAGAGAGGCAGGCCGGGCCCGGGTGAATGGGTCGTGGCCATGTTGCGGGAGGTGTGGCCATGCCCCTTAGGATACTTTTTTTCATAGTTTTGCAGCACTGGGGAGGGAGCAAAGTGAGCCCCTCAGCCCGGCGCAAAGCTGCGGGTGGGTGCGATCAGTGTGACTGCTCCCCCCACAGGCATAGGAGACTGCAGCAGTCGCGAGCTGTCTCCTACTGCAGCCCAGCACAAAGCAGTATGTGCTGGGCTGCTGTGATTTAAGAGGGAGGGGTGACGGTGCTGGACATGGGCCCCCCGCTGGCCCCTCCAGCAGCCCGGGCCTGGGTAATCAGTACCTGCCACCCCCTCGGCGCCCCTGCACCTGTCTAGCCATATGTGCTCACTATGGACACTGCACTATATGGATATCATTTGATGTTCCTCTGATGTATCCTTCTTGTGATGAATTTCATCTAGAGATGGCAAGATATATTCACCAATAGATACAGGAGAATATGATTGTGTGGTAAAGATGTGTGCATTTTTGTATTTACCTTCGGTGACTTCTTCTTTTATCTTCCCACAGGCACTGACACTGGATTCTTCTACATGTCTTCTACGAATTTTCATTTCTGCAAAAAACACAACATTAGAGTCAAGCACACATCTCATCCATCAGCTGACAGTTTATTTCCAGCAATATCAAAACTTGTTTTACTCACTTTTATTTATTATTCCACAAATTTTCATTAACTTGTGCTGTTCTTTATGTTTCAAGATGGACCATCTGAATTTCTTTAACTGATAGATGCGTGATCAGTTCTTTTCTGTAGTTTGTTGTTGGATAACTTCTGCAGGAACAATCATTGTCCTGATGATCCAGAATTTTGACCATGAGCTCTACCTCAGTGGATGACATGGCTGTGGCTCTTTTAATTCTTTTTTCTTGTTTTTCTCCATCCCCCATACTGCTATCTGCAACCTTCTCTTACGATTTATTACTGCTGGTATCCTCCCCTCTGTCCATCTTTTCTTGAGCCGCTCCGTCCAGAATGGCTCTTCGGCGTCCACCTTGTTGTTGTGCAGCATCTATGACGCGCATGGGGCGTGGTTTTAATTGGTATGGACCAATCACTTTTTAGGACGTCGTCAATAAAGAATCTTCATTCGGCATTACCAGGACTTTCATTCTGTCCAGCAAAGAATAGATTCATACAGTAATACACATTCTTTTTCTCTTGGTGAGTAGGGACATACTGGATTCAACTTTTATAATGATTCCTCCAATGTGCTGACAGATTTATATACAGTAGTGTGCTTGACAACATAATTTTCTTTTTACCATGGCAGATAGTGTCCATCTAAATATCTATATATGTTAAAATATATGAATGTTAATTTGTAAGCAGTAAATGCAGTAAACAGTGTGTTGCATATATAACTGTGTATTGTGTATTCTAAAAGATATAGATCTAGCGCACTTTTTCATCTATGTTTTGCTATTAAAATTTGGATCAGTTTGCAGTCCTAACCTTAACCTCCCCTCCCAGGTGCCTAACCCTAACCCTCCCCCCAGTGCCTAAGCCTAACCTCCCTCTCCTCGTACCTTAAACCTAACACTCCCTCCCCGGTGCCTAACCCTAACCCTCCCCGTAATGCCTAACCCTAACCCCGCTACCTAACCCTAACCTCCCACTAACACTCCGATACTTACCTTCAGGATGCCATTGGTCGGGACACTGGTGTTGGGATCCTGACCTGTTGGGATTTCGACGCCGGTATACAGATCATCAGCATCCCGCACACCGGGATGCCGACTACATCCCGACTGTCTGTTATTACCCAGTTTGTCACTGTTGTTTTTAATTGTAAAACAGAATTTGTTGCACTATAAGAAACTGCTAAGAAATAAATAAATTCATTTATATAAATTGTCCAGTCCTGTGTACCTTCATGAGTACCTACAGCTTATTTTTAAAGAATACATTTTACTTTTCTTTTTACACAGATTTTCCTGCAGTAAAGAGGCAGAGAAAAAAGTGGAATTTATGAAGGAGTTTATTGAGGCCTACAGGTCCCAGGAGTGCCTCTGGAATTCAAAATCCAGAGATTATTCTAATAGGCAAAAGAGGGCTGGAGCTGGTGATGGTCAGCCAGCCATTCTACCCTATGGCAAACGCTGCCTGGGTGCGAGCAAAAATTGGCAACATGAGGACAGTGTTCAAGAATGAGCTAAACAGGAGGAAATCATCTAAAAAATTGGGGGCAAGAACAGACGAAGTCTACGTGTCCAAGTTGTCATACTTCAATCTCCTGGTGTTCACCATCGACCAGAATCTGCCTATGTCGTCCATTGCCAATCTACCTATGGACTATGGTGCCTCAGCTGCGGAGTCTACCACCCCCGAACTGGAGGAGTTTACCTTAAGAGGCATTGTAAGTACACAGTAATTAACAAAGAGCACACATGTTTGAAAAGTTTATTTTTATACAAAACATACTGAAATATTACAATATAAATATAAAGGCAGCATGTGATAAAGCAATTAGATTATATCATGTTGTCCTGCCATACAACTGCGCCTACACTAAGTGTCGCAAGTACTCTTCCCTGGTCATTTTATCCTGTATACTGGCATTTTTGCTGAGATTGTTCTCCAACTGAATTAACCCTATTGGCTCCTCAACAGTCTCACATTCATTCATGGTAGAAATTGTGGCATGTGCTGTATGTGATTTAGGTAATTGTGCAGGATACAACAGGCCATAACACCTAGTTTTATCCTATGATATCAGTCAAAAGAAGTCCACTTTTTAGACCTCAGTATCTACATAAAGGCAGGGCCGGTGCAAGGTGACTGGGCGCCATAGGCAACATTTCATCCAACGCCCCTGCTCCCTCCTATACAATTCATAATTATGCTACACATTAGTGCCCTAATACATCATTTGCCACACAACAGTGTTCCAAATTCATAAAATAATTTATAGAAATGCCCAACTAATATACTACACAGCAGAGCCCCAAAATCATAATGCGCTCCATAACACTGCCCAAATTAATAATATGCCATACATCTGTGCCACATATTCATTATTTGCCACACAGCTGTATCCCCAATTCATAATTATTCTACACATCAATGCCTTCAATATATAATATGCCATGTATTTGTGCACCCAATACATGTGCCACGCAGCTGTGCACCAAATGTATTGTATGCCAGATAGTCATGAATTATGCTATACAATACCCTTAATACATATGCCACACATGTGCCCTAACTTCTGTATATGCCATACAGCTGTGCCCCAATACATTGTCACACGTCCATGCCCCAATATATATTTATGTCACACATCTGTGCCTCAATATATGTCATCACCCATTAACTCCCCCCAAACACACACACCTCACCCTGTCAGCACTCATGAAACCTACACGTGCACACATACACTGACCCTGTCAGCACTCAATAAAACCATCACTACCCTCACACATTAAGACTGTCAGCACTAATTAACACACACACACCTGCATCTGCCTTGTCCCAAGTAGACCAACCCAAAACTGAAAGAGACATCCTTTTATTTGTGTGGCCTCAGCGGCACCCTCCAGTGGCTGGCGCCCCTAGATAGTCGCCTAAAGTTACCTAATGGTAGCACCAGCCCCGCACAATGGATAATCAAATCTATACCAAAAACTACATTAAACCAACAGACAACAATAGTTACATTCAAACTTCTAGCAATCATCAGCCGCTGTGGCTAAGGAGTGTACCAAAAAGTAAAATCCAAAGAGTTAGAAGAAATTGTTCTGAAATAGACATCTTCGATGGACAAGTTAAAGATTTGAAACAAACATTTCTAGATAAGGGATATACTGTAGGTCTAGCATCATAGAAAAAATGTGGAAGAAGTAAAGAAAAAAGAGAGAAAGAAATTGCTACTATATAAGGATAAACAAAGAGAGAAGCAAACAACCTAAAATTACCTTTCATTACTAAATTCAACAGCCAGTATAAAGAGTTTGAAAAAATTGTTCAGAAACACTGGCACCTTCTAAAGGCGGGTATCCACTACTAGATATACAAACGAGAGCACGATTACGACATTGCACTCCTGCTGTCGTTTGTATGTCTAGTGATGTGCCTAGACTGAACGTTCACTCGTTCAGTCCAGGCACATCCATCATCCCCGCACATGCTGAACCTGACGGGATCGTCAGGTTGACCAGCATGTACAGGCGATGATAGATGTCGGAAGTGACCAGCGTACACGCGCATCACTAGTTGCTTAAGACCAAAACATGCCCGATGCATGCACGATGCATGCGCGATTTGCAAGCGATTGCGCGATAACGACGTCGTTATTGCGCAATCTCTTGTTAAAATCGCCTAGTGGATACTGGGGGATGAAACTCTGAAAGATATTGTCCCTGAAAGACCCCAAATCATCTATAGACAGGCTAACAACTTGAAGAATCACCTAGTCAAAAGTGCAATACCTGAAAAGAGGAAAGGACGCATCAAAACTGAAGGCTTCCATCGATTGTTGTGGAGCATGTAATATCTGCAAATCTCATAAAAAACTAAAAAAAGTTGAAATGTTTACATCTATCACTAATGGCCTCACATTCAAGGTTAATTCATTTATTACATGCAACAGTAAAAATTGCATCTACTTATTAGAATGTGAGTGCAACTTACAGTATATAGGAAAAACCACACGGACCCTAAGGGGTAAATTTACTAAAGTGAGAGTTTTAGAAGTGAGTTTTAGAAGAGATGTTGCAAAGGTGCTAGTTAAATGTTAAGTAGAATCTGATTGGTTGCTATGGGCAACATCTCTTCTAAAACTCACTTCTAAAAACTCTCACTTTAGTAAATTTACCCCTACGAGAGAGATGGGCTGAACATGTCCGAAATATAAAAAAAGGTTTCGACAAACAATGTCTCAAATCATTTCAAAGAAATCCATACCCGCTCAGTCGATTCAATACAATTTATATGGATAAAAAAGTGGAAAGTAATTGGAGGAAAAAGAAAATGGTGATAAAACTAGCACAGAGTGAAATTAAATTTATCCATGATATAAAAACTTTAGTCCCACATGGTCTCAACTTGGACTTTGAAATTAAATGGTTCCTCTAACATCCAATACACCACTTTCTGTGTCCCACCATGTCAGCTAAGCATACTCTATCCTGGCCCAATTCTGTATGGGAAATCTTCTCCCTTCCTTACATTTTTTTCCCCTTCACTAGAGGATGAATTGTGATACCACTAGTGCCCAGAATCTATCTTAATGATTATTGGCTACAATTCCTGTCACTCAAAATCTAGGTTTTAACAAATTAACCTTTTTCCTTATTTTATTATGCAATATTTATTTTTAAATGAGATACACACTGTACAAAGTTTTTATATCCAGTATTTAGTTACAATATGTTTTTAGTCAAATGTACCACTATCACTGCCAACTAGGAAGAGGTGGGCTCTATTGGAAAGTAATTGGAGGAAAAAGAATATGGAGATAAAACTAGAGAGTGTAATTTATTCCCACATGGTCTCAATGTGGACTTTGAAATTAAATGGTTCCTCTAATATCCAATACATCACTTACTGTGTCCCACCATATTAGCTAAGCATACTCTGTCCTGGACCATTTCTGTATGCTAGACCTTTTCCCATCCTCAAAGTTTTTTTTTTCCTTTCTCCTCCACTAGAGGACAAATTGTGATGCCACTAGTGCCCAGAATCTATCTTAATGATTATTGGCTACAATTTCTGTCACTCAAAATATAGGTTTTAACAAATTAGCATTTCTCCTTACTGCATTTAACATTGTATATTTGTTTTACGATGCAATATATATTTTAAAGTGAGATGCACACTATGTAAAGTATTTTATATCCAATACTCAGTTTACAATATGTTTTTAGACGAATGTACCACTATCTCCGCCCACCAGGAAGAGGTGGGCTCTAGTGTACTATAAATATTTATCTAGCACAGGTACACCACTACCTTGAGAAAGACTGTGTATACATCGGAACGTGTTGGTGTGGTGAGATAGGACTATATTCAGTACTGTATGGCTCATTGCAATACCTAGTGGTGAGAGTACCTGGGCTTTTTTCTTTCCTCCACTTGGAATTTTTTTTGGACTGTTTTATTCTGTTGCCAAGTATGGATGTGTTTTATACTTCTATTGTTGCATCAATAACAACACTGCTTAATTATTTAGCATATCTAAAAGACAAACACAAAAAAACAGTGTATGTTAAATACACTATTTACATTCATACTATTAGAAAGAACCAAATAAATACATTAAAAAGCATGTCTGTATCATGAGTTTGAACTGTCAGGTTAAATAAATTAAAACAGGTATAGTATAAAAGATAGACATGAACCCCCATAGTGTTAGGGACTTACCCGTCGAGGTTACCTTGACGTTGGTGGGTAAGCTCATAACTTTGGCCAAATGTATGCCAAAAACCTTGTGCAGTATATGATGTATAATTATTAATGGTTGTATGGTGCATCTGGTCTTTATCTTTTTTTCTATGTTGTAGTACTAAGTCTCAGCTAGGTAGCACATCCCATTAGAAAGAGCTAGGGTGTGCAGTCCATGCACCCTTTCCCTTTAATATATTATATGTATGTATACACACATGAAGGCCAAGACCCAGCATTTACTGACTGCACAGTCTGTATAGCAAAGTCACAGGTAAGACCTATATGTATTTAGAACAATATTGCAAGTCAGTTGTGGGATGAATTTTGGGGCGTGGAGCCTCTTGAGCTGCTCTGGATGGACTTTTGTGGGGCATCACCACTTAACACTTGTTTTTAACACTTCATTTAACTCTATGTTTGTTTTTTATTCATGTTACATTTTCACACATTTATTTTTCATTTTTCTAACACTTTCAACACTAAGGGGTAAATTTACTAAGCTGAGAGTTTGGGAGAGTTTGGGCATTTTTTCCCACTCTCAAATTTGCTAACTCAAACTCGGGAGAGAGATCTCCTTTGCTACGGGAAAATACTGGAGAGTTAGCAAACTCTCTTCAATTCACCATCGGCAAAATTTGAGAACCTTTTCACTGGTGAAGATAGGATTCTGGAATTTACCAAGCAGAGAGTTTCGAAACTCTCATGAGATGGGCAGACTCTCCTGTAAAAACTTGTGAAAAAAATACACCTGCCTGTGATCTGAGAGTTTGGCAGAAACATACACAGATCGCTGTGATCCATGTATGTTTCTGCTTGTAAATATAGAAAATCAATTTAAATATCCTCAAAAAAATTACATAGGGTCCCCCCCCCTAAAGCTTAACCAGCCCCAGGCTTGCCAGCCTGTCCTGGTTTCTAAGATTACGGGGAACAAAATATGTAGGATTCCCCCGTAATTTAGAAACTAACACCAGGCTGCAGGGACAGTCCTGATTTTAAATATAGTGGGGGAAATTGATTAAGGTCCCCCCTATATTTAAAACCAGCACCAGACCCAAAACGGTCGGGCTGTAATGCCACAGCCCGGAGACCCTTTCACCAGGGCTCCGGGTCCAAAGCATTAGCAGCCCAAGCCGGTCAGGCCAAGCTGAGGATCTTAGGGGAGGTGGGGATCCCCCTCTCCCTTAACCCCAGGCTTGGTCTGAAGCCTGGGGCTCTTTCCCACACCCCTGGAGCGTTGGGTACGGGGGTAATAAAGTGTGGATATTCAAGTAAACTATTGTATTTTACAGTGGGATTACAGGTGCCAGCATGCCTGCTCTTTGGCACTTGTGGAACTACAAGTGCCAGTAGATGGGCGGCACCTGTACCCCCACTGTAAAATAAATAGTTAAATACGCACAAAACACACACCATGCAAAGTATAACTTTATTACACACACCTACCCATTCACACATACTTACCTATACCAGATGTTTCTGTCCCCTTGTCCAGTAGAATCCGTGTTGACTGGACCTACAAAAAAGATTTCATACTCACCTATATCCTGGCGCTGCTCTCCGCAGTAGTCCATGGCCTTTGTAAAACAAAAAAATGAACTTACCGCACCACGCACCGGGTATCAGTATGTGTGTTGCCACACATACTGATACCTCCCGAATGCCAGCTGACGGGACTGCACGGGCTTTGCAAGTCCCGCCAGCCAATCAGTGGCCACGCTGACTGTAGAGCGGATGCTGATTGGCTCCGGCTGCTGACAGTTCCCACGTGGGAACTGTCAGTAGCCGGAGCCAATCAGCGGCCGCTCTACAGTCAGCACGGCCACTGATTGGCTAACAAGCCACTTTCACTTACCTAACACTTCAATATTTCACTGCTATTTTTTATTTTGTGGGGGCTTGGCTGGGATGGTTTGGGGTGCCCCACACCCCAGACATGAACCCCCATATTGTTAGGGATTTACCTGATGAGGTTACCTTGATGTTGGTGGGTAAGCTCATAACTTTGGCCAAATGTATGCCAAAAACCTCGTATACAATATACAATTATTAATGGTTGTATGGTACAGCTGGTCTCTCTCTTTTTCTATGTGGTAGTACTAAATCTCAGCTAGGTAGCACATCACATTACAAAGAGCTAGGGTGTGCAGTCCAGGCCCTCTTCCCCTAAAATAATTTGGTATAAAAGATAGACAGGAATTTGACAATGTCTAGACAGACAACAGATGTTAGACAGGCAATAGGACAACAGGGATAAAAGGTTGACAGGGACCAAAGGTCAACACATTAAAGGTCAACATGGAAGAAGGTCGACAGGTATGAAAGGTCAACAGGGTCAAAGGATGACACTAAAATGGTCGGTACAAAAATGGTATATGCATTTTTTCTTCTAACCCTAATCTTCAACCTAGCCATACTCCTGGTACCTAACCTGGATCTGTCGGGGTAAGTGCCTAACCCTAACCATTCTTCCTAGTGCCTAACCCTAACTGTAAAAAAAAATGTTGACTTTTTGAGCCTGTTGACCTTCTTCCATGTCAACCTTTTATGTATCGACCTTTTGTCTCTGTCGACCTATTGCCTGTCTAACATCTGTTGTCTATCTATACATTGTCTACACATTGTCGATCTTTTTACTGTCTATTTATAATCTGGAACCCAATTAAACATGCATATAATTATAGATAGCATACTAGGGTAAGCATTCACTGAAATGTTGATGAAAGATTAACGTAAACTAATACAAATCTAAAACTGTTAACTATATCATATCAAATTCATTAACTATTAATGTATCCAAATGCAAAAAACACTACTATATTACAACCAAGAAGCTATATATATTACATTTATGGGCATAACAAAAACAGCAATGAGCAATAAACAATCAGTATAACTTAAATATGTGTAACTAAAACATATATTAAGACAACGGTTTGAATTTGAGAATTTGAGGTATGCAGAAATTACATGAGCTTTCAAGGAGTTTGGTCTTTATTCATAATTTCTTTTGTATGGCCAATAGACAATATCCAAGGAAGTACCACACTAATGTTTGCTTCCCCACTCAATTGTTCCTACATATCAATGGCAAAGTAGATAATGAGTTCTAACTGTGAGAACCCATATGGTAAATATAGACTGTACAAATTAAAACCAAAAAACTATTTATGAATACAAAATAATTGATATAGGAAAAAATTAGGTTTTAAACTTTTGGAACAATGCCTGGCTAAATCTCAATATCAGTGATTATGGTTTCTGTGTAAGATCTATTGTGTGGATTAGCTACCACGGGCTTAGAGCTGCCACCTGTAGAAGTCCACAAAATAGAAATGGGTAATGCTAGAAACCATTACAGTGACAATCAGGAAAATACTGTTTCAACGGCTGAACCTCAATCTTAATATTGCATCAGGAAATTTAAGCATCTAACTGGAAATTCTGATGTTGAATTGCTGCCTTAAAGGAGGTAGGGTTTCTTACCTGAATGTCAGGACTGGTAAACATATACAGCTTTCACTGGACTGACTGAAGAATCTGAATGCTATTGAAGTACTGCAAGGATCAGCACATCTTACTCGTTCTTCTGGAATCCAAAAATTAGCCAAATAATTGCCAACTTCCAGATAAAGATACAGCCAGAATTGTTGAATTCCCATTTGTGAGGTGGATTCATTCCTACCCATATTCCATACTAAATGGACAGTTATGCTGCAATTAGTTTCAAAATTTTTAACACTCAGATACACAGCTTGAGTTTATTCTCAGATCAGTTGAGTTTATGCTAAAGCACATTTATTTATGTTTCATTCCACTTTTTATTTACAGATCCTGGGTACTGCCATGGGTATCGGATTTACTCCAAGTTTAGACAATTTATACTGTATATAATTATTTATGGGATGGTCCCTTTTGTGTGATCCATATTCTCTATGGCAGATACATCAACACATTCCTTTCACTTTAGGGTGGTTGATCATTTTCCTAGTCATGGTATTACCAGTTTTTACATTTCAATGCTCAACAGAATTTTTAAAAAAATTCTCTGCACCTGGCATGTGAAAATGTGCTTTTTGACAAATTTAGGGATGCTGAATTCAGTGGAAAAATCAGATTTTCTCTATCATGACACCTGAGATTGACAGAAATAACAAAACGGTAACAGCGATATCTGAAAAAAGTAAGATAAGTGAAAATTTTAATTAATTTCTATAGAATTTAAATATTCTCATCGTATTCATTTATAAAAATATGAATAAACTACAGAAATGCTTCAAAGTTGACAGAAACTAAGCTTCAGAAACTCTTAATAATCAAAATTAGCCATAATGTAATTGTTAATAAAGGATGAAATGTAAAGTCACTTTGCATTAGGGAAATAGGATGTTGATGCTTTCTGTTTGTACAGTGTCTCAATCTCTCTTTAAAGGAACTAGCAGTAGTCTCCTATCATTGCAGGGTCCCAGCATGCCTGGTAGTGATGCTCTATTCAGCAAGGAAAAACAAAAAATAGTGATACGGTGCGCTGGTCATATTTATACAATTTTACTTTTATTAAAACATTTATTTAAACACAACACCAATTGCCCTCTAATGACAAAAAAAATTAAAATGGAGACAAAGTGAGAAAATATAGATAAAAATAAGTGTCAGGAATTTGTACAACAGAAGATTATCTATTGCCCTTAATGTGCAAGAAATATAGAAGATTTAGATAAATAAAGTATGATGTGTGAGTTCTGCTATAATATGTAGATTTTTATTTGGTGTCTCACATCGTGTGATTGCATCAGTTGCAGAGTTTGTTGCCAAGATTATACAAAGTTGCAAGTTGTAGTCTATGTGGTGCTGATTACACTTTATCTCTTTGTATAGGGCTCGAACTCAAAACCCGGGTGATACCATCCCTGTTTACAATTGTTAAGAAGAAGGCTTTTAATATTATTTTGCCCCCGTTTTAATACAGCTCATATACTGCACTTTATTTCCTAACCTGAATAAATGCATGTATAAAAAACATATATTAGTGTTATTTTGACACATATATAGATAGGTTCCTTTGAGATATATACAGAACTCTATAAATCATTTGTTTAAATTAAGCATATATTAGAGTCACAAGTTTAATTGATAGGTATCTCCCTTAAATAGGATCCAAAGAATGCTGTCCATAGTGATATAGAAGATCTGTGTTAGTATAGCTGCAGGTACATCAACCTTTACAATTAAGCAGCCCTAACACACATCATTAGTTAAAGTGTATAACAGTGAGTATTTACTGGGAGCATTCAGCCCCCTAATGAGCAGTAGCTTCAAACACTGTTTAAACAGGATGTAGTCAGCATCCCAGGGTGTGGCCGGGCACCGAAATCCTGACAGCGTTGGGATCCTGGCACCAGAATCCTGACCACCGGCATCCAGAAGGTATCGGGCGCTAGGGGAGGGTTAGGGTTAGGCATTAGGGGGAGGGTGGGGTAGGTTAGGTTAAGACACACGGGGGAGAGGTTAGGTTTAGGCACTGTGAAGGGGGTGTTATGTTTAGGGTGCAGGGAGGGGGAGGTTAGATTTAGGCACTAGGGGGGAGGATAGGGTTATGCACCCAGGGAGGGAGGGGTAGGGGTAAGGGTCAGACTTACCATTTTCCTATGGGTGTCGTGATTCTGGCTGTCGGGATGCCGTTGTCGGTATTCTGATCAGCAGCATCCCGACCGCCGGGATCTCATACCCAATCCATTTAAACACAGGCATAATATTAGCCCTGTTAGAGTTGTCTATGAATGAATAGGCTGTAAATTTTACTTGCTGTGTTATTGTATTTTTCACAGAATAAAGAGCTATTTAATAAATCTATTACAGTGTATATAGATTGCTCCAACACATATGTTGTGTCTAAATTTACACAGAAAAAGTGGTAGCTTACACACTGTACCCAGACATGGGCATATTCATAGCACTAGTCAGAGCCACATATAGATGAGGGAGTTATAGGTAACCCTGGCTGCGGGTGTGTCTTCTAGCACAAGTGTTGGATCTGCATGTACACAAGTTAATATTTTCTAAGAGCATAAATTCATTCCTTATTTACACAGAGTAGAGGTGAACTTAGACCTACTGCGGGCGAGTTACTAGCCTAGACTAAGAAGTATATGGGTATAAAGTAGGGGTGTGCACCGGCCACTTTTCGTGTTTTGTGTTTTGGTTTTGGATCTGGATCTTTCTTCGTGTTTTGGATCTGGATTGGTTTTGCCAAAACCACCCTTCCGTGTTTTGGGTTCTGGGTTTTGTGTTTTGGATCTGTATTTTTTTAAAAAAAAGCATAAAAACAGCTTAAATCACAGAATTTGTCGATTTTTCTGCTCCTATGCAATTATTAACCTCAATAACCTTCATTTCCACTCATTTCCAGTCTATTCTGAACACCTCACACCTCACAATATTGTTTTTATGGCCAAAAGATTGCACCGAGGTAGATGGATGACTATGCTAAGTGACACGAGTGGGCGGCACAAACACATGGCCCATCTAGGAGTGACACTGCAGTGGCAGACAGGATGGCAGTTTGAAAAACTAGCCCCCAAACAGTATATACTGCAAAGAAAAAAAAGAGGTGCAAGATGAAATTGTCCTTGGGCCCTCCCACCCACCCTTATGTTGTATAAATAGGACATGCACACTTTAACAAACCAATCATTTCAGCGCCAGGGTCTGCCACATGACTGTGGCTGAATTGATTGGTTCGTTTGGGCCCCCACAAAACAAGCTGGCAAATAATGTGTCCCTGCACAAACTGGCTCTATGGAGGCAAGATGTCAACTTCATCCTCCTCATCCACCGATTCCTTGGATAAAACAGGAAAAAGGGATTTAGGTGTCCCTGGACTGCTTACGGTCTTAGCCAAAGTTTCTGAACTTGACAGTAACTTTTTATGAATGCGCTGCAGGTGCCGTATAAGGGAGGATGTTCCTAGGTGGTTAACGTCCCTACCCCTACTTATTTCACCTTTACATATGGTACATATGGCAAGACAGTTGTTGTCCAGATTTGGATAGAAATATTGCCAGACCAAAGAGGTGGAATGTTTGGTCTTCTGCCCAGGCATGACCGTGATGGGCTTTTTCATTCCACGGACAACAACTGTCTCCCCTGGAGCCTGATTTAAACAAACCACATCACCATCAGAATCCTCCTTGCCAACTTCCTCCTCAGTGCCAGCTACACCAGTATCCTCATACTTCAACAGTGACATCTTCAATTTGCATATCAGCAAGTGGACTGTGGGTGCTCCTTTCAGCACTTGCAGGGGGCGTGCAAATGGTTGAAAGAGCCACCTCTTCCCGTCCAGTGCTGGGAAGGTCAGGCATCGCAACCGCCACCACACTTGGACTCTCCTTGGGGATTTGTGATATCTTCTTAGAACGCATAGTTCTTCGCTGTGCTTTTGCCAGCTTAACTCGTTTGATTTTTTTAGCGGGAGGAGGGCTTCCATCGTCATGTGAAGCTGAACCACTAGTCATGAACATAGGGAAAGACCTTAGCCGTTCCTTGCCACTCCGTGTCATAAATGGCATATTGGCAAGTTTACATTTCCCTTCAGATGATTTAAATGTTTTTTTCAAGGTCATTTTCCTGAACTTTGTCATTTGGGATTATATGTGCCCTCTACTATGACATTGGGCATCGGCCTTGGCAGATGACGTTGATGGCATGTTATCGTCTATGTCATGACTAATGGCAGCAGCTTCAGCACTAGGAGGAAGTGGTTCTTGATCTTTCCCTATTTTATTTTTATCGGAGAAAGTTTGGTCCTCCATTTATGTTATATTGATATATACGTGTGACTAAGGCGCACACAAACACAGAAAATAATTTTTTATTTTTGTTGGAGACTAGTGCACTTTGTGGGTTACACCACCCTTTAAGAAATGAGCCAGCCGGCCCTTTACTTATGGGACACAGGCGCACGCTTGGCGCTGCTCCTTTGTTGATGCACGTGCAACCACACTGCACACAATTCACAAACAGAGAAAAACATTTTTTATTTTGTTTGGAGTGCCCTTTGGGGGTTACAGCACTCTTTAGCGGTCAATCCAGCCGGCCCTTTATTTATGGGACACAGGCGCACGCTTGGCACTACTTTGTTGATGCACCTGCGGCTACTGCGCACACAATTCACAAACACAAAAAAATATATTTTTTATTTTGTTTGGAGTGCCCTTTGGGGGTTACAGCACCCTTTAGCAGTCAATCCAGCCGGCCCTTTATTTATGGGACACAGACGCACGCTTGGCACTACTTTGTTGATGCACATGCGGCTACTGCGCACACAATTCACAAACACAGAAAATATTTTTTTATTTGGTTTGGAGTGTACTTTGGGGGTTACAGCACCCTTTAACGGTCAAGCCAGCTGGCCCTTTACTTATGACACAGGCGCACGCTTGGCACTACTTTGTTGATGCACGTGCGGCTACTGTGCACACAATTCACAAACACAGAAAATATATATTTTTTTTGTTTGGAGTGTACTTTGGGGGTTACAGCACCCTTTAACGGACAAGCCAGCCAGCCCTTTACTAATGGCACACAGGCGCACGCTTGGCGCTGCTCCTTTGTTGATGCACGTGCAGCCACAGTGCACACAATTCACAGAAAAAATATTTTTTTTTTTAGCACTTGGGGGGAGCACCCCTGACGGACAGAGCATCCCCTGGACAACACTACAGCACCTCTTTAGGACTGGGACACTGCACAGGACTTTGGAGTGGACACAGCCCCTATGGACAACAGCAGCACAGCACAGCACAACACTACTCTGCACTACACTACACTACACAGCCCAGCCAGCCCTAACTCCCACCCTCCCTCTTCACTGTCCACAGCCAAGTGAGAAAATGGCGCCGACGCGGGTACCTTATATAGGATCCAAAACCCACGAGACCCGGAAGGCGGGATGATGACGTTTTGCCTCGATTTCAGATTCGAGTCAGGTGGGAAAAGTCGAGCCTGACTCGGATCGACCTCGGATCGGGGGGGCTCGGGGGGGTTCGGATTTCAGAAATCCGAACCCGCTCACCCCTAGTATAAAGTATTCAGATAGTAATCATTACTGGCATATACTACACTCACAATTAATACCTAGAATTTAGATGAGTTAAGAAATGTTCTTTTCTAATTTCTGCAGACATATTCAGCAACAATATTCAGTCCCATCTATAAACGTTAGTGCTGTCTAAATTACTGTAGTCGTATGTTCAGCTCTAATTCAGTAGTGTTGGAGCAGTTGTTTAAGGTAGATGTTATTGATACATATCTCATTGTTTGGCTAGATGTTATGGGCATAACATCTGCTCTGTTATGCAGTGTAGCGCCCAATGCCTTTGTTTAGAGGCTGATCACTGCTTTTCACTGTGCAGCATGATATATAATCAAAGGAGATTAGTTTAAAGGGTAATTGCTGCAGGCATACATTCAGCCCTCTAATGCAGTGGGGTGTTTATCATGATGAACTTATACTTGAAAAGCCAGTTGCTGCAAGCATACATACAGCCCTTTTAGGCACCGTATGGTTAGATGGGTGTAACATAGGTACGTGCTGTGATTTCATCTGACAAATAGAGCAACTTGAAAAGAGAATGGGAAGAGATTTTAGTTAGATGCTCTTTTGTATTGATCAATATACTCATCAAACATGATGAGGTAATCATGGAACAATGCACAAAAAAATCACATACAATAGTGAAAAGTTAAAAACATTTGAGAATTTGGAGAACTTTCAAAAAATGTACACTAAAGTGGAGATCATAGAAGGACAGATAATCGATAGGACAAAACACAGATTCCAGTGTGATAAAAATGACTATGCAGAAAATAGAGATTTTAGGTGGAAAAAACTAGAAACAAGGAAATAAAATGGTGATTTTACTACCTCTGAAAATGGAGGCATCTGACTCAAATGATCCCAATATATCCTCAAACTACAAGAAAACAACCCAATTCCAGAGGGATTTTTTATGGAGTGGCAGAGACGACACTGTCAGCCATATAAGAGGATCAGGAGAGGGGGGAAGAAGTTTAAGAAAAAGGGATACAGGAGGGCGGTGGGAGAAACCAAATACGTACAGGAGGAAATATTAAACACAGATCAAACTAATATACAGATCATTAACCTGTCAGTATATACCATATACTGACAGAACCTCAGCAAAGAGATCTCAGTCAAGGCCTTTCCAACACACCAATCCAATCTTTTAACAGATTTGAATTAGAGAAAGACATTCAACTGTTTGCAAGGAAACTAACCTTAAAAAGGTTTTTCCTCAACAAAATCTCTAATGATTCCAGTATTCAAACAGGCACTACAGTAGAACCTAACACTGGAATTGTATAATATTTTTCAATAACATTATTGGAGACAATCGAAGAAATTGAATCTTTGAAAATTTTGTAAGAATTATAGGATACCATTACTTCACTATTCTTACAATCATCACAAACTAGACCAATTCTCGTAAAGAAAGCAAAATTATTTTCCAGATCTGAATATCAATCCCCACATCAAACTTTTCACTGAATTAGTACCCAGAAACTTTGACCTTCTCATTCATGAGAAAAACTGTGAAATCTAATATTGACCAGGAAGAAAGACTTGCTCTGACTCAAATACAACAATGGCAGGATAATCTGGTCAAACCCTTCGATAAAGGGGAAAATATTGTTTTATGGCCAAGGGATTTGTACATTCAGGAAGCAAATAAACCACTTTATGATTCAACTTGCTATAAAAAATTACCATCAAACCCAGTCAATGAATTATTAAAAAAATATAACACACTGGTTAGATAGGCCTTGGAAAAATGTACTATCAGTGAAAAAAACATTTTTCATACCTAGAAGTGGAAAATCCGAGTGACATCATATTACATTATGAAAAATATCACCAAATGATTCCGCAGGGCGCTCTAATGGAAAACTTCTCTCCCAAATATCTCACTCTGGTTTTTTTCTTTTCAATAACACTCAAAGAAAAGAGAGAAATATTCCATAGTGTGATACAGTAAACATAAAATAACACAGTCTTATGTACGTAGAGATGGATCCCCTACCAAATACGATGGTCTACAAACAAGGTAGACAAACAGTCATGAATCAGGATAATCTTTTCTGTATGGATGTAATCCCCTCTTAACACTCTTCCTTTCAATGTATTCGTTCCATATGCAGTCAATAAAATTTAAAGAGAAAAATCTCCATAGTGTAACACTGTTTTTAATAACAATTTAAAACATAAATCACAAATTACATAAAAAATAGAGAAAAGTTGGCCTCTCACCAAATGTCCATGTCTACCAATGTTGTAACAGTAGACAAAAAAGGCAAGTATAAGAAAGTCCACCGGGCGTCCCAGGTATGCTCTCAAATCCTGGTGCAGGTGCCACAGTCCTCTTAAGATAGGTCTCTCTCAGCCAATGCGTTTCAATACTTTAAATATGTATCTTTTTCAAGGCATACTGAGAGACTGTGCTGGAAGGGTTTAAATAAGCCTCCCAAAAACATGCATGCAAAACCTAATGCCAGACATGGATCCGCTAACTTCTAAATCCTAACTTTAACCCCTGATTTCCTCCAGTCCATTTAGGGTCAGAACACCGTTTCCGCTCACTCCAATTTCCCGCTGCCCAGATAATAATTGCGGGACTTCATATCCATCTGTTGCCGTCTGTCGACGAATACGTACTTCCGGGGGGACCGGATGTATGTCACGCGGCGCTTAGGGATGACTACTTCCTCCTGAGTATTTAACACATGGCTCCGCTTACAACTTCCGGATAAAACACGGATCGTTCCGTCAGATGGTTTAACATCCAGCTCTGCTGGATTTGCGGTGGCCATTTTATTGTAGATTCAACTCGGTTTTCACTTGCGGTGGCCATCTTAATGTAGCACTTTGATGACCATTATTTTATAAGCTCCCACGGAACTTGTACTTCCAGTAGCCATTTTGTTGACGATATCCCTGATATTCCATATATACATATGTGGAAAAAATAAACAAAAAATGTCTGAGAAACACCGTAAATATAATACTGATCCCGTCAATAAAACCATCACATCAGTAAAACCATAACATTATAAAAACATTTATAAAAACCATTTTACTTCAAAGTCTTTATTAAGACCCATAGGGATAAGCGTTTTAAAATCATAAATAAAATGCATCTCTTCCTGTGCCAATTTACATGAAGTATCTTTAATTCTAGACCCCGGCATAATCTTTTTTAAACCATAAAATTTCCTTACGTTTCTACAATAAAATGGCTGCCGCAAATCCAGCAGAGCTGGATGTTAAACCATCTGACGGAACGATCTGTGTTTTATCCGGAAGTTGTAAGCGGAGCCATGTGTTAAATACTCAGGAGGAAGTAGTCATCCCTAAGCGCAGCGTGACATACATCCGGTCCCGCCGGAAGTACGTATTCGTCGACAGACGGCAACAGATGGATATGAAGTCCCGCAATTATTATCTGGGCAGCGGGAAATTGGAGTGAGCGGAAACGGTGTTCTGACCATAAATGGACTGGAGGAAATCAGGGGTTAAAGTTAGGATTTAGAAGTTAGCGGATCCATGTCTGGCATTAGGTTTGCATGCATGTTTTTGGGAGGCTTATTTAAACCCTTCCAGCACAGTCTCTCAGTATGCCTTGAAAAAGATACATATTTAAAGTATCGAAACGCGTTGGCTGAGAGAGACCTATCTTAAGAGGACTGTGGCACCTGCACCAGGATTTGAGAGCATACCTGGGACGCCCGGTGGACTTTCTTATACTTGCCTTTTTTGTCTACTGTTACAACATTGGTAGACATGGACATTTGGTGAGAGGCCAACTTTTCTCTATTTTTTATGTAATTTGTGATTTATGTTTTAAATTGTTATTAAAAACAGTGTCACACTATGGAGATTTTTCTCTTTAAATTTTATTGACTGCATATGGAACGAATACATTGAAAGGAAGAGTGTTAAGAGGGGATTACATCCATACAGAAAAGATTATCCTGATTCATGACTGTTTGTCTACCTTGTTTGTAGACCATCGTATTTGGTAGGGGATCCATCTCTACGTACATAAGACTGTGTTATTTTATGTTTACTGTATCACACTATGGAATATTTCTTTGAGTGTTATTGAAAAGAAAAAAACCAGAGTGAGATATTTGGGAGAGAAGTTTTCCATTAGAGCTCCCTGTGGAATCATTTGGTGATATTTTTCATATTGTTATTATTTGTGGGTTAGATAGGTGACACCACTACACCATCCAATACTATTGGGCTGCTACAGCGCACTTATCCGTGACACAGATTTTGTCTTACATCATATTACATGTTGCAGAAAGTTCACAAAATAAAAAAAATCCATAGGATCAAACAAATTCTTCAAAATCACTGGCACATCTTACAGTAAGATCCAGACCTGACCACCATAATTGGTGACAGAGTTCAAATGTGCTGGAGGAAATCAAATAATTTAAGGGATCTCCTGGTATGCAGTCATTACAAATCAAAATCCAAAAATAAACCATCTATTACAGGCTTCACAGTTGTGGTCAATGTAAAACTTGCCAGTATACCATCAAAACTAAGGAATTCACTGATAAATGCAACCATAAATTGCCAATCCAAGATTGTAAGTCCAAAGGAGACATTTATTGTCTAAAATGCCCATTTGTAATTGCAATTTGAAATACATTGGGATGGCTAGTAGGCCTTCTAAACCACGCCTCTTGGAACAATGTCGAATAATACCAAAATAAATTCAAAACTCTTTCAACAGTGGCCAAACATTTTTTACATCATCACCAAAGCAATTCACATCATCTAAAAGCATTTATTATGGAAAAAGTTCAAAATGATATATGGGGTGATTATAATAATCAGCTTTTGAGAAGAGAGGAATAAATTATTTTTTGATGGGCAGTACCCATTCATGTGGTTTGAATGAGAGAACTAATTATTCTGCATTTTTTTAAATATTACATGAGTAGACTAAATTTTCATTATCATACTTGGACCAACTTTAATTAACAATACTGTTTTACACCTATAAATATGATTATCAACACTATTTCACATGTCTATGTGACACATTTATTTCCCCCATTTACCACGTACTTCTTATAGACTACTATACAAGTAGACTGATTAACATATCACATTGGCACTATAAATTGATTTCACATCTGCATATATAGTCTCCATTATTACATTAATAAAACCACTAGAAAGTAATTTCACATCAATAATACACACGGATCGCTATTGTGATCGCAGCTGCTAATACATACGAGGTTCCACTGCCATGATATGCAAATTCTTGCTACTACATTGTTATCGCAATGACTTTGCAGCACTGCTCAGGGACACTCACTTTACCTTACACACATACATAATACTTAGCAGAATAGCAAAACCATCGGTACAATAGAGTACCATCGCAGCCTCACGCGCAGTTGCACAAGCCCTGACCTTCCTCAGAAATTGTTAACAGCCACGCACGCTATGAGACCTGAGGCTGCTTAGACTGTTGCAGTGGATAATTTATGCACATCCCTGAAACGGCATGCGAACACACTGGCACTCCTATGTTTCCCCGACCACCCCCCTTTCACCACCCACATATGGCATTACCAGTCAATCACTCTGCGATGGGTCTGCGTAGCCCCTGAAATCACAGTGATCGGCTCACGCATGCGCACTGCGATGCGGGACGCAACAATCAGCCAATTGCATGCATATTAGCAACTGCGATTCAAGCTGAATCAGGTCCACAGTCACTATTATTCTATAGCCACAAGATCAATTGCACATTGTATGTTTTTTATAGATTTCATATATTTATGATTCACTATCCTACACTTGGTGTTTATTCACAATTTTTTTCTTTATTTGTCACAATTTTACCAATTATTTAATCTACTCCCCGTCTCAGTTATTTTATCTATTTTACTCACACTTTAATTGGTGAATTGTTTAATAAGTAGTTTAACATTATATTGAAACCACAGGTATTCATTCATACTGCTTAGCCATCAATATTTTTATCCCTCCATTAATTTATCTCATCAGCTATCCAATTACTTAGAACCAGGACTTTAATTGAACTTTGGGCCTGGTTCAGCACAGATCGCAAGTCTGCAATCGCACGCACCTGCTCGCTGCGAAAACATGCAAATGAATGCGATTGCCGTGCAACTGAAGCACTATACCAAGATGCAGGGCCGGCTCCAGGGGTTGGGGCACCCTGTGCTGGCTCATGATAATGCGCCCCATACATCGATGCAATTTGGGGAGTGGCCTAATTACTATAGGCCACACCCCCTATGTGACATTATTTGAAGGCGTGCCCGCATGGCACACCTCCAAATAACTTCAGGCTGGGGGTAAAGCCCAGCACTCAGTCACTGGCTGGGCTTCCCCCAGCCCTCTGCCGTCAGTGAATGGATGCCGTGCACATGCGCGCAGCATCCATTCACACTCCAGGGGTCCAGCACCGCCGCACAGCTGCGGCGGTGGGGGTCCCCAACCTCCCGATTTGACCACCCGCGGGCCACTTCAGCCCGCGGGTGGAACAGCGGGACATTACTGGCCCGCTGAAATCGGGATGCTGGGGAGGGGTGCGCCCTCTACGGGTGGCTCCCCTGTGCGACTGCACTGGTCGAACAGCCCTAGAGCCGGCCCTGCCAAGATGTCCACCACTGTATAAAGCCACCCACTTCTCATTACATACATCCGCAAGTCAGTGGCAACATCGGTAACATTGAGTAACATCGGACTCATACAAACAGTTGTGGTTGAGATGACCCTGACACACAAACTGCAAAACTTCCTGTCGCCATCTAGACCTCTGCCTGCATATGCCATTGCAGGGGCTTAATCATGCACGCCCCTTTAATGGCATTCAAATGCACAGGCACGCGTGCGTTCCTACGACCATCCCCCCTTCACCCCCAAACAGTGTTTCTTGTCATATATTTCTTTGTGCTGTTGCGTGTCTGCTGCATTCACATATCCGATCGCAGTGGCTGGCTTCGCACTCGCACTGTAATGCATATGCATGTGCAGAACGCAAACATCGACCGGTTGCGGGCGTCCGCAGCCTTGCAATCCAATCTGAGTCAGGCCCTTTGTTCCAATTGCTCTTTATGTAGTTATGGGAGGAGCATAACTTTCAAAACCACCATGGACCCAATGATCTGGTTCACTCCATTATTAAGCCAAGGTACGTTGGGACGTGACAGGGATCTATATAACAAGCGATCACACTGCCCCTGAACTGCCTGCTCTATTTGTCAGATGATCTCACAGCACATACCTTTATTATAATTTATAACCATCCAACTATATGCTGCCTAACAGGGCTGAATGTATGCCTGCAGCGACTGGCTATCCAAGTATAAATTCCTCAAGTTCAACACGATGCTGCATAAGAGGGCTGAATGTAATTGTAATTGCTGCATTGTATACCTGTAGCAATTAACCTTTAAACCTGTCTCTTTTGGTCATATATCACTCTGCACAGTGAACAGCCTCTAAACACAGACATTGAGCAATATACATCAGGCTTCATAACAGAGAAGACGTAATTAGACAGCACTAATCAGGCTTCATAACATCTAGGCAGTAATTAGACAGCACTAATCAGGCTTCAGGCTTCATAACATCTAGGCAGTAATTAGACAGCACTAACGTTTATAGATAGGACTGAATAGTATGGCTGTATACATAGGGCTGAACATATGAAATGCTCATAGAAAAAAATAACTTGTGTACATTCAGATCCAATACTTATGCTAGAGCTGCTTATATTTGTTTTAGCCCCGTAGCCAAATAGCTGCATATTCTTGGCTGAAGACACACCTGCAGCCAGGGTTATCTATAAGTCACTCATCTATTTACGGCTCTGACTAGGGCTACGAATACGCCCAGTCTAGATACAGCGTTTAACCTACCACTTTTTCTGTGTAAATTTAGGCACAACATATGTGTTGGAGCAAATTATATATACTGTAATAGATGTATTAAATAACTGCATAATCTGGGCTAAACACATGCCCTCAGCAAGTAAAATTTACAGCCTATTCATTCATAGGCAACTTGACCAGGGCTAATATTATACAACCAAAAAGTGATGAGTGGATAAGTGCGCAAATAAACCAGCAGCAGGTAGGTGGTAACAAATGGAAGTATCCTCACACCTTCACCAAATTAAAACTTAGGCCCCCATTTACTAATGAGTTTTATCACCAAAACGAGTGATAACTTTCACCGTGTATGATAAATGGTGCTCCAGCCAATCAGCTCCCAACTGTCATTTTTCTAATAGTTAACAGTTGGGAGCTGGGCACTATTTACCATACACAGTGAAATGTATCACTTGTTAAAATTTGATAACGTTAAAACGTGATAAAACTTGTTAGTAAATGAGGCCCTTAATGTGGAAAAAATTATGAAAACCTCCTTCTTAGCACTAGTAATACATTACACAAGTAGGCTTCTTGTGGAGATTTTTCTCCATATATCCCCTCAATAGAGGTATCTTGATCATTAATCCCTGGATTAGTACCCAAAAAATAAGGGGAGTGATATATAGTGAAGCACAGTTTTAATAAGAACAATATAAAACTAATAAATACATGAAAATGATGGCATGAATACACAAAAAAAATCTTCATACAGCAGAAAGATTATGAATGAAAGTGCAAAAGTGCATGTTAAAAAATTACATCTAGGACAAATTATCCTCATCAGACAGGTTTATCCTTAAACAGCTGGAAGGGCAACAATTACCAGGTGGATGTAAAGGAACTGTCAATGGGCAGCCCTTTGAACGCTTAGGGATCTAGTTACTAAGCGGTGTTAGGAGACAGAGTGAAAAGTGATAAGAAAGTGATAAGGTGCCAGCCAATAAGCTCCCAACTGTCATCTCACAGGCTGTGTTTGATAATGGCAGTTGGGAGCTGATTGGCTGGCACCTTATCACTTTCTTATCAATTTTCACTCTGGGGTAGATGTGCTAAGCTCTGGAAAGTGCTAACGTACAGAGTGATAAACCACCAGCCAATCAGCTCTTAACTGTCATGTTACAGGCTGTGTTTGAAAAATGACAGTTGGGAGCTGATTGGTTGGTCGTTTATCACTCTCCAATTTATCACTTCCCGGAGCTTAGTACATCTGCTCCTCTATCTCCTAACACTGCTTAGTAAATAGACCCCTCAAGATGAAATGACTCCGTGCAGATCCCGGGTCTAACACTGATCTCAGCTCAAATACCCCGTGCGGCACTTCACACTGTCCTCCGGTCCTGTCAGCTCTCCCTGTGAATTAATGCCATCATTTTCATGTGTTTTTTAGTCTGTTTATATTGTTCTTATTAAAACTGTGCTTCACTATATATCACCCCTCTTATTTTTGGGTATTAACCCGGGGATTAATGATCAAGATACCTCTATATATGGAGAAGAATCTCCGCAAGTAGCCTACTTGTGTAATGTATTACTAGCACTGGGAAGGAGGATTTCATAATTTTTTCCACATTAAAGGCTAATATTATGCCCATGTTTTAACAGTGTTTCAAGCTACTGCTTTGCTGCTCATTAGGGGGCTGAATGCTCACAGTAAACACTCACTGTTATACACTTTAACTAATGATGTGTGTTAGGGCTGCTTAATTGTAAAAGATTGATGTACCTGCAGCTATACGAACACAGATCTTCTTCTATATCAATATCACAAAGGACAGCATTGTTTCAATCTATTTAAGGCAGATACATATCAATTAAACTTGTGACTCTGATATATGTTTAATTTAAACAAATGATTTAGAGAGTTCTGAATATATCTTGGAGAAAGTTATCTATATATGTATATGTAACACTAATAAAGACAGGTTTGTTATTTATACATGCATTTATTCAGGTTAGGAAATAAAGTGCAGTATATCAGCTGTAATAAGTGTACACAATGGAGGAAAATATAATAGACAAAACCTTCTTCTTAACAAGTGTGAACATGGATGGTCAGTGTCAGACTGGGGCACAGAGGGCCCACAGGGGAATGCAATGACAGGGGCCCGCTTAAAGGCTGTGACCAGTCATTAGGTAGGTGTGGTCATCAATTGGAGGGGCGTGGTCATCTCACATTATTATTATTTTATTATATCAATAATAGGTACTGCCTTTTATTAAAATAATAATAATAATAATAATAATAATAATATGGGTAATTTTTTATTAAAACAGTATTAAAATATTAATTTGCGCCCTCTTTATTAACATAGTAATAAAATAGCAATAATATGTGCAGTTTTTAAATATAAAGGGCTCAATCTAATAAAGTGCAAGTTACTCAAGCCTGCTGTATGGCACATCTGGGCTTGCACATTTCTGTTCGCAGCCACATATGGCAGTGTACAAAAATAATAGTATAACAATACATGTAAGGTCTTCTTTAGTATATTTTTCTATATAATCTGTGCCACCTTTATTTGATATTATATTTTTCTATATTGCCACCTTTACTATAATAATAATAATAATAATAATAATAATAATAATAATAATAATAATAATTCCCCCCCATAGTTTCTGTAGCATAGTGATATCCCCCTCTCACCTGAACCTCTAGCGTACTTTACTTACCTTTCTATAGTACTGAGCATGGCTCCTGCATGATGGCACTCGCTCTTGAGTCCTTTCTTCTGTCTTCAGTCACTGCAGTCTGCATCCGCTTCTCCTACAGGCTCCGTCTGACAGAACCACGCATGCACAGTACAGAAGCGCCATCATTTCAGTCATTTCAGTGCAGCTATGGCACAGACTTACAGGCTACCCACTATGAAGGAGGACCAAGCAGCAGACTCAATTTCTGTCAATTTAGCATTAAATATTTAATTCGTAAGCAGTTTCCTTATTTGGGCCCAACAAATATTCCTTCTTTTAGCTTTGCCTCACTTAACTTTGGAAACTTTTCCTTCAGATAACTGAAAACCTGGCCTTCTTTATCCATTCTTTTATTAGGCCCAACTTAATGTGAAGCGTAGGCAATATGATTATATGCGGCTCAGCCAATGGAGTGTACTTGATGTTTTTCTCTCCAGCAACACAGGACACACAGGTTTCTCCTCTGTAGTCTTTTTGATATAGTGATTTTTAGTCCCTCTTCTGTCCCATAAACACAGAAAACAGCAGTACTTTGTGAATCCACCTGGCAAACCTAACAGCAGTGCAAATACCTTTACGTCATAATAAAGATTCCATCCAAGATCCTTATACTTCATTTCCTCCAACAACACAGCCGTACTTTCATAAGTTTCTTTCATGTCCCATAGGCCAGAGGAGCTGAAGGGAGTTTGTTTATATTAACACTGATTGCAGACTACTCTTATAGGAAGCAATAAACAATCACCACTCAGTAGTATTGTGCTGACAACCAAACTCAAACATTAAACCATAAATATTAGTACACACACACACATTGAATTTTTCTGTTCAAAAAATGTAGCCAAAGAAAAGTCTCTTGTTTTAAAACTTGAAAATGTTGCACCTTCAGCCAGAAGGTTCCACTGTTGCAGTCTACAACCCAAAAGTTCAGCTTGTTGTTTTGACAGCTTCAAGTCACGAACCAAATTGTTTAATTCTTCCTGTTCTACGATGTGAGGTGACTTGTTTTGAGTTTTAGGGTGATATGACACTGTAATTTCTGTATCTAGTTACTCACTTTCCTCTGATGTCCACGATTAACTGGTGCACACACTAAGTACAGGAACAGGCAGTCCTTCTCCATAGGGCACAGGTTTTAGTGCTGAAGACATTTTCGGATATTTGATAGTGTGCTTAGTTCTACTAGAATGCGGCAATACTAGTTAGACAAAGCAGCCCACTGTGAGAACACTCCTCAGTTACTGATGGTCATGGTACAGTCCGGGGAGCTTCCTGCTTACTTCCCCCTCTGCACGCCGGCCGGAAGCTGAGACAGGAGCCAGCAAGTAACATGGCATCCAGCGCTAAGAGGGCGCGTCTGCCCCAGGACAAGCACATAGAGGAGAATGAGGAAGATGAGGGTGGGGGATTCTAATGACATTGAGGATGAGGAGTCTGGTCAGGCTGTGTACCTCTTAGCGTATGCAGAAGGAAGTCTTGCTGAGCACTTACTGTGATTAAATACTCTAATTTTCGAATTTACATTTTTTCAAATATCTCAAAAATCTTTCGCAAGATCAAATTTCTGATGGTATATTTGGATTCTACGCACAAAAGTACATAGGAATTGATATATATCAAGTCAGATGCAACATCACAAAATGATTTCCTGGATGTTGCTTTCTTGGTCAGAGATAATTCTGTCAACACTGAATACTACAAAAATCAGGTACTAATACTAATACTAATCATTTTCTAAGTGTCCAGAGTTTTCACTTTCAGTCCTAGAAAAATAACATTCACCAAGGCCAGTATCTATGGTTCCATAGGAATTTTAGTACCAATGAAGCTTTTCAAAGACAAGTTACTGTACAACTCTCATGAATTCATTAAGAGAGCAAGGCTCTTCAGAAAAAAAATAATTGTCAGCTCTAGAATTCCGAAATATAGAAAGAAGTTCTTTTTAATATTGAAATGTAAATTAAAAAGTTGTTGAATTAATAATTGAATGTATTTCATCACTAAATAAAATCAATTCCCGGTATACAATTTAAGCATAAATGAAAATCTTTAAATAAAATTACATTTTAAATTTTTTTAACAGTGACTGGCTGCAGTATTCCGATTTTCCAAAAGGCAGAAACCTTAAAACAAAAAGGGGTCTATTTACTAAGCAGTGATAGGAGACAAAGTAAAATGAGAAAAGGTACCAGCCAATCAGCTCCTAACTACCATGTCACAGGCTGTGTTTGAAAAATGACAGTTGGGAGCTGATTGGCTGGTACCTTATCTCCTTTCACTTTGTCTCCTAACACTGCTTAGTAAATAGACCCCAAAGTAGTTAAAGATATTTGTTATTTTTATTGTTAAGAACTATTAATTTTTATCAAATGGGTCATTTAATTTAGATTAAGTTGGTTGACCTCCAGTAAATTAGGCAGTACAAAGTCTTATGCTGGGAACACACTAGACGATATCATCTAGTGTGTACCCACTTTGTCTCTGACGATGCTCGCTTCCACAGTTCCTCAGTGACATCTTCCTTCCGCCCTACATGCAGGGCCGATAGTGGATATCGTTAGCAAGGGCCATGCTGCTGAGTGCACCGCTGTCGCTCCATCACTGCCCGCATCGACAAGTGTGTATGCAATTGCTGATACTGGATTCCCCAGCCGGGTCTCATCGCTACCGAGGTCGGGCTGGGTATACATCGTCTAGTGTGTACCCAACCTTATACATAAATGTTACAATTTCATCTCCCATATTACATGAATTTATCTATAGCTAATATCAAATATGATATTAAATGTATGATATTTTTTCAACAAATTGTGTTCTCTACTTTTCTCCTGTAAACTCCAAAATGTGGGATGAACAACACACCCACTATGTGTGAAGTTTTTAGAACATATAATTAACATGATTAAAAGGTGAGAACACACATTGTTTAATGCCATATTTGTTAATGCCATAATGGATATATTTGACTTATATCTTACTGGGCTCACAATGTACATATTTGACCAAGTGGAGGTGAAAGATATCAGAAGCAATGTAAAAGAGAAGCATATTGGATCTTCAGTTTGATGAAATCCTTATGTCCAGAAAGTATTAATCATGAATGTATTGATGAACAAAATTTAGTACACCATGGGCCTGATTCAGACCCGGACGCAAGTGGCCGATCGTACGTTCGGCGTACGTACCGAAATATGTAAATTTAAGCGCTCGCACGTAATTTCGAACGCACCTAAAATTCCACCCCAAAGTCTACCGACCCCTCCTCTAGCTAACGAGCGAGCCAAATAGCGAGCGTACATCCCCAATGTGGCTTGCAGGGAACGCACGCACAAGTACAAACCGGAAGTGGGCCTGTCAGATTCCGATTACCTGCTCGTTCATTCTGCCTACCTCCTTCAATCGTATCATGCCAATCAATATATCAATTAGCTTAATTGGTCTTCACATGTGTTCGTTTTTTTTTTTTTTTGGATTTGCAATAAACTTTACTCTTGTCCGTGTTTGTGTTTACCCGCAGAATACGTACGGTTTAAACAATAGCTTTCTTTTGCCAAAATACATGTTTGAGCCAATTATCCATTTGTTTTCCGTGTTTTTACCCACGCATATTTTACTGGGTTCATTTCTTTATTTAAATTAGCTTACGCATGTCACTGCATCAAGCCTATCATAACTCACAATAGATTTTTGGCCCTGTCGAACACATGACTCATACACTAACCAATAGAATGGTTCCTGTTAATTTCCCAACTACATTAGCCAATCAAAATTATTTTCTGGTCTTTATTAAAACTATTTTATTAAAAATACACCATTGCCATCATGAGAGCCTCTGCATTCACCAAGCGAGAGCTTCTGGTTTTAACAGAGGTGATGGACAGGCGTATCACCAGCCAGCCTCCCCCCATTAGCAATCGGGAAAAGCGTGCCTCCTATGCGGAGGTTCGCGGCCGCCTGCGTTCCTTCGGCTCGCGCCGACAGATCGGCCAGCTGGAGCGCAGGTGGTCCGACCTTCAACGGCGGATGCCCCGCTTGCTGGCATGCTTTCGCATGCGTATAGCGGAAAGTAAGTTTTTTTTTCTTTGGTTTTCATGTTTATCTTTGTGGCCCTATCTGCGTGTGCATGTTTTCTTGTTTGGCCTGTTTATTCTTTGCACTCATATCTGCGTGTGCATGTTTTCTTGTTTGGCCTGTTTATTCTTTGCACTCATATCTGCGTGTGCATGTTTTCCTTTTTTAGGTTAAACAATTAGCGTTTAACAAGGTGATGTTCTAAACTAACCTCAATTTGTTTTCCATCATTTAGGGGCTGAGCGAGGACTACGGCGTCATCGCCGGCAAAGACGGCGCTCTCGTCCCCTCTCCCCAACCCCCAGCCAAACCTCGTCTCCCCACAATTCCCAAAATTCCCCCTCCTCCCCAGCCTGCCCAGACCCTGTCGCCCATCCCTCTTTGCAATTTCCCCTCCATCCCAATTCCCCCTCCCCTCAACCCACCCCTCTCTTGACCACCCCATCTCCAGAATCTGTGATAACCCCTCCCACCTCCTTGCTAAATGTGACCACCTCCGAGGAGGACGAGGGAGTGGTTTCGGGGCCAGCCGTCATTCATAATGGTATGTTTCCCTTTTATCCTTTTTTGTTGATGAAAATGTGTTGATCTAATCCTTTGTCTGTGCCTTTTCCTTTTTTTTGTTTCAAAAAGTTTCGTTATATATCTGTTTGTATTTACATTTCACAGCTGATTTCCCCATACACATATCCCACATGTCAAAACAGTCAAACTTGTATGTGTTGCTTACGGTTGCTATTTTTTTATGGTTTTTTGTTTGTACATTTTTTTTTGGGTTCTGGGTTTTTTTTTAATGGGGTTTTTGCAACACTATTGTCACTTTTTGCTAAGTCTCTTTTGCTTGAGAATTTTTTGAGATTCATAAATTATGGATTCATTGTAGTAAGCACCACAATTTTCTAACCCACAGAGGACCAGAGGCGTTTGGCGGACCTAGCTGGGTGCGTCCAACTTATGCGGGGGCACGTGATCGGCCTGCTGGTGGTCCTGGATCGTATGGCAGGGATCCTGCGTCCCTAATTTTTTTGTTTTAACCCTCAAATTATTTTTGGAAAATAAAAAGTAAAATTTTGAATACAGTCTCATTCCTTGTCTCAAAATCTTAGATTGTTTAAACTTACATAAGTAGACTCTTGCAGCAAGTATTTGCAACTAATGTCACTAAGATTGTGTTATGTTGTTTTTTTAAAGCAGGCACATGAAACAGCTAACACTAACAATAGGTTTGGCCAGTTTCCAGATGTTTTTTTTTTTTTTTTTATAATTTACATGTAAAAATTTTTAGGGAAACCTGCTTAGGCCGAGAGTCCAAAGCATACTGATTCTACATAATACCTTTTGGTGTTGGTTTTTGCCCACAAAGCATAGTTAAATAATGTGCAAATTGCCACATTACAGGATTAACCATTAAGCAAATTTTACGTGGGTGAACCTGCTTACACTTGCTTGTAATGTACAAATACATTTTTGGGATTCCAAAATCAAAAAATTTATTCACCACATACAAAAAACACAAAGTGTTGGTTCACAAACAATACACACAGTGATAACAAAATGTAAAAACCACCAAACACCATAATAAAAATTACAATAAAAATCAAGAACTGGTTGACGAATGAGCATGCCAACATGATTCCACAAATGTTGCGTTTCCAAATTGGGTCCAGAATATATATCCAATGTGTCCCCATGAAGTCATTTTTTGGGAGCAGGAAGTAGTCATCGTTTCAATCCAAAAGATTATGAAATAAAACACAAGATGGGAAATAAAAAACCGATTAATTTGATGGTCAAAAAAATTCCTTTCGACATTGTGTCAAATAACTTCTTTTGTGCCAATAATTACCTAAAGAATCTGGCCACCACATCATCGCGTATGGCCCCCCCACATACTGACCTCCGACCAACCTTGGGGGGGCCATCCTCAGGCAAGGCATCCTCTGGATGCTTTGGGACACCACTCCTTATGGCGATGTTGTGAAATATCCCACACAGGACCACAATTTTCGAAACCATATCCGGCAAATACATGAGTTCGCCACCAGAGCGGTGGAGGCATCTGAATCGGCCTTTAAAAGGCCGATACAGCGCTCCACCACTTGCCTGGTGGCTGTAAGTGCGGTATTAAAATTACTTTGTGGCCCTGGTGTGGGAGCCAAATAAGGAGTGAGCAGCCAGGGCGTGCAAGGGTAGCCACTGTCTCCTGTGAAAAAGAAGTGACAACATCAGGAACACTGTGTATCAAGCTTAGCATTGGTATGTACTAAAGGTCTCCACTTACCCAGAAGCCACGCATCACCAGCTTGTAGGTTGTCTAATTTTTGCCATATCCCTGATTGCCGGATGACGAATGAGTCATGTGCACTCCCGGGTAATTTTGCATTCAGGGACAGGATCTGGAGGGAGGCATCACATACCACCATTACATTCAGTGAGTGATAGTGTTTGTGGTTCCTAAAAATGGCCTCCAGCCATGCTGGAGGCTAAAGTGGTATGTGAGTACCATCCACAACCCCTATGATGTGTGGGAAGCCAGCTATTTGGTAAAAATTGGCCTTGGCCACACTAAGGGCACCCATATCCAAAGGCATTTTAATAAAACGATGGAGGTGCTTGAAAAGGTCCTCCATCACTGCCCTCAGGATCCTTGAAAAGGAGGATTGGGATATTCCAGCAACTATTCCCACCGTGGTTTGAAAAGATCCTGAGGCACAGAAATGTAACACCGCCATAAATTGCGTAAGTGGTGGTATTGCTGTAGGACTGTCAATTTGCCGCTCAAGATCACTCTCTATTAATGAGAGAGTGTCTATGATGATTTGGGGCAGAACACGGTAGCGTCTTAACACCTCAGTATCGGGCATTCCAAAAAGGGTGACACGTGTTCTATATATCACGCCTACGATGCCTACGCCTAGGACGAGATTGAGGTTGGTCGGCTTCCGGGAGCATGGCCACAACAATCCGACCAAGATCAACCTGAAATGGCAAGAATTGAATTTAATGTTTGTTTCCCCCAAAAAAGAATGAAAAATACTTATCTTTATGATAAAATCCAATGATGCTTACATACCGGGGTATTGTCATGATTTACCAAACCTAAAAATCAAAAGACCAGAACAAGGACAAAATGTTTGGTGTCCATTTAGGATTCTTAATTTGGTAAAAGACAAAACATAAAAGGGGAGAAACACACATTTCTCCAAAGAGCAAACCAACAGTGCACAGACTTCCACAATTTGGGCCCCAAACAACAACCAAGACGGTAAATATCACCCAATTTAACTAGAGAAAATAAGCAGACAAAAATGCACAAATTAGTTCGCAATTTAACTAGAGAAAATAAGCAGACAAAAATGCGCTAATTAGTTCGCAATTTAACTAGAGAAAATAAGCAGACAAAAATGCGCTAATTAGTTCGCAATTTAACTAGAGAAAATAAACAGACAAAAATGCGCTAATTAGTTCGCAATTTAACTAGAGAAAATAAGCAGACAAAAATTCGCTAATTAGTTCAGACATTTAGGAAACACAAAAACAAAGAAAAAAACTGTAATGTCCTCAAAAGATGCGTAAAAAAAGACTTGAACATTTAACAAACAAGGGAAAATCCAAACTTACCAATACAGGATATAGAAGTCACCGAACAAAAAGGTCGTTGGGGCAGAGCCAAAAGAAACCTACAAAAGGAGAAAAATTAGAAATTTTGGGAACCAAAAAAAAAAAAGGATAGCCAAATTTAACAAAAGGAAGACGGTAAAAAACTTACCAAAAAAATACACCACAACTAAAAGAACCACACCAAAAAACGGAAAGATAAACACAAAAAAAACGCACTGAAAAAATCGCCAAACACCGCCAAATACAATTCCCGCCAACAATCCACTCCGACCAACGTAACCTCCAACAAACAACACCCGCCACCTAGACTCGAGTCGGCCAAAGCCATAAATAGTGTTTCTTTTCCCGCTCAAATTAAGGAGGGATCATAGGAACGCACAATCAATGATGCGGACGAATAATAAGGACGCATGTATAAATACGTCACGACCAAAAATAAACGGTCTGGTGTATTTCTTGTTTTGTTATGAGAAATGGCTACAGACCAGCCAAACAATGGCCAAGAGGCGGCCGGTAAGTTTTTCTGGCATTTCCAATTAAGGATTATTTTGAGGCAGAATATAGTGAAAGTTGGCCAGCTAAAATTTCACAATTTTATTGAAAATAGGTGTTGAGGATGACATGGAAGAGGCTGCTGGGCCCAGTATTCCGGGCAAAGCAGGGAAAAAGAAAAGGCAGCCACAATTCACAAGAAAGGAGATGGAGGTTTTGGTTCAGAAGTGTGTGGACATCCTGCCACAGGCAGACAGGAATATGGGTACAAGCCAGAAGTGGAGAATGTGGGAGGAGATAGCCAGTGCTGTCAATAGGGTGGGTGATTATGTCCGTCTAACCCGGGATGTCAAACGGTGGTAAGTAAAAACTTGACCACCCAAAAAAAACAGGGTGAAATAATGCAGGAATAATGGCTACTTTTTCACCCACAGATGGCAAGACTTCAAATATCGCTTGAAGCAAAAAATGGCTGACAGGGCTAGGCATGCAAGGGGGACAGGTGGGGGTCCCACCCCTGTGTCATTGGAGTTTAATGATTTGGAAGAGCTGGCACAGGGGTGTGTGCAGGATGTGGAGGTGTCTGGTGTGTCCAACATGGATACGGACATGCCAGACTTTGCGGCTCCTCATGTTGTCCCAGGTAAATGTTGTGATGTAACCAACTCTGAAATGTTAATGTGACAATATGTAGATTGTAATGTTCCTCTTTTCTCTTTTTTCTCACAGAGACACAGGCGGATGAGTCTGCTCCAGAGGGGAGCCTTGGCCGCCGAATTTCTGCTGGCTCTGCAGGGGAGGAACCAGTACATCCGGCTGAGGACCCTGCAGAAGCCAGTCCTGGGCAATCCCCCTCGCAGGCAGTGGCACTCCTCACAGAACTCAATTTTAAATCGGATTCCCATACGGAGATTCTGCAGAGGATGGACGCCAGTCTGCTACGGGTGGTTGAGGCCCTGGAGCAAAATGCTGCGGCCAACGTGACCATTGGTCAGGCCCTGGCTGAAAATACCAGGGCCAACATCAGAATCGCCAATGCCCTGGAGCAGCTCGTTCGCCAGCACATGGTGGAGCCGACCTCCCTTCCTGCCGGAACATCAGGATCCTCCACCTCTGGCACAACAACAGCCATTCCTCCAAATGTGCCTAGCCCTGTGCCTAGTCCAGAGGCCACAACTTCTGCCTCTGGACAGGCCAGCCAGAGGACATCCCGGATCCAGTCTGGCGCTCACCCTACCCCAGCCAAATGGGGAAAGAAACGATGACAGCACTGGCTACTTTGACCACACTCCTTCTGTGCTTGCCCCATATTCCTTTCTGGCCAAAACTTCCCTCTCCTTTCTTGTGAATTGTTTTTTTTTTTTTTTTTTGGTCTTTTTTGAACCAAAAATATAATTTGAAAAAAAAAAATGTACCAAAGATTAGTGGGTAACAATGACCCCAAAAATGTACGTGACAATGCACATGATTTGTTTTAAAATGTGTTTTGAAAATAAAACCTACAAATTGTTCTCAACTGTATTGTGACATTAATTGAAAATTGGTTTCTAGTTAATCCTGTCCCACAAGAAAAAAACTAAATCTGAGTTTTGGAGTTCAAAAAAATCAAGGGTTAAAACAAAATGTTACTTTAAGGAACACTTTGGCAAAAAAAAAAACTCCAGCCCAATGCAAAAAGTTACAATACACACAAACATGATTACAATATTGTTACAAAATCCAAAAATACTAACAAAATTGTAAAATACATTCCTACAAAAAAACGCTAATTGATTGTGTAATCTTGAAATTAGCAGCCGAGATTTTCAGCTGCGTACGGTTTTGTGCTATTCCAAAGGGAAAAAAAAAAAAACATTACAAGCTGGTTTTCAATCCAAAGTTGATTGTTTATCTGACAAGCCGTGATAAATCGATGAAACATAGAGGAGGCCCGGGCCAAAGGACAAGGCCATCGCCATTGTGGTCGAGTAATCCAGACCCCAAGCTGTGTGAGCAGTTTGAACGGAAAGAGGATCAGCCAGTGACGTATGAGTTGGTACGAACACATTGGACATTCGCATGAGCTAATTTATGTACGCCCCAAAAACGCCTCGCCACGCCTGCGTTTTTCCATCTCCACCCCCGTCAATGCCCAAAAACGGCCTGTTCTGTCAATCACATTTGACATGTCACTTCCTGTTTGCAATTTGCTGAACGAGTGAAAAAAAGCTCGCAATCTGCCGTACGCACATGCGCAGTGTTACACCGATGCATGCGCGGTTTCTCAACATTGGAACGCAACGAGCGTACTGCTGTTAACGAGCGGCTCTGAATGAGGGCCCATGTTCTAACTTTATAACTCTCTTTTTCATATTAACTTTAAATACATTGCTTATCTTTTTTTATTATATTGTAAAGAGCATTATTATTTAACACTTTATTATTATTATATCACCCTCTTTCACATGGGGGGGCAGAGATAGGAAGGTGTGCACATTTGACACCCTTCTATTTACTAGATGTTGCATTTGCATTCCATGACTCTTTTCTCTTTTTTCTCACAGAGACACAGGCGGATGAGTCTCCTCTTTGACCTCTATCTGGAGGCTTATTGTAGGAGGTTCAGGTCTGTACTATTTGATTCTGCTGTTACACCTTGGGTTCTGGCCCAGAAATTGGCCAACCAGTTATGTGGGTGAGACTATAACAGGATACCACTGTCCATTTTGTGGAGCTGGTTATACTGGAGGATTTCACTGAACTTCTTCCTGCCAATATTGCATGGTGGGTCTGAGGATATCAAGCCAAGAAATTGGAGCCTGCTGTCTAGCCAGTGGAGAATGCTTTGCTGGTGAATGAAAGCATTGATGACCTCTTGCTTAACCAGGCTGGAATATCCCAACCTGCCTCAAAACCTCCCTTTGCACTCCTTCATTAGAAGATGTCCCTGGGAAAGTCCAAATGCACAGTTTTGCATCTCCCTATGTATCATGAGCCTTTTAGCCTCAGAAATCTCTCTACAGGATGAACACCCACTTTCTGTAAGTCAGCTGTCCAGACTTTGTTAGTCCACCTGTGACCCTTAGAGAGGCATTTCCTTTCTTCTGGATTTGTGTCTGTTGTGTCAGGTAAAGTCCTCTAAGTCACGTATACAAAAAAGAAAGGAATACACAGACTGGCTTTGAAGTTCTGGTAGGCCAAAAGTTGGGTTCATGTAACACTACTGCTTGTAATGTGCATACTAATGCTGACGTTCCTGCCCAAGCTAATGTGTCTATGAATGCTGATTTATCTAACCATGATAAGGTGCCTTGGAATGATGATTTAGCTAACCATGATACTGAACCTATTAATGCTGATCTACCTAGCAATGCTAATGTGCCTGATGATCTGCCTAACCATGAAAATGGGCCAAATAATGCTGAGATGCTTAGGAAATCTTATGTGTCTAGAAGCCATGTGGGTGTCCACAGGCACTACCAGTGATCGTGGTAATAGTGATGATGAGGTGCAGTAAAGTGATATCAATGAAGAGGTGTTAAGTCTTGTCCTTGCACCTCAGGCTGATTTAAGAAAGGCCCAACGAGAAGACCTTGCTCTAAAAAGGGCTTTAGTAAATGTGCTTTCAGTGGATGGAGTCTCCTTGTCCCATATAACATAATTAAGATATACCTGTTTTGTGTTGCTCCAATATAATTTTATTACCTAGACAACACAAACAAAAGGAGGAGGTGCTACGCAGTTAGTGGCAACAGGCCCCTTCAAAAAGCAGGTTTTGTTTTTAGCCCATGTAATTTCTTGAGGTGGCCATTTAGTTTGTGATAAAACAGTGTAAAGGATAACCACCCAATTCTTTTGGACAAGTGTTAATAAGTTTCTCGATTTTGTATTGCCTGCCCAGAGTGTCAAAACACAGTGGTAAACCAGCCATCTCCTGCTCCACTTCCAATGGTAAGGGTCATCTTTGAGAAAATAGGTGTTTATTTAGCGGGACCCACTGAACCACCATCTAAGGGCTATAAATTAATTTCAGTTGTGGTTGATTATGCCACCTGCAATAAGAAGGCATTCCCTGCAGGGTTGCTACAGTCAAAAAGGTTGCAACAAAGATACTGGAACTATTTTCTAGAGTAGGTTTACCTAAGGAAATCCTTACCTACAAAGGAAAATACTTCATGTCTAAATTAATGCAGGGAGTGTTAAGATTGTTAAATATGTCAGAATCTCAGTGTATCATCCACAAACGAATGGCTTAGTAAAAAAGAGTCAAACGCATATTGAAATCCATATTGAAGAAGTCCATTGAGACATAGTAAAGGTGGGATGAGCTTCTCTACTACTTGTAAGTTGCAGTCTGGGAGGTACCCCAGGCTTCTACCAGCTTCGCCCCTTTGAGCTTCTCTATGGGTGGAAGCCGCAAGGTGTTCTCAACTTTCTTCGAGAAGCATGGGAAGATCAACCAATATTGGGGGAGAGTCTTAATTAAATTTGCAGTCCAGATGCGTAATTGCAATTTGGTAAATGCCAAGGAAGTCCAAACACATCTTTATGATCGCAATGCCTGAGTTTTTGCAAAGGGAAAAAAAGTTATTTCGCTATTGCCTACCGAGGAAAAAAATTTACTAGCAAAGTGACAATGGCTATTTGAAGTAATTAGGAAGGAAGGAGACATCAACAATGAGATCACCAAACTTGACTCCTGTAGAGGTAGACATATCTACCATGTCAATCTATTGAAGAACAGGAGGTTTTCTGTGTGCAACCTTGTAGTGGCCATAGTGATTTTGTTCCACAGGTGAATTGTGACCCCCCCCCTCTAGACCTTTGGAGTTAGGCAATTTGAAGGCTCCCTGGGGTGAGGTTGTTGGAGTTCCCAGATGTCTTTTTGTTAAGCCAGAGAGGGACAATCTACTCCTGCATGACATCATAACCCCACCATGGGTGGTGATTTGACACCCTATAGGCTTCCAAGAGGGAAATGAGAGAGGTAATCATTGACTGGTGTAGCCCTATTATGGTTCAGAAATCAGGGGTCCACGTGATATTGCATGGTTATCTACAAAGGCAATGCCATCTCAAAATTTGCCATCTACCCAATGCCAAGGCTTCACAATCTGCTTGACAGTATAGGCTCAGCCAGGTATATCTCTACCCTTGATCTAATGAAGGGGTACAGACAGATACAGCTGACAGAGGAAGCTAGAAGGAAAACTGCATTTTCCTCTCATTTTGGCCTGCATGGTGCTCCAGCCTCTTATTAGACATTAACAGACCGGGTGGTTCATCCTTACCAGAATTACACTGTTGCATACATTGACGACATTGTTATATAGTCAGCATTGGAACGCCACATCAACATACATAGGGTGGTTCTTTGGTCCTTACGAGAAGCAGGTTTACCTGCTAAATTTAAAAAATGTGCTCTAGGGAAGATTGAAACCAAGTACCATGGGTGTGTGGTGGCAGAGGGTGTCTGTAAGTAAGGTGTAGGCCTTAGTCGATGCCCCGGTTCTGGCCATCAAGAAAGAATTGAGATCCTTCTTGGGTTTTGAGGGATATTACAGGAGATTCTTACCCCAATTTTCTACTGTAGCAGCCCAGATGGTGCGGACAACTACGATTTTCTGGACTGACTTGGATCCATAGTGATTGCTGTTTGGGCTCTCCCTACATACGTGTTGCGGTGGTGTCGAGCTATTAAGCCCGGGACCCACAGCTAATGAAGCTAGCCCACCACAACCACCAGAAAGGGTGAGGACATTTATTTACCATTGCCAGCAAGGGAAGTCCATGGAACTTTTCTTTCCAGGAATTTTCTAATGTTTTTATATGTTGTATGTATTCTTGTCTAATAAATGTACATTATTTGTTGCTCATTTCAGCCACTAGTACATTTATTTTTTGTTCTATGAAACCATAATCCAGACTTAGCACTCCCTTCATACTCACCTACTTTGTTTTCATTTACTGTTATAGGGAGCATTTGTGTTTCTCCCCAGGTGTGTGTTGGTGCTGCATATGGTCTGGTTCATTGCGCAAGAATTTACTCACTCCATTTTTTGAGCCCAGATGACAGAAAGTCTGAAAAAATCTGCCCTAAATAAACTTGAGCGGTCCAGGGAATGTCAGTCTGCATTCTCCACAATTAAACAACTTTTGTGTGAAGGGACAGTCTTAAAGTCACAGATTTGGATCTGGGGTCGGGAGTGGTATTGTGCCAGGAATTTGACTGGGTTAAACACCCTATTTTGCATCTGAGCTGGAAGTTGATCCCACAAGAGACTAGGGGGAGATGTATTAACCGTTGAAGCTGATACCGCTTCTCCCCCCATGTATGATTGGGGGGTTGGGCGGTAAATAATATGGGCTCTATACTCCCCTGTCATTATCGGCACTGCTATCTACAATGGGCAGGGCTATGTATGAACGATCAGTTTGCCTGACCACTCTGTCAGCTGCAGCTATCGCTATCGACAACTGCTGCCTGGTGATGCCCTATTCCCCCCGCGCTGTCCCTGCTGTGGGGGCTGCTGACTCCAGGGCTGCACGTGGGATCTCACGATGCTTGCGAGATCTCGCGCATGCTCAGTGGAGGCGGCAGGGACTAAGACACAGAGCATAAGCACTAGGCAGATGTGTTGTGGTTTCTAGCGGGGATCGCCGGAGGGGGGAGTTATCACTCCCTTGCTCCGGCCGATGAGATGTTAATACATCTCATCGGTATTGCTTCCTGCCTTGCTTCGTTAAAGAGGCAAAGCAGGGAACATTATAGCAGCGCGAAAAGTGCTGCTATAATATATCTCCCCCTAGGTACTCAGTGGTGGAAAAAAAAATTGCCTTGTGGTAAAATGGGTTGTGGAAGCTGTCGTGTGAAACCATTAAAATGTCTGCAGTCAATGTGAAACTAGCAAGGTGGTACCTGGCTCTTCAAACCTTTTCTTTTGAGGTGCATCACCGCCCAGGACACCTGCAAATTAATACATATTTTTGTCATTTTACATTATAAATACTGTGTTAGCAACCTTTAAGGCATAAAAAAACAAATTAAATATACAGTGTTTGTTGCAACATGGACTGGTCCTATCCTCTGGTGTTTTAAAATTTACCCCACATATACGCCTTCTACTGCAGGCCTAATGTCATTTGTGTGATTGAATTACATGTGCCTGCTAGATATATTTTAGTCTGCATTTTGTGCTTATTAAATTTGTTTTTTATGCCTTAAAGGTTCCTCACACAGTATTTATTCATCTATTTCATTCAATATAGTAGTGTAATATTCTATTTTTGCGCTGTATCATCTAAAAGTAATTTTTAGCTTTTTGTTGTTGATATTATTCTCCTGGGGGGACTACCCAGCACATATGGCAGCACCTTCAATTTTATATATTTTTAGTATATATGTTTATTGATTTGTATTACAATTGTTTTTTATAAAATCTATATATCCTACACAGGGATTGGTGTCAGGCAGCGTCTTAACATTTGTGTTTTTTCCACTTTCCACTATTTCCATTGTGTTGGTCACCCACGGTTGTTGCATACTCTGACACAACCGCTATAGTGTTTGGGCATATTGCTAACATCCGTTGGTCATAAGAACACAAAGGGACAGGAACATCTGCACACATCTATATTAGATAAAGAACCCCAAATTATTTATTGGTTAGGGGGTGCTACCGAATAACACAAAAAAAATAATTGTTTGCAAGAGTACCAAGAAGAGAGGAAAAGGAGTATGGACCTGATTCAGACCCAGTCGCTAAGGTGCGCTCGCTCTGAGTGATTTTCGCCCATCTGCGCATAATTCGCAGTGCACGTGTGCAAGCCAGTTGTTCCGATCTGATTTTGGTTGTTCGTAAGCCACTATCAGGTCGCTGCTATGAGTGACAGATAGTGCCATTTGTGGGTGGAAACAGGGGAAGGTGCTTGTGAACGGGGGACTGGATGTGCGAAAGCAGGCGTGTCAGGCTGCCAAAACGCTGTTTAAAGGGCGTGCATAATTAGCAAAGTAGCGTCATTGTACACGTCACCTGCATGTATTTCAGCCAGCACTGATCGCTGTTCTTGTGGCGGGTTAAGGCAACCTCAAGGGCTGCGAGCAGCTCCGATGGCTCACAATGGTCCTGATTAATCCTACATTTCCCGGAGATGACGTGTGTTGTGAGTGGCAAGGGGGCGTCTTTAGACACTTGTGAGCGCACTTTGCCGTAGCTCGCTAAAACATAGTGGGCATTCTTACGCGACGCAGAGCAAGCACTTAATTTAAATATCTGGCCCCTTTTTGCCAGCGAGCGGCCGCAACTTGCGAGCGGGTCTGAATGAGCTCCCATGTCTTTTGTACGGTGCACAATAATAATTATTAAAATTAAAAATCAATCTTTATTAGGTATACACTAAAATGTCCCATCCTGGAGGGGAATAAATGTGACAAAAATTTGAAATTGTGGAATAAAATAATAGAATATCCTCGCTGTGTGATCCTTATTATTACTTAGTTTAATCTTTCGAAACTCCTAGTTAAGTTGTCACTCTTTTGCTGTATCTGGAGTAACAACAAGTGATTATACTTAATAGTTTCTCATTACATGAGATCCCCTAATCAGTCAATAATGATAAGCCATAATTAATATTTATGGTAAGTATATAGTAATTCATATATAAAAGAGACTTAATCGCCTCATTAATTAAATGCGACTGAGGTAACCACGTTATTAATAATGAGTTTATTTTATGTTCATTATCAATATATATTCTCATGTTATGGCCCATGCTTTATCACATTTTTGTTTATATTAAAATAATTAAATCATTATGATCAGGTAGGGTCTTTGCTTGTATATAGTTATGATCTTTATCTTTATCGTACATGTATCCTTCTCACTTTATGTACATTTACTGTATATTGTTCCTCCTGTATAATCACTCATTGCAGCTTCCTCAATCTAAATAACTGAGGGGTTATATGAGAGTAGCCTTATTAATTATAGAGTTAAATGCAATGTGTTAGGAGCACCACCCGGATCAGCTTTAAATTACTAAGGACTTCCCCCAGTATTAATAATGTAGCTGCAATAGTTGGATTCTAAAACGCTATATGATTCTGTTTTCCTATATTAAAGTATTTCACATAGTCCTGCTCAAGATACATAAGGCTATTTCCAATACATGGTATGGTTTGTACAAATCAGCTCTTATTCAGATCACTGCACGGATACAATGTTGCGAAGTAATGAGATTCGGTAACATGGCTCTGTTTAGGCGGCTTGCGCTGTTCCAAAAAGCAGGCTGATAATGTAAAATGAAGGCACACTTTCCTCAGAAGGTAGGTACCAACCTTCTGAGGAAACCACTACCCATAACAGCGGAGAAATGCGCTAAGGAACGGGGATACTCTGTCTGAGAGCAGCCGCATACAGACGACTCTTTGCCAAAATATTAGGGCTTTTTGAGCAGAAGCAGACCAATCGTGCTCATTCGCCCATTGCCTCCTGTGAAGTGTGCCTTCATTTTACATCATCAGCCTGCTTTTTGGAACAACGCAAGCCGCCTAAGCAGAGCCATCATCGTTTCTAACAGTGGCAGTCCGTATTCCATGGAATAGTCTAAATCGATCCAGGAGAACTCTCACTGCTCCCAACAACGGCAGTGGTAAGAAACTCAATTGGGAGATTGTGATCACTCTCCCAAGAGACTTATGACTATAATTCCCTTGCTTTATATGGGCTGCTACCTTGGATTAATTTAAGGACACGATTCATTAGAGAAGTGGAGTTTTAATTCAACTAGTGCTATTACTGATTTTTGTCTCTGGAGAGAGAGATCAAATTATTTTCCCAAAGGCAATTGAACGTTGTTTTTGTCTATAAGGACACTAACTGGCTGCTCCCTACATTGGGGTTAATTAGACGGAGTTTATTCCTAATCAGCACATGTTTTTTCTATCTGATTATCGTTGAAAACACAAATACTATGTTTTCAAATGTACATTAATACATACTGTGCAAGCTGTTAAACCATTTTATATGGATGTGTTTATGGATATATTTTATATATTAATTTTTTTTTTATATTTTTATATCTTCACGTACTCCTTGTTGTTGAAAAATAACAGTTCTTTGTGTAAATACAGTATTCTCCTTTTGGCACCAGCCCTGAAACGGGCACACTGACCTCCTGCATTGTTCCAGGTTTTGCTTCATGTGCCACAGAGCAGGAATAAGCAGAGAGTATATGCTGTGGTCCTCCCTCTCCCAGGGACCCCACCCTGGAGTTGGGTTTCTACTTTCTAGGGACATATCTCCAGCAAGAAAACCACACCAATGTTCTTAGAAGGGGCAGGGCAGAGCCTGGAGTGCATTGCCCTTCCCTCCTTTTTTAGATCTTCTTCCTAAGGCATGCAGGACCTGCTGCCACTGTTGTTGCTTTGGGAGCAGCAAATAGCAAGTACATAAGACCATGATCAGCAACAGGTAGTATTTGTATGCTGGGGTGTTGGTAATTAATTGAGGAGGAGTGTGTGTCTGGGTAATGCTGCTGGGGTTTTGGCATGGCAATAAATGCAAAGAGAGTGTGTGGGTTCTGCTGGGGTGAAGGCAGTGAAAGCAGTAAAGAGAGTGTGTGACTGGGTGCTGCTGGGGTGTTGGCAATGAAAGCAGGAAAGAGAGTGTGTATCTGGGAGCTGCTGGGGTGTTAGCAGTGAATGTATGGGGGAAATTGTGTGTCTGAGTGCTGCTAGGGTGTTGGCAGTGAATGCAGGGTGAGGAAAGTGTGTGTCTGGGTGCTCCTGGTGTGTTGAAAGTGAATGTGGATATGAGGAGCTTGTGTTTCTGGGTGTTGCTGGGGTGTTGGCAGTGAATGTGGTTTAGTGTGTGTGAGTGCTGCTGGTACTAGGGTGTTGGTAATGAATGCGAGCAGAGGGGTCACCAACAACTATCTCGCCTCCTGCTCCTGGTATGATCTTAAGCCCCTGCCTGGGCAGAAAATGTTGTGGAAGTGATGATGAGCTGGAGGCAGCCAAGTACAACAAGGGAATTCTAAAGCTTATGGACAGTGATGATAAATGCTTAAATGAAGGAGGTTATTATGTGGATAACGGTACTCTGTGCCTTGACAAAGGTCCAGTTGAGACCGAAACATTGATGTTTTCTTCTACTGACATACCTAAATAAAGGATTTTTGTTTCTACTTTTGAAATCTGTTGAGTGAACCTCTGTTTTCTGATGAGTGACACCCCAGTATATTGATGGAATACTGTGAGTGTGGACACAGCTGTGAAATATATATATCACTGTGACAGAGAGGGTCTCTCCCACATTCTGAGGAAAGGGTTAACCTTCTATAGTCAGGGAGGAACTACACCCTTACCTCAATTAAGACCAGATTAGGTATAAAAACCTGGTAAATTGAGTTAGTCAGTGGAAATGTGAAGGAGAGGTTGCACCAGTGGCATAACTAGGGTATTTGGAGCCCAGGGCAAATTTAAAAAAGGAGCCCCCCCCCTATGTGCGCATGCCAAAAAATGGGCATGGTCATTGAAAGATGGGGCATGTCAACATGACACACACCCCTTTCTCGTCACTCTGGGAACATGTCTTTCCATTCTATATGCACCTTAATTAAGTGCCCCTTATACAGTCTCCCCTATGCAATGCCCTCAGTAATGGTCCCCCTTATGCAGGCCCCAGAAGTGCCTCTAATACAGTGCCCCCAGCAGTTGTCATCCTTATGCGGACCCCCATTAGTGCCCCTTAAACAGTACCCCAGTAGTGGTACCCCTTATGCCGGCCCCAGAAGTGCCCCTTATACAGTGCCCCCAGTAGTTGTCATCCTTATGCAGACCCCCATTAGTGCCCTTTATACAGTACCCCAGTAGTGGTACCCCTTATGCAGGCCCAAGAAGTGCCCCTTATACAGTGCTCCCAGTTGTGGTCCCCCTTATGCAGCCAGGTCCCCATTAGTGCCCCTTACACAGTGCCCCCCCAGTAGTGGTCCCTCTTATGCAGGCCCCCATTAGTGTCCAGTGACCCCAGTAGTGATCCCCCTTATGCAGCGAAGCCCCCATTAGTGCCCCTTACACAGTGCTCCCAGTAGTGGTTCCCCTTATGCAGCCAGACCCCATTAGTGCCCCTTACACAGTGCCCCCCCAGTAGTGGTCCCCCTTATGCAAGCCCCGATTAGTGTCCAGTGCCCCCAGTAGAGCCCTTTATACAGTACCCCCTTATGCAATGCCCCCAGTAGCGGTCCCCCTTATTCAGGCCCCCATTAATACCCCTTATACAGTGCCCCCCCAGTAGTGGCCCCCCTTATGCAGCCCCTGATTAGTGTCCAGTGCCCCCAGTAGTGATCCCCCTTATGCAGACAGACCCCCATTAGTGATCCTTACACAGTTCCCCCCCAGTAGTGGTCTCCCTTATGCAGGCCCGCATTAGTGCCCAGTGCCCCCAGTAGTGATCTCCCTTATGCAGTCAGGCCCCCATTAGTGTACCTTACACAGTGCCCCCCAGTAGTGGTCCCCCTTATGCAGGCCCCCATTAGTGTCCAGTGCCCCCAGTAGTGGTCCCCCTTATGCAGATCCCCAGTAGTTAAAACACACAGACATACACACACACAAAAAAAAAAACAGGCTTAACTGAATCCCCGCTCCTGCCTCTGCTCCTACGTCTCCGTCCTCCCGCTCGGTACCACTCTACATTATGGGAGAGACATCACAATGTCTCTCCCATCACCCACTGCAGGAGCCGGGTGGAGCTCACGCAAAGTTAATGCAGCTCTGGCAGTGGGCGCAGCAGCAGCCAATGAGAGTCTGTCTGACTCTCATTGGCTGCTGAAACACACACATCGCGTGCCAGTGCCGGCGGCGATGTGTGTGTAAAGTGTAGTGCGACCGCTTTCACTGCGGTCTGCACTACACTGGCTAACTAGGACGGGCCTGTACCGTGGCCAGCGCCCAATCCCCTCCCCGCGCCCCGGCGGCCCTGTCCTAGTTACGCCACTGGGTTGCACCTTCAGCAGCTCTCTCTATGCTGGACAAACTGAACTATGACTGTGCTGTGAATACTCTGCTCATTTGAACTGCTGTCTCATGTAAGCTAAATTATTGTTCCTGAACTGTGTTTGCCTTATGTAAGAAGCCACTACACTGGATCTGCCTTTTCAAGTCTGGAATAAAAAACACCTCAGTCTCCCATTGGTCATCTGAACTTACCAGCTACAATCACACATCACTCAGTTTGATAAATGCTAAATTTCTTTAGATCGTCAGGCAAAATAAAACATCACTGGTATGTCACATGTAAAAATCTAAAATAGTCAGGAATGACATAATGAATGCAGATAAAAAGGCTACACCTATCAAATGTAAGTGTCAGGTGGATCTCACACACATACATACACATACATACACACATACTGGGGAAAGGCACATCAAATTCTAATTTCCATTTCAGTTACCATTATTGTTCACAAATAATCAAGTTTGATATACACACAATGCAATGAATGAGACACTTGTCACCTTCTGCCACCTCTACTCACAGGCCTACCTGGCTAATGCTAAATCAGACCCCAGCACTACTATATTTATAGAAACACTCTCATAACAATTGGTAGTATTGAACTCACTGCAGTTTTATGTTGTACATTTTGTATATGCAAGTATGTTACAAAACATGTTATGCCACACCACACTGTACAAGCATCTGTCACTTCTTTCAGTCATTCAGTACTTATAGTCCTAAAGGAAACAACATTCACATTTCTCTTTCTGGAGTTTGTTTAAGCAATAGACCAAACAATAGGAAACAAATCTAGATTTGTATCCATCCTAGACGGTCACCCCTATTGATAGTCATACACTGTTTATTCTAAAAGTTGAAATTCATAGAATAAAATTTTCCACTAGTAACCACTGAACAAAGCACTCACCTGTTCATGCAGGCCGCATCCCCGTAATATAGAGAAGAGGAGCCATTCCCTATCCTAGTACGCCCGAGGAGAAGAGAACCCAGAGCCTCCCATTGGAAGAGAGAGACTCACACGAGAGAGGGTATGAGTGCAGGAGTGTTGCCAGAGATGATGGAGGTGCTGCCATTGCCAGGACATCAGCCAGACTGCTGAGAGTGATGGGACAAAGAGAAATAGTGTACACTATACTGCTATTCAGCATAGTACATATACAGTTGTGAGAGCAAGTACTGTGGAGAAGGGAGCTGCAGAGAGAAACTTTGTCAGAGAAGGCAATGCCATTAGTCAAAGGTAGGATGTGATGCGGAGGGTGCAAATCCCTTAGAAAAATCATCAGCTTAACACAAAGAGCTGCCAATCTAAAGGGAAAGCTGCCAGATTATTAAGGCTGAGAGAATTAAAGAAGGAACTAAACCACTGTCAGAGAGAGAGCTGAAATTTCCAGTCGGGAGTCTACCAGTGCTCAAGATAGCTGGGTACACACACCTATACAATCTTCGACATAGCACAGTGTGTGCAGAAATCTACGGGATCGGCAGGTCAGGTTGACAAATATTAAACAGCACATAAGATTCGACCTCCTGATCCCGACCATTGCAGGAGCATTATAAACCGTTAATTGGCTAACACTCCTGCAACAGTACAGCATACACTCAAATGTAAACTGAGTCAGATTCAGCGCTGGAATTGAGCAGCTAGAAATTTCTATACCAGTGCTGTCATGAACTGGTCATGATAAATGTACCAAAAAAAAATTTCAGAAAATAATCAGCGCTCTATTGCAGGGCTATAAATTACATGGAGGATATATAGAAATGTGATGCACCAAAGATTACCCTCCTTTGCTCTGATAGACGTCTCTATGTTGATTCTACCGTTCAGTCAAAAAAATTTCTCCAAGGACATGCAAAATGAAACAAATAATATAATCATGGTGTAGTAAGTTCAAAAGCACATATTGGATCTCAAAAATAGGGGAAAAGGGTCCAATTCCTTCTTATTTTATCGAAACAAATCATACTCTGGTTATTGGAGGGTCACCCACAAGTGCGTCTCAGGTCAATCCACGGGATAATGCTTACATCAATCAAAATATTCCATGTATGTAGCAATATCTTTAACCCCGTGTGTCTGTATAGAAGTATGGGATCACCTCGTGTTGTCAAACTTCAAATTGGGTGACACTCATACATGTGCTTACTTGTATTCAGTGCAGTATAAACACATAAAGGTATCTTTGTTCTTCTAGGTTTTTAAATATTGATATGTGTGGATAAACACTCAAAAATGATATATTTTAGTAGGTATTTATTTAAAACACACATATAAAAAACAAAAACAAATCTTCAGATGGAAAAAAAAAAAAAAATTACAACAAATTGAACTGATTACATACCAGCCGGCACTTATCCATATAGCAAAACAGTAGTTCAGAAACAACACAGGTGTGGGTAAAAAATGGCAGCCCCTGTTCTCACCTTGTTTCACAATCTGTAAGTGACCGGCTGGATGATCCTTAAGGAACACACACTGTCCCACCAATGCATTTCGACCTTATAAAAGTCTTTCTCAAGGTGTGTGTGTTCTCCTTTGACATGAGTATATAAACCAATTTAAGACTCCACCCCGTAATTGAGGTTATTCCGTCATACAATACTATAAAAACTTTCCTACTGCTGATAATTCATATATAAAATTCCACATAAATAAAATCACAAAAAAGCATTTATATTATCAAAATACAGGCTAATGAATATATAAAATAGCGGTCATGCACATTTCCGGGTCGAGTGTATACCCGCGGTTACCTTGGTAACCTTTCCATTAACCAATGAAATTCAAGTCAGCACTAGGGCTAGGTGTATTTCAGCCTCTAGTGACCGCCGCGTAGTGTCCTATGCGCATGTCCAGGCTATTACAGCAAAACGGGAAACGTCAAGCTGGAAAACAGCTAAATTGCATATCCGGCTTGCGTTCCACTCATCCCAACACTGCGTGAGAACGTCAAGCCGGAAGTTGATTGATTTATACCTCCGGCTTGCGTTCCACAGCAAATCGGAAACATAGCCATACTCTAAACTCCGGCTGTCAATCTCCTATTTGGTAGGACTCATGAGACTTGATCATCTCCATTTTAACTAATGGCAAGGATGAAATTAAATATAGATCTTAATGTGTGTTCATAAAGGGCATGAACTCAAAATTAATAAAAGAACCCTGGCATAAAGATATCAATTATTAAATTATAAAACAACTATGATATCTATGAATAGATAAAATCTGTGTGCTTATTAAAGCATACTTTAACTTTATTAAAGAAACCATTTTACCTCAAATTCAACATTCAAACCTAATGGCACCACAGTTTTAACTTCATGCATCAGTTTCATTTCATTTTGAGCAAGAAGGGTACTTGTATCTTTCTTTCTCCAATTACCTTCAATTTTTTTTATTCCAATATCTAAAACAATAGAGACCATAGAACAAGTATGGACTTCTTTAAAGTGTTTAGAAAGGTTATGGTCTTCAAAACCCCTTTTTAGATTCCTGCAATGTTCACCCCACCTTTCTTTAAGGGTGCGGGAAGTCCTCCCTATGTATTGAAGGTTACATTTACATTGAATCAGGTATATACAATTCTTGTTATTGCAAGTCATGAAATCTTTAATTTTGAAAACTTGACCATTAACTGCAGATCTATATTCTATTACTTTATTCGGTGTACCTTTGTGGTTTTTATACATTATGCAGTCTCCACATCTGTGGAAACCTACTGTGTTAATACGCCCACTTCTTTTTTCAGGTACAGCACTCTTTACAAGGTGATTCTTCAAATTGTGTGCTTTTCTATAGACAAACTTGGGATTTTTTGGGATAATAGTTCCTAAAATGGGATCCTTTGTTAAAATGTGCCAGTGTTTCATTATAATCTTCTTTATATTTCTATATTGCCCGTTGAACTGTGTAATAAAGGGAAAATTATTTATAGGGATGGTGTTTTTTTCTTTATATTTAAGGAGGTTAGATCTATCTGTTGTTTTCATTTTTATTATTATTTCATCAATTCTAGTCTCAGTATAACCTTTCTCTATAAAACGCATTTTCATTTCCTCCACTTGTGTATCATAAATTTCCATTTCTGAGCAGTTTCTTCGGATTCTTTGGATTTGACTTCTTGGTACACTCCTAAGCCATGTTGGGTGATGATTACTTGATATTGGGATATAAGAGTTGTTGTCCGTAGCTTTAATAAAATTTCTTGTTTGTATAGTATTATCCTTAATATAAATATTTAAATCCAAAAAATTAATTTTTTCTTTACTTATATCAAACGTTAAAACTATGTTGTAACGATTCTTATTTAATCCTTCACAAAATACTGTGAGGTCATTTTCCATTTTTTAGTACAGCATACACACCCAGTGGCGGAACTTGTGAGTGGTGGGTCCAGGTGCAAAAATTTGCTTTGGGCCCTCCTCCTCCACCCTACTCCAAGTTTAAAGTGCACTGGGTGACAGGGGGAGGTAGAGGGTGACAGGGAGAGGCAAGAGGTAGACAAAGAGAAGCAAGAAGATGACAAGGAGAGGGTAACATGGAAAAGCAGTGGGTGACACCGAGGGTTAACAGGCAATGGGTGACAGGGAGAGGGAAGAGGCAGTGGGTGACAGGGAAGAGAGTGATAGGGAGAGGTGACAGGGAAGTGGGTGACGGAGAAGCAGTCGGTGACAGGGAGAGGTGACAGGCAGTGGGTGACAGGGAGAGGGAAGAGGCAGTGGGTGACAGGGAAGAGGGTGAGAGGTGACAGGGATAAGCAGTGGGTGACAGAGAGGGGAGAGGGTGACGGATAGTTGATAGGCAATGGGTGAAGGGGAGTGGGGATAGGCAGTGGGTGACAGGGAGAGAGTGATAGGGAGAGGTGACAGGCATTAGTGACAGGGAAAAGTAGTGGGTGAAAGGGAGAGGTGACAGGCAGTGGTTGACAGGGAGAGAGTGACAAGGAGAGGGGAGAGGCAGTGGATGACAGGGAGAGGGTGATAGGAAGAGGTGTCAGGCAGTGGGTGACATGGAGATGCAGTGGGTGCCCGACACATTATGCCACCTTTAGTGCCCCCACATTATGCTACACTGTAGTGCCCACACATTATGTCACATTGTAATGCCCACACATTATGCCACACTGTAGTCCCCACACATTATGCTACACTGTAGTCCCCACACATTCTGCCACCTGTAGTGCCCACACATTAGGCTACACTGTAGTACCCACACATTATACCACACTGTAGTGCCCATACATTATGCCACACTGTAGTCCCCACATATTATACCACTGTAGTGTCCACATATTATGCTACCTGAAGTGCCCACACAATATACCACTGTAGTGCCCACACATTATCCCACCTGCAGAGTCCACACATTATGCCACCTCGAGTGCCAACATATGCCACACTGTAGTGCCCACACATTATGCCACACTGTAGTCCCCACACATTATACCACTGCAGTGCCTGCACATTATGCCACCCGTAGTGCCCACACATTATGCGACCTGTAGTGCCCACACATTATGCCACCTGTAGTGCCCACACATTATGCCGCTTCTAGTTCCCACACATTATGCTACACTGCAGTCCCCACACATTATACCACCTGTATTATCCAGCCATTATGCCATCTCTAGTGCCCACACATTATGCTACACTGAAGTTCCCACACATTATGCCACCTGTATTGCCCACACATTATGCCACCTGTATTGCCCACACATTATGCCACACTGTAGTCCCCACACATTATGCCACCTTTAGTGCCCACACAGCATCCTCAGGCAGCCGGCAGAGCAGCAGTCACAGCCTCACAAAGAGTCACACCCATGAGGCTGCGCTGCTGCTAAACTCCAGGTAAGAGGAGCATGTGATGGGCTCCTCCAATCAGAGCTCAGCACATGCTCCTCTGACCCCACTGCAGAGACTACTGGGATTTACTACCCAATAGTACAATGCAGTGCTGAGCCTGACTGCACTGTGCCCTGGTGCTCTCTACGTGTAGCTGCCGGCCGGTTCAGTCACAGCCTTGATGACTGCCCAGCAAGCAGCTGCACTGCAGCCTGCCATTTACAAATGGTGCCGGGCAGTGTGGACCCCTATTTTGTGTCGGGTCCCCATGTACACACCTATACAATAATGGGTCCCACCACTGGATGCAGAAGACAGCACTTTGAAAGGTGAGTATTACTGACTAATTAAGCTAATTGGAAACTTCCAATTGCTTAATTAGTACTCAGGGGGGCTGCCGCTGGGGTCCCAGAGCAAATAACGTTTTTAGAAAAAAAATCACACTTGCTCTGGAGGTGCGAGGATACAAACCTCCAGAGGCTCAAAATAGTAAAAAACACGCACCTAATAGAATAGCAAAAATCCCGTACCTGCAGGAAAAACCTCGCAGGTGCGGGATTTTTGCTTTGCTCACATCCAATTGAATATGCCCCCAAGTATCTAATTATATATATATATATATTGACCAACCGGTGGCTAGACACTTTGGAGAGGTTGGCCATTCACTGGATTCTTTGAGATATTTCATTATCGATCATGCCCCTGTATCCTTGAGAGGGGGGGATCGGGCTAAAGCTTTGCTATTTAAAGAAGCAAGATGGATCACTAGATTGGGCACCACGAAACCTGGGGGATTAAATGATAAAATCAATTGGAATAGTCTTATATGAATGGAGTAGTTGATCCACTGTATTAATAGTTATTAGGTATTTTGATATTTATGTTATTTAATGTATATGATTTCTCGATGTATTTTTCTGTATTTCTTTGTATTTTTTCTATTTGTTCTACTTCATTTGTCTGGTTTATATGGTGTTGCTTTGTATTGAGGGGGTTGTTGCTGCGACAGTGAGTCGGTGTTTATCCACAGTGTCTCTGTGCCCTGGTGTACAATACAGCTATCCCACTGGCAGGGGCTGGCTGGCAACTTTTACCCTGGGGGGCAAATGCATTCAGGCGGCCCTGGCAGAGGAGTAGCGTGTAGCCAGGGTGCTCGAAAGAAAATGCGTGCTACGGCGCCCCCCCTTAAGTGTTCTAGGAAGGAGGCGGGTCCATATGGGATTAATGTAAGGTAAAAATAAAGATATGGGGCAGCCCCCTGTCGTAGTGCCCATATGCAGTGCCACCCTGTGCCACAGGAGGACACCCTTATGCAGGCCTCGAGTAGTGCCCCCAGTAGTGATCCCCCCTATGCAGTGCCCTTGTGCCCCCAGTAGTAAGCCAATTATATAGTGCCCCCAGTAGTGGTAACCCTTATGCAGTGCCCCTTAAATAGTGGCCCCAGTTGTAGTCTTCCCCCTATGCAGTACCCCCACTATTGCCCTTTATATAGAGCCCCCAGCAGTGGTCCCTCGATGCAGTGCCCCCAGTGGTAGTCCCCTCCACCCTATGTAGTGCCCCTAGTAGTAGTCCCCTCCCCCCTATGCATTGCCCCTAGTAGCAGTCCCCTCCCCTTGTAGTGCCCCTAGTAGTAGTCCCCCCCCAGTAGTAGTACCCCCCTTGTAGTGCCCCCAGTAGTAGTAGTCCTGCCCTTGTAGTGCCCCCAGTAGTAGTAGTCCCCCCCTTGTAGTGCTCCCAGTAGTATTCCCCCCTGTAGTGCTCCCAGGAGTCCCCCCCTTGTAGTGCCCCCAGTAGTATTCCCCCCCTGTAGTGCTCCCAGTAGTCCCCCCCCCTTGTAGTGCTCCCAGTAGTCCTCCCCTTGTAGTGCCCCCAGTAGTATTCCCCCCCTGAAGTGCTCCCAGGAGTACCCCCCTTGTAGTGCCCCCAGTAGTATTCCCCCCCTGTAGTGCTCCCAGTAGTCCCCCCCCTTGTAGTGCTCCCAGTAGTCCCCCCCTTGTAGTGCCCCCAGTAGTATTCCCCCCCTGTAGTGCTCCCAGGAGTCCCCCCTTGTAGTGCCCCCAGTAGTATTCCCCCCCTGTAGTGCTCCCAGGAGTCCCCCCCTTGTAGTGCTCCCAGGAGTCCCCCCCTTGTAGTGCCCCCAGGAGTCCCCCAGTTGTAGTGCTCCGAGGAGTCCCCCCCTTGTAGTGCTCCGAGGAGTCCCCCCCTTGTAGTGCTCCCAATAGTCCCCCCCTTGTAGTGCTCCGAGGAGTCCCCCCCTTGTAGTGCTCCGAGGAATCCCCCCCTTGTAGTGCTCCCAATAGTCCCCCCCTTGTAGTGCTCCCAGGAGTCCCCCCCTTGTAGTGCTCCCAGGAGTCCCCCCCTTGTAGTGCTCCCAGGAGTCCCCCCCTTGTAGTGCTCCCAGTAGTCCCCCGCTTGTAGTGCCCCCAGTAGTCCCCCCCCTTGTAGTGCTCCCAGGAGTCCCCCCTTGTAGTGCTCTCAGGAGTCCCCCCCTTGTAGTGCCCCCAGGTGTCCCCCCCTTGTAGTGCCCCCAGGAGTCCCCCCCTTGGAGTGCCCCCAGGAGTCCCCACCTTGTAGTGCTCCCAGGAGTCCCCCCCTTGTAGTGCTCCCAGGAGTCCCCCCCCCTGTAGTGCTCCCAGTAGTCCATCCCCCCCGAGACATAATAAAAAATAAAAAAAAGACACTTACCTGACACCCGCTCCTGCTCCTGGTCCCGCCGCCGAGATCAGCTCCTCCGTCCGCCGCTTTGCATTATGGGAGTGACGCGTCATGGGAGTGACGCGTCACTCCCATTTTACCCACTGCGGGAGCCGGAAGATGTCCGGCTCTGGCAGTGGGAGCAGCAGCCGATGAGAGTCTGTCTGACTCTCATCAGCTGCTAAAGCAAACACACAGCTGCCGGCTCCGGCGGCTGTGTGTTTGTGCTGTGTAGCGCTGACCGAACTCCGTCCGGTCAGCGCTACACACGCGGTGCAGTCTGTGTCACAGTGACACAGTCTGCACCGCGGCCCGCGGCCCGCATGACGCTGTGGCCCGGGGGCACATGGCACCCTGCCCCCCGGCCCAGCCCGCTACTGCCCACTGGTGAGAGGCATAGAATGAGCATGCTGGAGTTCAGGTGGTGGGCCGGTGGAACGCAAGCGGCTTGTTCCTATGGTGATGACTGGAGTGGATTCCGGAAGTTCAATAGTTGCCGGTTCCGGTGGGAGGAGCTGACACCGGGCGCAGAGAGGGATGGATGGCGGCCAGACGGGGGGTATATTAGAGTGGGGTAAGTGTTGTCTATGTTGTGTTTGTATGTAATTGTCCTGAGGACGGGGCTGTGACCCCGAAAACGTTCGATTCATTGCATCGTTTTTGACATTATTTGTCGACTCCGTGTGCCAGTTTCTTCTGTCTATTTGGTTTATTTTTTTCTGTGCACCGGAGCAGGTTGTTTATTTGAATTGAGTGCCGTCAAATTGGAGGAGAACTATATATATATATATATATATATATATATATATATATATATATATACACTGTATATTAGTGAAACTTGTAAGTTTGTGAACCCTTCAGAAATCTCTATATTTCTGCTGAAATTTTTCCTAAAAATATCTCAGATTTTCAGACAAGTTGATTTGGTTATCTTTATCAAATTTCAACAGAAATATAGACAATTCTGGAGGGTTCACAAACTTTCAAGCACCACTGTGTATATATATATATATATATATATATATATGTATATACTGTAAATACAGGGCTCGAAGTAAAGCGGTATACAGCGGTATGCCCATACCGCCACTTCAACCTGTGTCCCAACTCCCGCTTGGCAGTCGGTGCTGGGAGCTAAAGAGCAGCTGCTGGAGATGTGTCCTGCTGGGGACACAATTTCTGAGCAGTGCTGGCTTGACCGAGCATCTGGAGATTGGTCCTGAAGCCAGGACAGATGCGGCCACAGTACGAAACCTGGCGCCGGTCGTGAAGAAATCACGGACCAGCAGCCAATAAAAAAAAATATCTTTAAATTTGGTTCCAGCCACTAGTCAATCATGGCTTGCCAATCAGAAGCAGTCTTGTGTCAGCACATTCTCTCCCAGAGGAAGGCCCCACGTGGGCAGAAATGCGTTGGAGACATCTCACACACAGACATCTGATAGCAGCTTTCATCCTAGCATCCACAACCATTTGCTCACACGGTCATGTGACCCAGGATCAGATGGGAAGGAAGAGTATAAAACCCATACAGTAGCTTTACCTGGAAGTGATGTGAGTGAGGGCAGAAGTGGAGGTTTATGCCCACACTACACTACGGGCATATTCCCCCTTTATGCCCACTTGGATGGTAGGGAATGACGTTGGACACTGGCTGATGACATAATCGTACAGAAACAGAAGGGGATCTATCTCATTCCCAGACCAGGAAGAGGAGCTCACAGTTAACAGCAGGACTTCAAGGAAGTGTCAGAGACAGCAGCACGATGCAGAGAAGAGAGGGCCCCCTGAGGAGGCTTGTGGACGGTGTGAACAGTGGAGAAGATAAGGTAAGTTCCCCGAATGTGGAGGGAGTGCCTGGCAACGGTTTTACAA